>VXBZ01012842.1:15235-70483 GCA_013399135.1 Heliornis fulica | reverse complement strand
AAAAAAAAAAAAAAAAAAATGTTGCTTAGAACTAGAACAAGTGCTAATCAAAACAGTTACAGAGTTCAGCTAACCTGTTTTTTGCTATAAACTTCTTATCATGACTCTGCATTTCTGGAGTCTGATCAAAACCATAAACCAGAATCTCCACTTCTGTAACACAGCTCACTTGCATTGAATCTATACTAATACATAACCAAGAAGCTGAAAAGCAAATCTGTTGTCATGACTCTCATTGCAGCTTCATCTAAACACTGTATCTGAGTCCAGGTCACTCTTGTTGTAGGTACTAAACAAACATGGTCATGTACTTGTTGTAGGTACTAAACTTGTTGTAGGTACATGGTCTTGTTGTAGGTACTAAACAAACATGCTTACTGGAGAAGAAACAAATGGGAGAAGGAACTTCCATAAAGGAAACTGAGGTACTGACACACAATGTGCAATATTTCCCAGTGTGATTTGGGGCCATATTCATTAAAATTATTAGTCATTGATCTTGGGACAAGATCAATCCCTGGACCCTGCCACATGGAACCCAAGCTTTGTTTCTGGAAGTCTATACAACTGGATACACATCCCCAACCTCCTCATGCTAATGGCTTCAGTGCAAAAAAAACCCTCCTAATTTCATCATCTTTCTTGGCTTTGGCCACATCCTTATTGCTTCCTATTATTTATTTATAAACTGGATTATCAGAAACAGTCATCAACCACAGCTGTATCAGAGGCTTCGCTAGTACAAAACCTTCTAAATCCAAGTGTTAATGCAACACTACTGAGGAGAACATGCAGTTTAATGTGAAGTTTATCAAGGCAATCAGCCTGATCAGAATGGATCAGAGCTCCTCCAGTCCCCTCCTGTGGACTAAACCTAGCCTGATTAAAATTAGGAGAGATGGCTAAATGTTGTATGGCTCTGAGTATTAAAAACATTCCTGTTCATTTTACCAAAGGAGTACACACAAGATCTGCTGTAACTTCCATCTGTCGCATCTGTATTACAAAACAGAGCACAGCATCATACAACCCTGTACTCAAGTTTTCTCTCCCAACTGCATTAATAATATGACATGTCCCCATTAGAATAAAAATTTTAAAAGATAAATTAATAAACATAAATGAAGAGGCCTGTAACATTTCTTTCAGCATATCTTCAAGTGAACAGAATAACATCGCTCTCCAGACTGGGCTGTCTTATCTTGTCTCTGCTCAGGTGACTGAACCACTTTTTTTCACCTTTCCAGCTCACCTGAGAAAAGGGAAGAAGCATAAAAAAATCCCTACAATTTTCTTTGAACCATACACCAAGACTGGCATGTGGGAAGTCCACAGTTCTGCTATGGATTTCTAGTCTCTTAGGACCTGGGGTCTGCAAGGTTGGCTGGGTTCAGGGTACCACATCTTGTAGAGGAAATGCTGTGATTTGTTGGAGAAAATCGTTCAGGCATGAGAGCAGAAAAGAACTTGTAAAAGGCAAAGAAGGGTCCTTGAGGGACATGGGCAGCACCAGTATATATGGGTTCAGTGCGTAGTCTCTCACATTTGCTTTGGACAAAACCATAAAAGCAGCTTCTTGGCTTAGACAGGTAAATGTGCCTGTTAGAGTATTTATCCTAAGATGCTTTTGTTATTAATAAAGAATCAAATAAAAGCTGCAGGTCACCATAACTTTGTCAGTCTTCCCACCCTAACAATTTTTTCCATTTTGAATGACACTGTGGAAATGACTGTAGTGCAATTTCCTTCCTTGCTTTTCAACAAAATAATTGCTTCATATGGATTTTGCAGATTGTTGATAACTAAATTAGTGCTCTTTTGTAATTGTTTCCCTTTCTATTTCTCCATCTTTTACTGTAGAAGGGCTGCAGTTTTGTTTTGAATCCTGCTCTCCTGGTAACAGCAGCATTTTCATGTGGGCTGGAGCGGAGTGCTGGTTTATGGGTGTTCTATTAAAGCTTTGTTGAGCAGACTAAAGGAAAAGAAATGCAGATAAATTCTGAGGGATCAGATTCTGCCTACCTCAAACATATTATGTAATTCTTCATTCTTTGAGTAGTCTTACTGATTTTCAGTAGAAGAAGTTACTGCAAGATGTGAATAAGATGTCAGAATTTTACCCTAAATATTTCATTTAGCAAAGAAAACAATGCTGCAAAGGTAACAGACCCCGAGCTACAGCAGGATGCAAAATTTGCAGTGCCAGTAAGAACTGGGCAGCCTTTTGCTTCTTTGTGATGGTGCTATCTTATTGAAAGCATTTAATAAACAGCAGTAGCTGTGTCTGTATTAAATGAAAGGCGCTGTTTTACAAACCAAGAGCCTTCTAATCCTTATAGCGACACAAATAATTCAAAGAAGTTTTGAAGTACCATGATAATGGCACAAGAAGATGGGTATCTCTGTATTATTGTTTTTGTGTACCTCAAAGAATGCTCTGCAGGAAAAAGAATGTTTCATAAAAAAAATAAAAATACACATTTCTTTCAAGAAAACAGACAATTAAAATTATCCAGAAGTTGAGAAAAATATGACCTAAAATATTTTGCAGTACGTTTGCCTTTGTACATCTACATTGGCCTTAAAACAATTTTATGGTGGATATTGTGAGCTCTGGATTAACATAAGTGACTGATTGAAAATATTTATAAGGGTATTAAGATTAAGGCCACAGCTCTCAAATTCTACCAACACAAAACTGATTTTGAAGGAATAAAGGGATGAGAACGGATGTCCATGAAACAAAAATTTGTCCATAAAGCCCTTTTTCAGCAGTCAGGACATAAAGCGATGACCACTGAACTTGTCATCTGGTTTTAAAATTGTATTTAAATTGTTTGAATTGAAGATTATGGTAAAAACTGAAAAAGAAGAGAAAGAAATACAAGCTACCTATACCTGTAGTGCAATTACACTGTCTTCAGTATAGATAAGGCACTGGCTGGTTGACTTTTATGATGTAATTTTGTATGTGCATGAAAGTAAAGAGAACACAGCACTGATTGAGCAACTGGAAAGTGTATAGGGCAAAATCTAGTTGATACAGTGCCAGGAACAGCCATGAGAGGAAAAAAAAAAAAAGGAAAACACATTATTCTATATGACACAATAAAAGAAATGATCGAAAATGTGCTTGCTCCTAATCAGTGGAAGCATGAAGTACTGGGCAGAACAGACCCTGAGATGCTCTCATCTCTCCCAGAATAATTCTGTACCTTTTCTAGGTGTAGAAATTCAAGTTCCCACCAAGCAGGGTCTCCTGATCAAATGCTCAGGGTGGAGGTGTGGTAGGACTGCCTAACACTCATTTCTCCATAACCAAATTGCTGAACAGAGAGACAGCAAAATCCCAAGTGTTTTGTGCCTGCCTTTTGCTCAGGCACAGAACTGTGTTTCTTTGTCCCTCATCTGCACAGAGTCATATCTCCACATACGTACTGGGGCAGAAACATCAGCAACCATGTATGACATGCTTTACTCCATACAAAGAGGCACTGAAGTATACCATTCACTTATTTGCTGTCATATCTTTAAATCAAGGCTAAAGGAGGTGAAAAGCAAATAGATTTTAAGCCCTTATAAACTCATAGGGCAAGCTGAATGGATAAACTAAGATGATTCACCATCATATATTTTCCTGGTGTGTTACAGTTGGCTATATAATAAGTTCATGGCCATCTTGAAGTGAGTGGAAAGGTGAATGATTCCGTTGTGATTACTTGGCTAAAAAATACATGCCAGCAATCCCTCTTCTGCCCTTCTGCCACTTAGTTATGATCTTTTAAGGTTAACAATGGGGAAAAATGCAATGCACTTTTCAGGGAAAACTGACCAGGCTTTTTTTCTGAGATAGATTACTTAGAAACAGAGGGAAAATAATATTCAAACTGAAAATGACTCCTCAGTGTAGCTGTCTGTACTGGGCCAGGTTAAAGGATGGGTAGGCACAATTGCACATAAAACTGCAGCTGCTGTGCCTGAAGGAGAATCTCTGCTTCTGTCTGTCAAGTTAAAGGCAAAGATTCAGTAGGAAATTTCAGTTCGCCTGCTTGTCTAGGCAGAAGAGTTTCAGGAAAATACGTGGTAATGTTCCTGAATGCACAGTTAAACTGAGTCAGCATCTCTGATTTGTGTTACCTGGCACATTAATTTCCATAAGATCCTAATTCTAGACACAGCTTTCCTCAGTAGCCTTTAAAGAGTTAGTCACCATCTTTCCTAGCAAATGACTGTGGAACCAAAGAGGAGGAAGAGGAAGAGCAAGGACACAGGAACTGATTCTCTTGATGCTAAGAATTTCTTAGCTGCCACTTCTGCCTTCTCTAATTTAAAAAAAGCGTCTGCCCATCATTGTGGTGAGTGGGAAGAGCAGGACCCTTTCAGTGTGAGAGCAGATATATCACCCAAAAACAGGGTCACAGCTGCAAAGTCTGGATCTAAACCACTATTTAGTAGTGGGGTGAACTGCTTATGAAACTACATTCAAATCTCAATTTGCTCCCCTGCTTTGTTATTTGGTTCCTGGAGCACCCTTTGCACCAATCTGGTGATTCAGCTGATGCTTCTGTGTAAAAAATCACAGCTATAGCCTGAATGTTACACTACACCAGGGGGTAGATCTGCTGTGTGGCTAGACACCATCATTCACCTACCTTGCCATTTGACTGGTTTGAGGCAGTCTGGTAGTCTGGGCTACCTCTCCAACTTCATCTAGTGCAATGCAGTCCTCAGCTGGATTATGGAAACAGGGTTATGATGAGAGTCTATCAGTCACCATATCCATAATCTGATGGCCTGATCTGAGTTGCACACTGAAGGAGAACAATAGAAAGAACTTTTCAGAAAGTATCTGAGAGCACCTGTATGTACAACAGAAGTAGTAGCTTTGTAGGGTCTTCTCATGAGACTGAACTTTGCAGTCCATAGAACAGCATCCTGGCAGTGGTCCATCCATTCTGGGTGTTGCTAAGGAGCTGAATTAATGTTTTCCACTGCAGAACAACCCCAAATTCATTATAATTCATTTACTCTTTCATTCCTCGTATCTCCAGAAAAAAAGAAATAAGAAATGTCAAAGCAGTTTAGAAGACAGTCCATGCTCATGGTATTTCTATGTCTGGTTCACAGGTTAGGAGGATCAGATAAACCTCACTTTTCCATTCTCCTCTAGTACCAAATTGGAATGCTTCGAGCCTTTGCTTTTTGCCTGTCATGTTTTGAACAGCTTCTGATGAGACAGATTAAAATCATTTCATTTATTTATAACAGTGGCAGTAAATTATAGGGTAAATCAGGGGGGTATTTATTGGGCAGCAGTAGTATGTTGTTTCTTTTCCTTCTTGAGTTAGGGCTGTGGAACATGGGGAGCTGATATTAGGTTCTGGCAATTTAAATCTGTTTAGCAAGGTTCTTAATAATCTCTGCATGTATATCACAGAGAACCTTTCGCATATTGCTTTAAATAATTCAGAACTGCTCCAATATTGTATTAAATAATTCAAGAATAGGACAGGCTTTGTGATTAATGATGTGTACCTAGAATTTCTGCAAATACAGCAAGCAGTCAAAGTATGCTCTAGATACAAGTGTCCTGGCACCAGATCCCATTTACTCTTTGCCAAGGCAATAGTATGTATTAGAAAATTGGAAAAGAGCCTGCTACTCAATGGAAAACTGACTTAGGCCAATGGTTAATGTGGTGGCTGCTGAAAGAGTCTGTTCTTTCTGACAGACAATATTAATTTGGCTGAGAACCTCTATTGTCTTCTGACTCCTATTTTTAATCTTCATGAAAAGCATTTGTGCCTGATGTGAAAATTAAATGGAGGTATAAATATTTCTGCAGGAGCTGAGGGTTTGTCCTGGTATTTTACCAGCTCTGATTTGAGAGCACAGAAATGGTGTGCATTGTAAAGTGAAGCACATAAGCTTGTTTTGCATGTTAACTTAATCCTAAAGGGCTCTGAGGTTCCTTCTTACCAGCTGTGCCTGGGTCTGCAGTCATGAAAAGTGCTTGTTGAGAGTCTGTGGTCCTTCTCAGCTTGTTTTCTAGGGAGATGGGAGTGGAGCAGCATTATTAAGGCAAAACCCTAAATACTCAGATTTCTGAGTTTTCTCTGTTGACAGAGAAACCACTTTCCCTCCTTAATAAAGTTAAAACAATCCCCCCTTTTAGAGAGTACTATCAACATTTTTGTCCAGGAAGTGAATAGATTTCTGTAAGCTCAAAGTATTTTTTTGGCTAAGGGATTTCTCTAAGACATAAGGTAAATCAATGCTACATTGAAGTAGGAATAAAACAAGCAAACTCTCTTAAATATCCTTTTTAAAATAAAGGATATGCTAGTGGCAGAATGGAATACCTAGCAAGGAGATTACAGATATCAGCACTATTGGAAATGATCTGTAGATATCTTTATAGGTGTCTAATATTGGACTCGCAGACCAGCTGCCTCAGTGAGCAGCCACTTTGCAAACATCAAAAGGACCTGCTAATTTTATAGGATTTTGGATGTTTTCAATAGAAAGACTCCACAGGGGATACACTGAGATGTGTCCAGCTTTAATATTTAAAAACAATCAAGATTCCTAGAGGAAAAAAGAGCAGAGGGAAAAAGGGCTGATCCTGTGGAAATGGTATTTGGTATGTCAGGGCTAATATATTCCCATATGTATATTCCTCACTGCCCAGCAGTTCCCCTACATACACCTCTCTGCCCCAGATGTAGCTGGTGGCCTCAAGGTTGTATGGATAGGTGAAGGATCAGCCTGCATGAAACACATTTTTACGGGTTTTTATCCAGTTCTGGGCTCCCTGGTACAAAAAAGACAGGGATCTCCTGGAGAGACCACACAAGGACTAATTAAGGGCCTGGAGCATCTCTCCTGTGAGGAAAGGCTAAGTGAGCTGGGGCTGTTTTGCCTTGAGAAGACTGAGAGGGGATCTCATCAATGTTTGTAAACATCTGAAGTGCGGGAGACAAAGGGAGATGGCCAACCTCTTCTCAGTGGCCTGTGGGGACAGGACAAGGGGCAATGGTCACAAGTTGGACCACAGGAGGTTCCACACCGATGTGCAAAAGAACTTCATGGTGAGGGTGACAGAGCACTGGACCAGGTTGCCCTGGGAGGTTGTGGAGTCTCCTTCTCTGGAGAAATTCAAGACCTATCTGGACGCCGCCCTGTGTGACGTGCTCTAGGGAACCTGCTTTGGCAGGGGGGGTGGACTTGATGAACTCTGGAGGTCCCTTCCAACACCTACAATTCTGTGATTTTGTGAGGTTCTGAGCTGCACGGGTGATCTAAACTTAAGATATGCAGGCTGGGACTTGTTGGTTGGTTGGTTGGGTTTTTTAAAAGGAAGGTGCAACTCAGAAAAACACTCAGGTATTTAAAAGCAGGGACAAAAGCCAAGGCACATCAAATGACTGGTAACTAGAACAAAGGTCTGTAAACATATTTGCATTTAAATAGCAGCAACCATTGCAAATTGCCTGCACAAGTCTTCATTTCAGTGGGTTTGAGATCCATGCTGCAACAAATTTCATTTTTTTGCTTAGACTGGCTACAAGAGGCTGTTCACTGTTTCTTATTAAAATCCAAACTCAGAAAGATGACCAATTAGAGTGTTTCTGGGAAAGTCTCAGAGGTGAGGCATCTTTCTTAAATAAAAGAGGAAGATGTTAATTTTCCATCCCTGCAGATTAACTGAAGGAGCCATAGTACTCCTTGTGTGTTTCATGGCACCAAAAATAGGAAGGAAAGAGTGAGGATATTATATGTCAGCCACTTTTGGGTTTTGATGGAGAGTTTGCCTTCTGTAAAGAATGAATAATTCAGCCACCCACCCCCCATAACCATTTAAATTACAGTCTTCCTCTTATTATAAAGCGATCTCTCAAAGGAATAAATAAAGTTGACAAAAATAATCTTCTTCATGCTTGACACTGATTACTCCAGACTGAACTCCCCCACTCCTGGGGCTCGTCCACCTTTAAATGTCATCATGACATGACACCTGTCTATCCTGCTGTCAGTCTGAACAGAGAATATGTCTCTGTTCCCGGTGGCTTCTTTTCCTAGCCAAACCTATTCTAAGTCATAAGGAGCGGGATGACAAGTCTTAAACAACTGAAAGCTGATTGCTTTCTTGTTATACACTTGGTCTCATAGTAGGAATGGGGAAAACCAAGGAAGAGAGGAAGTGAGGGAGAAGTTCATGGGACTAAAGTCAGATCAGTTTAAAACAAGTAAAATGGTGGATGTTACTTCTGTAAAATTAATTTCTGTGAAGACCACATAGAATGATGATGTGACAGTAAACTTAGTTACCAGCAGCAGTGTCTTAGGTTAATCAGCAGTGTAATTCACTAGCCAGTTACTTCTGATGCACAACTGGCCACGTGGCTCTGTGCTTCACAAGACTGGTCTGCTGACAAATACCATCTCATTTTTGTTGTTGGTCATCCATCTTTCAGAATAACAGGCTCAGAAGACCATAGATAATGCCATATTGAGTGAAATCGAAGGCCTAACTAGCCTTGAAGCACCAATCTTAGGAAAAGAAAGTCTGAGAAAAGAATCAGAGTCATAGAATGCGCTAGGTTAGAAGGGACCTTTAAAGGCCATCTAGTCCAAACCCCTGCAGTAAGCAGGGACATCTTCACTAGACCAGGTTGCTCAGAGCCCTGTCAAGCCTGACCTTGAACATCTCCAGGGATGGGGCCTGCAACACCTTCCTGAGCAGCCTGTTCCAGTGATCTACCAAAGGGATCACATGTTGAAAAACTGAATTGTGTCTGGACTCAGTGACATAGCTCATAGGAAACAGAGATGGGAATGATATCCAGATTTTCTGAAGTAGTTAAAAACCTTCTTCCTTAGTCAGAAACTATTTTATTATTTCCTGATGACTTCCAGTTGTTTTATTAAATTTCCACCACTGGGAAAAAATAATATTCCAAAATGTGATTGCTCACTGAAACATTTTTTTTTATTATTTTTGCTGTGGTTCATATTTCATTGCATTACAATAAATTGATATAGTGCCCTCATGCCTCCTTCTATTAGAGGGTGCCTCAGATATTAACAGTTGATCTGCCACACAGCAGCTTAACTGGCCTCCCCTGCCCAACAGCACAAAAGTGAATGGTTATGGATACTCTGATACAAACTGACATACCCTCAGGGCAGCATATACATTTATAATTTAATTCCCCATGAGTTATTTCTTAGTATTAGAACAGTTTTCTGTGCTGGTAAGAAATCCTATTTCTGCTCCTAGATGGATAGCTCTGATAAAGTGCCTGCTTGCCTTTATACCTTTTGTCCTGTGCAGAGTGAGTCAGGCAGGACAGCCACTGCCACAGCACAGGCTCACTACCTTGGACAAGATGCTGAGAGGTATGGAAACACAATTCGGGACTCCCACTTTACAGATGCTGCCAGACACACTCCTGGCAGCCAGTGCAGCCATGATGCAATAAAAAAACAATTATACATATACATGCCTATATGCTTAGAATATTGCAATCATTGGCTTATAGGAGACTTCAGGCAATATAAGGTGGGTCTTTTTGCCACTATCCATACCTGTTTCTTGTCTGCCGTTTTACTTCTTTGAAGCACCAAAGGAGTACTGCAATTCAGACAGGCCTATTTGGATACTATATGTGTATAAATGAAAGAACTAGTTCCTCTGAGCTACCTCTAAATGTAAATTAAGCTGCACTTACTGAAGAACATGCTCAGCTGCAGCAGATGTACCTTGTTCATATTTTGCATATATTAAAAAAAAATCCTTCCCCATTTTGTTCTAATATCCTGCTAGTCAAGAATTTCAGGTAAGAACTACAAAGGATTAAAATGTTTTTACATCTCTCCCAGATCCCCAAGAATCACTGCAATGTAGTTGTGCACACTGCTCCAATTACTGGACAATGGCATACCATGGCATCCAGCAATCTCTGTTTAGTTTGTTTTTTAGAGGAGAGGCTAAGTCCTCTGCAGAAAAAAAAAAAAGCACCTTATTTTAATAAACAAACAAATCTGACAATAGGATTATCTAAGGTTTCTGGGTTAGCATTGCCTTCCTCAGAAAGGCTCTAAGTATATCTTTGATACCTAATTAACACTATAAAAGAAACTAAATGTACTGGTTTGGTACTAAGATTTTCTTCACTCTAGTTGCATTGTCATGACTAAATAAAAAGGACTGATGTCTGGCTTTAAAAAAGGAGGAGGGAGAGGAGGTATGGTGAGAGAAAGGAATTACCCATTGATTTATTCTTTTACTTAACAGCAAAGGGGAATGAGCAATTTAAGGTCAGCAGCATATTGCTTGGCTGGCCTCAGATACTGCAAAATTACCAGCATTGTGTGTTGCAATAAATTGCATACTTTTGTCATCCCTGTTTGTTTGAAATATGTGTGAAATGAAGAGGGAAATAGCTAAGGCCAGCACTAAGGACTGCAGTGATCTGCCTAGAAGGTAGAGACGAAACACTCTGGTTTGTCTTGCCTAGTGATATGAATGCCCCTCTAACACAGAAGCAATCCCACTGCTGTTGTAATTGCTTCCTCGTAGTGGTCCAGCAGCCCCCATACTAGTGACATACACAGCCAGGTTGGTCAGGAAGGATGTTGATAGTCCCAGCAAAGCTACTCTTTCCAATTCTCTCTCTAACACACTGACTTGTCCCAAAGAGCTCGTGTTTGAATCTCCACAGCGTTCACATGTTGTCATTGTACAAATTCATTTTGCAGCCTGCTCAGTCATCTTGCTTCCAGATGCATTTATGCTATCGGTCCCTAAAAAGCTCACATTTTAAAATGTGAGTGTGATTTATGCTATCAGTCCCTAAAAATTCACTCAATTAGACATTGAGGTGTGGCTCATCCAAGGCAGTGCATCACACAGTGAGCACACTACTGACAGTCCAAATAACTTTCCAGACTAATGACTCTCTCATCAGTCCAGGAAAACAGATCCTGTCGCTCCAGAAGGTCAAACTGGCCTTTATTTTCCTCCTGGCAATGCAAGTGCTGATTATAGTGCAGTATCCAAGACAGGTAATTCATGTCAAAAGGTGGAGAAAGTGGCTTTGCTTATTGATGTGTTGTCATCGCAACGTTCAGCCTTTCTGTTCATAGCTATTCATGTGAGTTACAGCAAACAATGCCCGCTCCTGGCATTAACTTGCTCCCCAGGCAGCTATTACTCAAAATGCACAATGGCCTACAGGACACCAGAAGATTTGCCATTGGTCTATTGACCAGAAGCAGCCTTGTATTGCACTGGGTAATGAAGTAGCATCAAAAGACATTTTTCTAGAGAAAGTTACCAGGTTGGCAGTCCACAAGGATGACTCACTGGTTAGGTTGCCTTTGACATCATTCAGCACTGCATTGACCCCAGGAACAAGGGAGCAAACTGGGGTATTACCAACATCAAAGGTGCTGGGGCAGAAGCATTCAGTGGCACATCTCATCATAGATAAGGACTATTTCACCACACATACATTTTGTTAGAGGATTGTCAGTAAGAAGAATGTAACAGGTTGCTAAAACCTCTCTTCAAAATACAAGGCAAATACCATCCTGGTCAACTTTACACTAGCTGAAAGAAAGAGTTGATAGAGATTTGGTGGGTGTCATCAGGAATCCTGCAGTTCTGAAATGTCTACCCAAAATCCCAGTGTGGAAAAGACCGATATAAGCCCTGTCCATCTTGATAAAAGTGATCCACCTGAGGTGATTAATTAGATCCTCAGTGAAATCTCCATCCTCTCTCAGAGTGACTTGATCATGGTAGTTGTCTCAGTCTGTACTTTTCAATGAGTCTGACACCCATCCAGCTATTAGCTCTGACCTGAATGGGGAAGGCAAAGGTGAATTTCTAAGAAAACATCTAGAGGCTCGAGTCGCTGAGGTGAGCAGCTCTGGTACCAGCACAATCAGCAGCTGAGTGCTCTAATGCAGTGCACAGGGGGGTTTCTTGGCTGGAGGAGCTTAAGAGGAGCAGACTCACCAGTAGCCCACAGCTTGTGCCACAGCAGCTGAGGAGACCTGGGCAGAGCCGGGGCAATGATAGCCAAGTTCCCCCCACCTATAAAATATCCCCCTGGAGAGTGGTAGCAACTGGGGTGGCTAAACAGAGTGTGGCACAGCAGGGAAGGATGTATTAATTTCACTTGGCCAAGAAGCGATGGTATCCACCTGGCAAAAAGTGATTTCCTCTCTAAACAGCTTACCAGAGAGAGAGCTCTAGAGGGAACACGCAGCCACCCCAGTGCCAGGCCGCAGGCCATGCCCTACTCTTACACTAACAGGAGCAGCAGTGAGCACACCCGTGGGAGGTGTGCCCAGGGGAGAACTGCTGCCCTCAGTGACAGACCTCTGGGAGGAGGTGAGAAGGCTGAGGGGTATCAGGGAGTGTGAGAAAGAGACAGACTGCTGGAATCACACTCCACCTACCCTGGGACAGCCCCATCAAAAAGACATAATGCACGATTCAAAGGACTCCCTACCCCTCTCTCTGCCTGTCTGAACACGGTGACTTAAGGAATACAGGGCAACAGTGACAGGTTCCTGCCCAGAACAGCAGACACATCTACCCTGTGACTGTCCCATCTTCCCAGGTGCCCTCGCAAAACAGGTACAAAGCTCTGCAAATGGAAATGAACAATGATGAGGACAGTGGTTGCTCTATGTTGAATGTGTCACTAAGGTTAAATTGTTCTATGTTCTGCGTCAAAATGGCTTCCATAAAGAAAAAAGCCAGTTTATTGTCATAGGAGCCTCTCCTGACGGGAACTAAAGGCCTAATATACCAACTGGACCCACTTCTTAAGGAAATCTGCTGTGTCCCTGGGGCCTGGGTTGAAGATGTGACAAGAAACTTTCCTATTCTGGTACAGCTTTCAGATTATTATCTGAGATAATAAATCTTATTGCTTTTTCATGAAGGCAGGAAAGAATCTGCAATAAAAAGTCCAACTGAGATCAAAAGAGACTTAAGGCCTTGGGACAACCAGTACAGGGATACAGAGCACAAGTAATATTCTCCTCCATCTCTCCAGTTGCAGGGAATGATGTTGGAAGAGATGGGAAGACCCAGAACATCAATACCTGGCTCCAAGCCTGGTGTTACTGGCTTACCTAGACAAAAACCCAGTATTTTGAAAGTTCACAAGATGGCAGGAGCTGTTGTTGCAACCCTATGGCTGATCTGATGGGCTGCTTCTTCCTTTAGGTTCCTGCAGGGACAGGAGGATCTGGCTGTCTCAGGAGCCAATACCTCACCAACAGGTACAAGAGTTGGTGCAGCACCAAACAACCTCTGCAAGGACTCACCCTGAGCTGCTGGTTGCCTGGATGTTGCTTATGGCTTAGACAAGGTCCCAATTCAGTAGGACCCAAGATCTCCAGACTTGCACAGAGCAAGGGCAGTCATCTTGCATGGAAACAAGGTGCTGCCCATCAGCTGTATGTAGGACCATGTTTCCAACTTCTACTCTTGCTTCCAGTCAAGCACAGGCTTTAAGGATCTGTTGAACATGCACACCCTCAGTGGCTCTGAATGCATGTTTATCACATATGGTACTAGACGTGCACATTCATGGAGCTGTTACCCAACCCTCATCTTTCAGGAGAGCTTCTAAAGAACTCACTCTTCTAGTGTGACTCACAGTTTTGAAGGTCTGGGGGAAGCTCTTGTAGAGCCGTGCAATGTATTTAGCACAGGCACACACACAAAAATGCCACTTGTGTAACTGACAGAGATCTGGAAGTGGTTTTTAATTTCTTGCAACAACACAATTTTTCAAAGTTTCCAAGATTTTTGTGCATTTTGGAGTGAAAAGACATTTATTGCCACTTTTATGTGTAAGCTGCCTACAGATCCATATTACTTGAGGTATAAAGCAGATGAGCAAAAGGCCTTTAAACTAGTGTTGTTGCAACTGATCTTGATTGATGTTGACACCAATTAGCAGAAAAGAAATCTTCCAGATAAAGGAAAAGAAGATTTTATTAAGCCCTAAATGCCAAGAGTCAGAATTCAATGCAAAATTCATTAGTGCTTATGGCAGGAGTCCTACCAGCTATTGCCAAGGGGTTAAAGGGAAATAAAAATTACATAAATAAGATTCTCAGGACTTCTAAATCCTAGCTTGAACAGTAAATGCATTTGGGTGATTGTAGCTTGCTATTCTATTACCCTACTTGTAAAGGCTGTTCTGTTACAATCACCAGTTTTAATCAGAGGCAACTCCTACTGAAATCAGTTGTGTTCCTCTGAATGAAGAGCAGAGAAAAACATAGAGGTCATATGTTTGTCATTCAGTTCTAATCCACATATAAATATCTAAATGCATGTATATATATATACATACATATATATATATAGGATAAAATCTGATTTTAAATTTATGGGTCATGTACATCAAGTGACACAAAAATAATTATGCTTGTCTTTGCAGACTCTTACCCATAAACAATTGTTCAGAAAAATACAAGAGCTTTGCAAGTTTTTTTATGCTGTATCACCATTAAATCTCATCTTAAGAAAGCCCTGAATCAATATCTGAAGTAAAACAAAAATTAAATATGTTTTTTTAAGAACCAGAACTGAAATTGTTACAGGAGTCTGGAGAACTTTGAGCACCTGCTCTGTAAGAGAACTGCTGCAGCTGCCCGTTATTCTGATGTACAGATGTTAGAAAAACTGGTTTGGAGGAGCAACAAATACTGGGCAAGCTGAGTCAGTTCCTTCCTATAGCTTGTGTTCCTAGGTCTCAGAAATCTGGCATATTTGTACCTCTCCATGTTCACTAGATCACATTTTGCTTTCTTACACTAAGCAATTCAGTTCCCAAAGACTGAGCTCTTGCCTGCCCAGAAACACACCCACAGATTTTCATTCCTTTCTCCTCACAGGGTGTCTGCTCTTTCAGTTCAAAGGACTGCACACACGAATGCTAATTTCTTACAACTCAATTTATCCAATTATAATTAAATTTCAACATGTCCTAAGACATGTTCTTTCACTGGCAGAGGATCCTGATGACCATCGGTTTACATCTACTTGTCAGAAGCCCCAGGGTAAATGTTGACTCTGAATTTACCTTCCAGTCTCATTTACTGCATCAGATGTCATCGGAGTTTCTGACAGCAGCGTCCTAGACTCACAGCTAGAAATTTACTGTCATTTCTTTCTTGTTGTGAACATTAGGATTTGGTTTATACATCTCTCATCTTTGGGTTTAAACATTGCAGTTTTCTTTCACCTTACTGGTGCAGTGTTATCTTCCTGAAAATGTTTAATCACAGATCTATTTTGAAAAGTAAAGTATCCCATTGCTGTATTTGCATCATTTTTTTCCTGCCCTCCAACCAAAAAATACTTCTAGAAAGGGAGTTGTGGTATTTCAAGGAGTATTTTATACAGACTCCTCTTCTTATCTGATAGTATGTTGCCTCAGTTTCTCCTCTATCCTTTTCAGCCATATTATACTCTTAAAGTGTTAATGTGTTCTGTAAATTAAGATTAATATCTCATCAGTGATGGTGGTTATCTAAACTGTTCTCTAAACTGTACTGTGATCATACTTCCTAATGTACCATTTTTAGAATTTAATCATTAAAGGGACCTTTAAAGATCATCTAGGCCAGCTCCCTGCAATGAGAAGGGACATCTCCAACTAGATAGGCTGTGCAAAGCCCCATCCAATCTGACCTTGAATATTTCCAGGGATGAGACATCTAAAATCTCTCTGGGCAACCCATTCCATGGTTTCGCCACCCTCACTGTAAAAAAATTATTCCTTATTTTTATAATAGCAAACCCTTTTCAACCAAACATTTACATGTGAAGAGAAAGAAGGTTTGTCTTCTGAGTGTAAAACCAATCTAGCAGAACCTCAGCACTGGAGCTACAACCACATGCCACCAACCTTTATTGGTCCTTCAGCAGCAATTAATGCATTGAAGAAAGCTGTTCACTCCTCTAAAGGATGTCAGCAATAAAATACTGAGGATTCTCTGACCAAGAGTTAGAGACTATGACTGCTGTCTGTAAATAACAATCAAGAAAGTGTCTATCAAGAGAAATATGCATAGTTTCAAACTGTACACCTCTAGAAGGATCTTTCCTTCTGTGCTCATAGAACTGTGTGGGAACCTTTGAGAAATCAATAAGTGAAATGTAGTTTTATTCTCTTTCTCTTGCTTCTTGATGAGGAAAAGATAGGAAAAAACATGTTATGGAAGTAGAACTTAGGAATCCGTGTTCTGGTTTTGACTGGGATAGAGTTAATTTTCTTCATAGTAGCTAGTATGAATCTATTTTTTGTATTTGTGTTGAAAAAAAGTGTTGATAACACAGGGATGTTTTCATTACTGCTGAATAGTGTTTACACAGAGTTAAGACCTTTTCTGCTTTTCACACAACACCACCAGCGAGTAGGCTGGGAATGCAAGGGAAGCTGGGACAACTGACCCCAAGTGACCAACGGGGTATTCCATATCACATGACATCATACTCAGCATGTGAAGCAGGGGAAAGAAGAAGGAAGGAGGTATTTGGAGTGATAGTGTTTGTCTTCCCAAGTCACCATTACACATGGTGGAGCCCTGCTGTCCTGGAGATGGCTGAACGCCTCCCTACCCATGGGAAGTAGGGATTAAATTCATACTTTTGCTTTGCTTGCCTGGTGCAGCTTCTGCTTACACACAGAATGACATTTATCTCAATCCACGAGGTTTCTTATTTTTATTCTTCCACTCCCCATCCCACTGGAAGTGAGCAAATGGCTGTGTGGGGGTTAGATGCAAGCTGGGGTTAAACCACGGTTGTCTCTCTCTCGTAACTATGCTGGAGAACTCCTAGGCAGACCAGAGTGGGGTATTCACAAATTTTAAATAATTGGGTATTGACCCAATCACATGATAGTTACACTCTCAGTTGGTTAACAAAGTAAGAAAGAATTCATGGTTAAAAATCTATTTGCAGGTCTATTTTGATATTATGTCAAGATTCTATTGGTTCTTCCTTTATTACAAACAAAGAAGACAAGACTTCATGAAATTTCAAATTTACAGTGTATCGACAAGAATATTTTAAAGCACAGACAAAGCAAAATTTATAACTCTGCCCCTTTTCTCACTCTGGAGCTGCTAACCAGTCATGCAGAGAAACGAAAATGAAATTTGAGTGTTTTTCATAGATATTCATATAAAACAGTATCCCAGCAGAAATGCTTACATTGCCATCCCTGTCAGATTCTATGAATCCACAAATCCTGCTAAATACCTAATATCACAACTAAAGACATACCTAAATGTGCAGGCTGTCAGTTATTTATAAAAGGTTGCTTATCAGGACCAGCACTGACAATAATATCTGCAAATGTCGAAGGGCCCTCAGCTGTCACACGAGAAATCATCATCCAGCTGCCTGGCAAATGTAACTGCTAGGTGCTAAATCTACAAGAAAACATAAGGGGAAAAACAACAGCTACCAGCAGGACACCAAAGATGAAAAAAAAATAGTAGGGTAATTGGTGAACTTGATCCTGTTGTCACTGGCACTCTCGTTGCTGGTAGGGAACATCCAGAGTCTACCTAGAGGTGTTAGCAGCACTTGTTACTTCTGTCTGTAAGTCTGGACCTGTTCTCTTTAATATCTGCATCAACTATCTGGACAAGGGGATTGAGGGCACCCTCAATAACAACAGCAAGTTGGGTGGGGGTATTCACAGAGTCACAGAATCACGGAATGTCACGAGTTGGAAGTGACCTTGAAAGATCATCTAGTCCAACCCCCCTGCCCCAGCAGGATCATCTAGATCAGATCACATGTGTTGATCTGCTTGACAGTAGGAAGGATCTCAAGACGGATCTGACAGAGTGGCTTGATGGGCCAAGGCCAACTGGATGAGATTCAACAAGGTTCAGTGCTAGGTCCTGCACTTGGGTCACAAGTTGAATCTCAACCCAAACCGCATGAAACACTAGAAATTTGGGGAAGCCAAGCAACTTCCTCTTCCTGAACAGATGGCCGTTAATAAATATCCACAACAGTAGCACCTATATTAGCCTTCCCTTTAAGTCTCACACATCAATTCTCAACTTCTTCATAGAATCATAGAAACACTTGGGTTGGAAGAGGCCTTTAAGATCATCGAGTCCAACCACAGCCTAACCCTGCCTAGTCCACCTCTAGCTCATGTCCTTCAGCACCTCATCTATTTGCCTTTTAAAAACCTCCAGGGATGGTGACTCCAGCACTTCTCTGGGCAACCCATTCCAATGCCTAAGAACTTTTTTAGTAAATATATTTTTCCAGATATCTAACCTACATCTCCCCTGGTGCAGTTTATAAACATTTCCTCTTGTCCTATCACTTGCTACCCAATAGGAGAGACCAGCCCCTACCTCTCCACATCCTCCTTGCAGGAACTTGTAGAGGTTGAAAAGCACTTCCCTCAGTCTCCTTTTCTCAAGACTAAAAATCAGCTGCTCCTTGTAAGACTTGTGTTCCAGACCCTTCACCAGCTTCGACGCTCTTCTCTGGACACACTCCAGCATCTCAGCATCCTTCATTCACCCATAAGCAGATCTTGATGCATTCCAGTTGCTCTCTCATGTAAAGAGCAACTCCACAACCTTGCCTTGTTGGCTTGATGGTCATGATGGGTGGAAGTGTAGAAGCATGGGCATACTTTGAATCTAATCCATGATCCAAATTGTCTTCAGTCACAGCTGACAAAAATGAGTAGCATAATCTGTATAAGGCCTTTGTCATTCACAATACTGCTAGACAGAAAGAGGTATTACTACATATCAAATGAATCTGCCTAACAACTCCTAAAAAACACAGAAACTTTTAGTATCAACACTATCCTGAGGCAGTGAGCTCCACAATTTGGCTAAAAATCTTTCAGATTACTGAATGTAAGAAACACAAATGGGAATTTCTTGACCTGTAAAGTTAACTTACTGATTGAGGATTTTTTTTCCATACTGACAAAAGATAGAAGTCATACTCTGTAGAACATGGAGATATAACCCACGGCAGCAGAGCAGTACCAGCAATTAGTCAGAACCCCTCTATCGACTGACAAAAACAAGACACATACTATCAGTGCAGACCAATTTTTGAGTACCCAAAATGTGTAAATTAGACCCAAAGTGTAAGTTACACAGAAAGAGACAGAAATTTCAGAACATTGATCAGTTTGAGCCAGTCAGTTGTTTGAGGAATCAATTCTTTGAAGAATAATAAAACTCCTGGTCTTCATGACACCTGACAGCTGAGTAGATAAAAAAACCTTGGTTGAAAGACAAATACTTGAATACTCTGAACATTTATCATGCATTGCTGCTGTCACCGTGTTAGTGTGTGCATGTCATGGCTCTCCAAAAATCAGAGAAGGACGTTTCAGAGCCAAAGAACTGTAGGTCTGTGTCCATACGGCATCATCTTCACAAATGGCATTAGCATCTGATCTTAATTAAATTAGTTATCACCATTTGCTAAATGGCTTCTAATACCAGAGGAAGCTGGATTGTTCCCAGAAAGTCCCTGCTGTTTAAATGCTTAACATTACTGAGCAGTTCCAAGAGAGCCTCGGGAGGGCATGGGCAGAGACTCTGTGTCTGTAGGTCCATCAAGAGCTACTCATGACACCGGGAAAAGCCAAAGTCTGTAATTATTTGTAATTATTAAATTACACAAATTGATCATTGCTCCATAGGGATTGCACATTAAAAAGTTAACATAAAGCCATGCAAGAAATAGAGCCAGTGGTTTAGACAGCAGTATGAACTATAAGGAAAGGGCACATGTACCAATATTTTTAGCATCCATCAAAATAATAAAAATATAAAATCTTTTTTTTTTTTTGCAGGTGACTTTGGCATCACACTCCAAAATTAAGACTTGTAAGAAGTTCATGCAAAACCAAAGCCATGTTGACCTGAGCAACATTCCTGGATATCTGAATAGCACATCTAAAGACAAGTGTATATGAATTCAGATGAAACATATGTGAGTCTCCTCCACCTTTAGATTTAATAAGACACTAAACAACTGTGTACATCCAAGATTGAGGGTGATTAACCCACAACTAATACCTTGTCTATCTGTGTATCATACTAAATGACACACTTTTCTGAAGTTCATAGAAATAATAATGGAAAGTAGGTGCCTCTACGAGCTCAGTTTCCAAAAGGAGATGTGGGGGAGATGAGGAGACTACTGGCAATCAAATAATGCTGTGAAACACTGAAGTCACACAATACAACTCAGTACCTGTGTGCGTGCTCTGTGTTGGAAAAATGGGGTTTGCAGAGTTATATATGCTGCAGTGGATCAAAACTGCATTGCCTTACTGGATATCTTGGATAAGCCAAAATCAGCATGTCTTTCTGGGGATCATCCTATCTGATATTGTGAAAGCAGTAGCTATTACCAGAGAACACATGTTGCATGCTTATAGCAACACTGGAAAGTTTTCTAGCTACAACAGAAATACAAAAGCTGTGGCAGCTACACAATTGGAAATGTACAACATNAAAATAAAATAAAATAAAATAAAATAAACCTTACCTAGTAATCTGAGAATGGACTGGACAACTTGGAGACCTTCTCACAAATGAGTCAGCTGGAAGAACAAGAACATGCAGAAATGTGATTATTATAAAGTACTCAGAAATGTGTGAACATAGAGACTGCTTGAAAAGTACAGCACATCACAGCCTGTGGAATCCTGAAAGAGTTGTAAAATACTAAGGAATTAGCCCAGGCAACCTATTGGTCTATCACTTATATGTTCATTTTATGAAACTTTCAGAAAACAAAAAAATGAGGTATAACAGGAAAAAGGAAGCACAGAGAGTGCTGTTCAGCCATGGAAGGAAAAGCCACTCTTTTTTTCCTTTCCTTTCTGCAAATCAGAACAAAGGCAAAAGATTGAAAAACCTTTTTCAAACCCTAACGGTCCTTGACAGGAAAGAGGAAATAATGCCCTAATTGCCAAAAATGGCAAGGAGAAGAAAGAGGGCAGAATGTCATGGTCACAATTTGTTTCCAATTCACTCTCTCTCTCCAAGGTTCCTTCTGCCCTTTAAGAAATCTGTACTTAAAAAATAATGGACTAGACAATTTCCAAACCAGAAGCCTGGTATAATTCATTTTAATGCCACTCCAGTTGGCTGGGCAATACAATAGATCATCACATTGCGAGAGAACCCTTTGGTCCAGAGTATGTATCAGACTGAACTTCTAGATGTATAGTGTATTTATCATTACTGTGCTGTCACACAAGGTTAGCATGCTTGTATGCAATATTTCTCCATCTCTCCCTTAGCAAATTTGGTTCTTTTGGACAAAATGGAGCTAACAAACATAAAAAACCTACGCTGACTTCAGCCAGATGCCCAGACTTAAATATCCACCAGGACATATACAGGGAAGGTATCAGCAGACAGTATGGTTTCACACAACCTTCAGGATTATTTTTCTTAGTATGACCCAGGATTTAGTCTTGGAAAGATGTGCTGTATTAGTTCCAGCTACCTCTGCTATCCTTCTACTGCTTTTTCTGTTTAGAATTACCTCCATGAATAAACAGAGGATTCATTTTTCTTAAGGCTATTCCACTCAGCATAGAAAAAGAGGAAAATTCTGCATGGGTTTTGGGACACTTTTTTTCCAGATCCAGTGACAAAACACTTGAAACACACCAGACTTGGGGTCACTACTGTTCCTCTGCAAAGAAACCAATCTTAAATGTCAGAGACATCACAGGAGACAGGTCAAAGACCCTGGAATGAGAAAAAGTGTCACAACTAATTAAAGCAGGTTTTTTTTTGGAAGACAGTACTTGATATTACCACTGGTTTTTTGGAAAGTCAGTACTCTGAACTTCTGACAAGTCAGGTCATTTATTCAAGTTCCTTCCCATGAACTAAGGTCTCTTAAGTTAGCTCTGATTGCTACTATGAACTTTGATACAGGAGGTTTAAAATATACATGGGTAGCAGAGATAAAATCCACTTTTTCTCAAAGGTCATTGTCAATACTGTTTATTTTTTCTGTTCTTGTTTTCTCTTCCAGCAGACATGCATTTTTGTCTGCAAGTGACAAGTTTGACCAGACCAGCATTGATTAAACCAAACTCACAGACTCACTCAATATTTCAGTGATTGAGGATTGCTGGAGGAAAAGAAATATTTATTTTTGTTTTGCCTTTCATTTCCAGCTAGGAATGAAGACAGCAGTGACAAAAATCTGCTGTGCAAGGTCTTTCTATGCTATTTCCATACAGAAGACCTTATGAATCTCCCAAGAAAGCCTGTTCTCATGAGTGTCCCACCTTGTTCCTTGAAGATTCTGAGGTCTGAAGAGCTAGGCTGAGATCCTTTGTGGCTAACTAGATGACTGCAAACTCTCTGATGGCTATTTTCCTCCTTCCTCTTGCAGTCACATCACTACAGCTAAAGCTCCTTATCCATTACCATTCAAACTGTCCATTTACTGACAGTTTTTAATCCTTTTCATCATATATTTAATCCTGTCCTTAAATCTGTTGCTCCTTCTTGCCCATATTTATACTCTTACCTTTATCATTTCCCCCTTTTCCTGCCCTCAAACCCTTTTTTCAATCTCATTTTTTCTTCTGGTCCAACAGGGCTGTACCACCCTCCTGTTCTTGCTTGGAGTGCCTCACTTGCCATCACTTTGAAAGACTTCTCCCTCCACTCTCTGCAGCAGCCTCAGCTACAGTGTTGGAGTGCTGTTCAGTTCTCCACAACTTATTTGGGAAACCTGTTCCAGTTCCTCAGCACCCTCACAGTTTCATAGAATCACAGAATGTATTAAGTTGGAAGGGACCTTTAAAGGTCATATAGTCCAAACCCCTGCAATAAGCAGGGCCATCTTCACTAGATCAGGTTGCTGAAAGCCCCACCAAGACTGACCTTGAATATCTCCAGGGATGGGGCCTCCACTACCTCTCCTGGGCAACTTGTGACAGTGATCANCTTTTCCAAGCTGAACAAGTCCAATACTTCACCAAGTTATGTGCTTCACAGCACATCAGCCACACTGTTATTAGTGGTCAAGTTCATGCCTGCACTTCCTAACAGCTGTCAGGTGGTATATGCTTTTGAGAGGGACTTGTTACTCCAGCATAAGGTCCTGCTGGATCTCTAAGAAGAGAACAATGCTTAGAAGAAATAAAGAGCAGGAAAGAGACAATGAGCAATTGTACACCCCTAAAAGCAACCCTAATTTTGTTGCTGTTACTGTGAAGTAACAGTAGTAACAGTACTATGCCCTACTACATTTTAAGAAGGAAAGTGATGTTTGCATGGAGG
Source organism: Heliornis fulica (assembly GCA_013399135.1). Classification (NCBI taxonomy): domain Eukaryota; kingdom Metazoa; phylum Chordata; class Aves; order Gruiformes; family Heliornithidae; genus Heliornis; species Heliornis fulica. The sequence continues at coordinate 47,101 of VXBZ01012842.1, read as the reverse complement.
GAAGCATACTGTGGCCATCAACATTTGGTAACTGTCCCTCCAGTGAGTCATAGCCCCTTCAATACTGCTACTGCTGGGCAATAGGATAATTGCATCAAGATGGTCTGACCTGGTATGGACTTCCTGCAAGTGTTATCCCACAAACACCTCATGGCAGCTGCCAGGATGGGAAAGAGCAGGAAATGGAGTAAGAGTCAGAGGTGAGACTTGGCAGCACTTCCACCTGTACATAGCACGGTGCAGGGCTCTTCCATACTGACACAGACTCCTACATGAGCCTCAGGCCCAGCAAAGAAAGACAGTCAGACTTCACCTAAGCCTTTTTCCTGGGTTACAGATTTGAAGAACACAAGGCTGGAAGGAACAAAAATATTTTATCTGGGAAGAAGCATCTGAGAAACTGTTGGCTCAGGGCTCTCAGCCACTATACCCTTCATCATGGCAAATTTCACATTCAGTTCAGAGGGAGCAGACCAAGCAAAGCCCTATTCCTTGGGCTTTAAATATAAGCTTTTAGGATAGAGAGCCTAACCAGGCTAATCTCATATGATACTGGCATTAGAATGGTGCTTCTAAGGCAGTATTTTTCTAACGGAAGTTCCTAAATGAGTAGAGATCCCTAGGACTTTCTGGCTCTTGGCTATCCCATAGTCAGGAAGCCATGGACCAAGTAGAGAGGCTGTAGCTCTTTGAAATAATTTAGTTACTGAAGATCACCCTGCAGGGTGCAGCAATGGGTAAAAACTCAGGTCAGATGGTCACAGTTGGCAACTGGGCTCCAAGAGTCCTTGCATTGGCACGTTATCCTCATGCACCAGCATAAAGTAATTGATATTTCTGTACTTCACTCAACATGAGCATAGATAGCATTATGTCAAATAACAGACAGCACATTACCTGAGAAATGCTTTAACAGTGTGAGAATGTAGCACAGCAGAACGAGATGCCCGATCTGTTTGTATGGATAGATATGAAAATCAGGGCTCCTGCCGACTCCCATTTTCAGGGTAATTGCTGAAAGAGAAAATTATCTATTTGTTGAGTCAACTCATTAAACAAATTGAGACTTTGAACTACTTGATTTGGGTTCAAATTTAATCAGGGAGCAAAGGGGTGAATTGACACAGAACACACTTCCTATCTTCTGCCCTGGGGACATTTTAGATATTATAGTAACACAATATTCTGTTTTTATTTTATAAGATAGCTGAAAATCTGCATTGCTTTGTACTGTTCTTTTCCATAGTAAACAGAGGAAGTACATATTCATACAGTGAAGATGCATTTTAAAAAGTCAACAGAGACTGTGAGAGGCCTAAATGTCTCTAAGCGGGTTGGACTTGATGATCTCTCGAGGTCCCTTCCAACCCCTACAAGTCTGTGATTCTCTCACTGGTACTAATTCTTGTAGCAGGAGGACAGGGAGTGTGGTGCAGGCATGTTGACGTAGTCATGTTGGGGATCAGTACCCAGGACTTTTACATAAACATACAGAAGTGCAAAGTACCGAGACCTACCTAGCTCCCTCCCATCTCACTTCTTGTTGGGTTCATGCTGCTGCACTGCCTAAAGTGGTCCTGGCTTCATAAGTTCACCCCAAAAAAACTTTTATCTGGACACTCAAGCTTAATCTTGAGCTTTTCCAAGGATTCATTTCAGTATGTGAGCAAAATCAATCCCACTCATTCCAATTAGGCAGCCAGTAAATAAATCTTTGTGTTCCATCATTGCAGGTTTTTATATCATGTTGCAGAGTGCTGAGAAATTGTCTCAAAGCATTTGCAGTGCTTCACTTGCTTCTTTTCGATAGTGAAAACTCTTTACTTCTGTGTAACCACAGTGTTTGTTCGAGGCATACTTCTGTGCCGAGCAGAATCTGTGCTGTATTTACAAAGTAAAAGCCAATACAAAGAGCACTCACTGTAATGAACAGTGTTTGGAGCGAAAAGCCTAATGAGTATAGATGCTATCAAAGCTGTTCTCTTGCTCAGAAGTGAATGTTAATGCCAATTACTCATGTTTCTTGATTAAACTCTCTCCGAACATTAAGTACTGCAGAAAAAATATACTCCATCTTAAAATATGCACACTGCAGTTGAGTCAGAAGCTGGTACCAAGAATCCAGGTACAAATTATGCTCTATGTTGTGGTCCTTGGAATATTACCATGAAAGTACCATGTATGTGATTTGTAAAAGATGTCTGTGCTGAGAATTCCACTGGATTACAGTCAAGTAAGTGGACACCAGTCTTAGACGTACTTTCAGGCCAAATAAAGTACTTGCATAAATAAATGACTAAATGAGATCATTTTCCATGGAGAAATTGTGGTCCAATCTATAGGAATGCATGTTTGTTTTCTGCTCATAAATCAGTTTAAAAGCAGAAAGGATGCTTAAATAGACTACTCACGGACATCTCCTCTGTCTCAGGTCATTGCACTTCATGCAGCTGGCACTGCATTGAGCTAGATGTTTCCCAGAGATGTGACGCAATGACACCCAAAACCAGCCCTGGTATACCAAGCTATCCAGTGGAGGTAATACTGGGGACAGAAAATGGCAGACAAGTTGAGAGTTAAAATAAAATTTAATGTGTCTGGTGGAAGAATCATAGAATCATAGAATTGTCTTGGTTGGAAGGGACTCTTTGGATCAACAAGTCCAACCATCACCCTAACCTACTAAACCACATCAGTCAGCACCACATCTAACCATCTCTAAAATACCTCCAGGGATGCAGACTCCACCACTTCGCCAGGCAGCTAATTACAATGCCTAACAACACTCCCTGTGAAGAATATTTCTCTAATATTCAATCTAAAACTCCTCTGGTGTAACTTGATGCCATTTCCTGTTGTCTTATAGCCAGTCATTAGGGAATAAAGTTCAGCCCCTGCCTCTCCACAATCTCCTTTCAGATAGTTGTAGAGAGTAATTAGGTCTCCCCTCAACCTCCTCTTCTCCAGACTAAACAACTTCAATTCCCTCAGATGCTGTTCATAACATTTATTCTCCATTCCCCTCACCAGCTTCATTGCCCTTCTCTGGACATGCTCCAGCACCTCTATATCTTTTCTGTAGTGAGGGGCCCAAAACTGAACCCAGTACTCCAGGTGGGGCTTCACCAATGCCGAGTACAGGGGACCATCACTTCCTCAGTCCTCCTACTCACCACAATGTTAATACAGCCCAGGATGCCATTGGCCTTCTTGGCTACCTGGGCACACTGCTGGCTCAAGTTCAGCAGGTTGTCAACCAACACCCCCGGGTCCTTCTCTGCCAAGCAGCTTTCCAGCCATTAGAAGTGCTCTTCTCTTCCACCCCTGGATTCAGACCAGGCTGAAATCTTCTGTGAAAAACTTTTGAGGGTCTCATAAGCATCCAGGGCCCACTGAAACTGCCTTTCAGCCACCTCCTCATGATAGCATTGCTCACCAGAAGCGTTCACAGCTAAACAGTTTTATTATATAAAGACTGAGGGGAGAGCAGTGGCAGGAACAGGGAAGTGTCTCATCCATGGACAGGCAGGAATCCATTAGGAGAGCTGGAAAAGGTCACATATGTCCCAGTTCCAAAGACTGGGTTTTAAATATTTAACTACTCAATGTTTATCCCATTTGTTATTGATAGATCAGAGCACCTGGCATAAATAATGCTTTACACTTTGAAAATATCACTTCATAAATCTTTGTGACAGGGTGGGTGGGTAACCAGTTCTATCTCTGCTTTACCAAACTGGGACACTCGTGCATCACAGTAGGTAGAGAAAAAACTGCAGCGATCAGGTTAGGGAGATGTAAGGATTGCCTGGCTCTGAGCACCACAAACAGGTTTCAGTAATGTCTGGAGCACCAGGCAACTCATGGGGGATTGTAAAAGCGACTCAGCCTTGGGTTGCCTTGAGACCCCATCTCTGCAGACCCCTCCTGGGGAGCTGTGCAGATCCCTCAGACCTCTGCTGCTCTGTAAACTGAGACTGAACCGGGCAGCGCTGCATCATTCAGAGACCTGGAAACCTGCGTTCAGCCTCGAGTTCCTTCAACAAACAACATGCCCTGAGTCCCAGTCAAACCCCTATTCAGCAGCCTAAAAAAAAGATGAAGGCCAGCCACTGGGCCACCATTTGGAGTCAGTGGGCCCAGACAGCGTGGGACATGCAGGAGATAGGGTGTGAGATAAGGGGAACACTGTTAATTTTGGCCCAGGCCTGCCCACGGCCATGTAGATTGAAGAAATAAACCAAATAAACTCCTTGCATTCAGGCTGAGAATGGGGAACTGCTGCTTCAGCTCTGTGAGGAGACCCTTCCCCTTGGCCAGGCTGCTGGATGATGATGACTATTATTATTATTATTATTATTATTATTATTATTATTATTATTGTTATTGTTATTATATTAATATTACCACCCTGCAGTCGAGTGTCTTTCCATCACAGAAGAGCCCAAAGGTCAACAAATGCCCACAGAACTCTCTCCATGAACCTTGCAAACTGCAGAACATAGTGATCTATATTTTAAGCTATGGCTGCTTGAGGATGATTTGCAACAAGAGTGACTCCAGCTGAGATGACAGTTTGTTAGAATGGTTTAGCAGAATGTCCCCCAACAGGAGAAGGCCACCAGCGAGGTGCCTGGGCTGTGCTACCGCTTGGAGGTGGGGAGGAAGTCCCAGCAGAGTGCTGCCCACGCAGAGCCTCCAACCTGTGCAAGTGCTATGAGCAGCACAATTCTAACACAAATTTAAGTTAGCAGGAAAAAAAAAGAAAGAGATTGGAAGTAATAAGGGACATACGAATCCCATCTGCAAGTCTCTGTGTAATTTAGTTTTGAAATTTAAGATTTAAACAAAAGTATTCCTTGGCCAAAAGTTATTCTGGCTTCTCTAGGCAGGTAGTAATAGAAAGAAATGTGATCTTTTTGATTAAGCCAGAACATTTACTGCCACTGGGAAGTGCTGCACATAATGTACCATGGGGACATGCTGCTTTCTGCAATTTCTGCTACAACTGCAATATCTTACAGTAAACCTTCAAAAGTACAGTATATAGGAAGTCTCAAATCATCCTCATTAACTGCATTTATACAACAGAGCACCTATCTATTAAGTTGTTAGAGGTGCTTCCAGTAAAATAAATTAAGATTAAGTCTTGATTCTGCTTCCAAACACACAGTATAAATCTAGACAACTTGCTCTACTTCTGTAGCATTATTCCAGATTTAAATCTATTCAACAAGGCTCTAAAATTTATGTCTTGCTTGGGCACTTGAGTGTTTCTACCACTGTCACTGGGGCAGCTCTTAAAAACCTTAAATTCTCCAGGATCTTTGAAAATTTAAGGATGCACCAGGGACTAAAAAAACTGACCTCCAAGGCTAAAAACAGATTGGCAGAAAGCTGAAAGTTAATACAAAACCATTAATGAAAATCAAAAGGCACGAGAGCTTCAGAAGAAAAAAAGAGAACTTAAAATGTTTAGAAAAACAGTCAAATCCTGGGAGGCAAAAGGAGAGCTGAATTCTGTGAACGTGCATGTTAGTTTCAAATAATCCAGTATTTAGTCCTGCCTCAGGATCTCGTTGTCCTGGTGCTGCACAGGGAGTGGCAGATTTTCTGCCTCCCCAAAAGCTCACAGGTGAGATTTTCACACTAAAGATTTACACTAATCTGTAGCTACTTAAACAAGTTCCACCATTATTTGCAATCTGCTATGAGGTAAAGGTGCAGAAACACTTTACCTAATGTCTTCTCACACTCTGACACTAGGAAATGAGATGACAGAATGGTCTAAGTTGGAAGGGACCCCAAGGATCATCAAGTTCCAACCCCTCTGCCACAGGTAGGGCCAAAAATCTGTGAACCAGGTGAACCCTGTGATCCAGGGCCTGGATCTAGAAAGGGTTGCCCAGAGGCCCATACAACCTGTCCTTAAACACCTCCAGGGTTCGGGAATCCACCACATCTCTAGGCAGCCTGTTCCAGCACCTCACCACTCTTTCCATGAAGGACCTCTCCCTGATATCCAATCTGAACCTCCCGCCCTCTGTCTTCAATCCATCCCCTTGTCCTACCACTATCTACCTTTGTAAAAATCTGATTCCACTCCTGCCTATTTGCTCCCTTTAAGTACTGGAAGGCTGCAATGGGGCCCCTCCCCACCAGCCTTTTCTTCTCCAGCCTGAACAAGCCCAATTCCCTCAGCCTGTCTGATCTGGGTATCCATCTTTTCTAGCACCATAAATGAGGGGAAAATCTAGATATGTGTGGCAACAAGCTATTGGGGGTTTGCTTGCCATTCAGGCTCACGCAGGAAATAGAAATTTCCTATTCCTGTCAACCTGAAATGCCTCCAAGGTCACAACAGCTTAGCTGGAAGATAGTAAATACCACAGTCTCATTTTCTTAATGCACACAAGAAAGAGAGAAACTCAACCTAAGATTATAAATTTACTTTAGGATCATCTTTATGGTCAAGGTAAGTCCCAGCTCAGCCAGTGCAGGATGCTTAAGTGATATTGTAATACAAATAATAAATCTTAACTTGGGATGAAGCAGGAAGCTACTCAACACTGACAAATGGAGTAGTAAAATGCCCCTACAGAGATCTGTGCAAGCACAGGGAAAGATCTGCCTGGCTGTTAGGTGTCTCCAAGAGGGCACGTGGATACTTGCCTTGCAGTCTGCAGGCAGGTCCACCTTCTCCCACACCCCACAGTGGGCTGTGTACATGATGTACACATAGAATTCTTCCCTGAATAACCATCCCCCTAATTAAGCTGAAGGCTGCTTAATTCAGCCAGTTTGTAAACCCGCATTCATTATTCAGACTTTTCCGGATTTGAGGGAACTGAAGGGAAACAAAAACAAAGCTCCTCACACAATTTAACACCCACACTGCTGGTCTTCCAAGACTCAACTTGGGGCACAGTGTGATTCCCGCTCCTCCACCCCCATCATTCTTTGTCATATGCAAACAGATGGGGGAAGAGGTGGTGGCTGATTACCCACCGGGAGGACCAGGGTCTCTTCCTTTAGAGTGGCCAGAGCCAGGGACACTGGGACAGTGCTTGAATGGAACCAGGGGAAGAAGAAATAGGCACAGTCCTTCCAGGTGGTTGGTGCTGACTCTCCCGCTTCCTTTTCCAAAGCACAGCAGATGCTGCCTGCGGAGCAGCTGCCAGCCCCCAGCTGTTGTGCAGTCAAGCTCCAGCATGCCTGTGGTCCTAATATGCTGGAGCACAAGGCTTGGCTTCCTGGTTCCCAGCTGCCCGATGGCTTGAAGAATTGGAAGGAAATATTATACTCTCTCTCCCACCTGCTTGTGCATTAGTCACAAGCCAGAGCAGCATCCAAGCTTTTTGTTTGCATCGTCTCACCCTCCAGGGAAGGTTGGGATCTGGTCGAGGCTCACAAGAACATGGCAACCCAGCCATCTGGCTGGGCTACACACAAAGAGCCCAGCCTTGGCGATGGATTAGAGTGGGTGTCTTCACGGGGCTCCATCTTTATCTTCTTTTTCTTTAGAGGTTGCTGAAAAAAATACCAGTGCAAGAACAGAACATGGCAACAGCCCAGCATAACCACAGAGTGGTGCAAGAGAGATCAGGAGTAGAAAAGTTAAGTTTGCAGCTGGGCATAAGTTTTCAGAGAGTTCCAATTTGATGCAAAAGCATTTAGAAATTTGAGCGGAATACAGAGAGTCAGAACAAGGCAAAAGCTGAGTTAGCTTCACCTGGAGCAGTGATATTTTATTTAATATTTCCCAATTATTTTGACTCTCCCTGTACTGGATGATGCAAAATAAATGGAAATTGCTGTGGGAACACTTACTCTCTCTCCCCCTTCCTTCGAGTGGCCTCCCTATCTCAGCCAAGCAGTGCTCACTCAATGTCTGCATTTCCCTGGTTCCAGAGAACTCCTTCAGCTCCAACTGCAGGCTTTTCTCTCTATATCTCAGCTCCCAACAGCAGAAGAAAGGCAGGATGATAATTCTAACCACTTACCAAAGTGACAGTTTGAACTGGCTTTAAAGGTCTCTGTTGAAGTAGAGACCTGAACGCTGGTATCTCAGACCACGTCAATCTTGTTATGTTTCTACTTCCTTGCTTTTATGAATGGTTTCATTTTTATTAAAAAAAAAAAAAATAAAATAAAGCCTCCAAGTAAAATGGTTTGTTTCAGGTTGAACAAAACATTCTGTTCTGACACACAGAAAAAAATAAAATAGATTATGTTAGGCTGACCCCCCCAAAATATTACACTGCCTTAATCAGGTCAATACAAAGACCCTGGCAGGATTTTTCACCGCAGCACATAAGCACTGTAATCAGACAGAATTTCTGATTGCACAAACATGAGCTCCCTCATATCCCCAAATTTTTACTGGCTTTTTTTTCTCCCCATAGACATCCATAAGGGAATATTTTTTGAGAGATCACAAAGATTATTCACTGAAAATAATTTTATTAAGTGTGTCTATATTCAGAAATTAAACTTTCACATTCATGCATGCACACTCTCATTGTTTTTAAAAGATCTTACTAAATATTCATAGACAAAATCCCAAATTCAGTGCCATTCAGAAACCACTCAAATTTGCTTTATTCATGACAGAGCTATTTGATGCTGTTCACAGTCTGTGATTGTACTGACAGAACATCTTTTTTTCATATGGAGAAGTAACAAATATTAACTATCCCAAAGCCCAACTATCATTCAGCCAACAATTCATGTGGATTAAATGGAGGTCTGGTTTTCATGAATAACTGGCAATAGTTTGGATATTTGTAAACCACATAATAAGATCCCATAAATAACATTAAGTAGAATTTAGTCTTCAGCGTCTGAAATTCAAACTTAGCCTTTCCAATAATGTGTCTCTCCTCAGCAGTTTGGCTTCTCTTGCTGACAGTAATACCATGTAGGAGAGATAGGACAGAAATCATAGAAACACAGAATGGCTTGTCCTGGAAGGGACCTTAAGATCATCAAGTTTCAACCCTCCTGCCATGGGCAGGGACACCTCTCACTAGACCAGGCTGCTCAAGGCCTCATCCAACCTGGTCTTGAACAGTGCCAGGGAGAGGGCAGCCACCACTTCCCTGGGCAACCTGTTCCAGTGCCTCACCCCCCTCACAGTGAAGAATTTCTTCCTAATATTCAATCAAAATCTATTCCATTCCAAATTAAAACCATTCCCCCCCTCATCCTGTCACTACAGGACCTTCTATAAAAGTCCCTCCCCAGCTTTCTCGTAGGCCCCTTCAGGTACTGGAAGGCCGCTATAAGATCTCCTCAGAGCCTTCTCCAGGCTGAATAACCCCAACTCTCAGCCTGCTGGCAGTGGGATTGTCAGGAATACCATTTCCATTATCCACACATGTGAAAACCCACATTCCTTTATATAAGATTTGTCAGACCTAAGATCATGACTGTTAGCTACATTTGTCTTTTTAAAAAAATCTTTTGCAAAAAGATGGCAGATCTGAGCAAAAGCCTCGTTTACAAAGATGAAGACATTTTCAGAGGGTCTCAGGTATTCTAAGAATAGTAGTAGCTTGATACTGCAGACAGAGTGTTGCAAAGGTGGTATAAACAGAGCAACTTAAGGTAATAAGAGGAAATCAGACTATGAAGTGTGCTTACACGGAGGGAAATAAACTGATATAAAGGACAGCACAGCTCTCAGCACAAATAGATACCAAAAGAGATACCGAAGCTACCCAGGCAAAGAACAGCAGGGGAAACCAACAGCAAGTGCTAAGAAACAGTCCTTCAGGCTACAAGATAAACTGTGAAAAAACACGCCTAATGCATGTTTCAGAAGTATATAAGCTGCTTAGCCTGTGTCCTTCACAAAAGTAAGAGAAGCAGCTGGCCAGGTTTGTGAGGGTGCAGAGGACTATAGGACAGGACAGGAATAGTGTGCCACACTAATGGAAGCACCTACATCCCCAAGAAGTAATCCACCATCACTAATTATATGCCACATCAGTGAAAAATACTGGTTTCCGCTTCCAATTGCAACTAAGAATCAAATCTGTAGAAAAATTAGATTCAACATTTTCATCCTTAAGTTCCAGAACGGGAGACACTGGAGGTTTTCATAGAGTGAACCACCTTAGTGGGTGACAGCACTGCAACAAGCTGCCCAGGGAGGTTGTGGAGTTTTTTCCTCTGGAGATATTTGAAACCTGCGTGGAAACAATCCTGTGTAACCTGCTCTGGGTGATCCTACTGAAGCAGGAGGGTTGGACTAGATGATCTCCAGAGGTTCTGTGAACTCCAACTGTTCTGTGATCTCTGACTTCTGCACAGACACTTCTCTGCGCACAAAACGTTGGGGGTAAGTATGTGATCAGGATCCCCCGTGTGTTCCTACAAGTTATCCTCTCTATTACTATCCAAAGAAAAAATGTCAGAATTCAAATATTCAACTGTGAAAATGCAAACAGCACAATTCTTTTTTTTTTTTTCTTTTTTCCCCAAGCTAAGCACAGAAATTTGTTACAAGCTGGTCACCACCTCATCCATGACCCCCAGGTCTCCTTTCATGAGGGCAGAGCCTCCAAGAGGAAGGTTGGTGCACCCTGCACAGAGAGGGTGCCTGGCTGCTGCAGGAAGAGGAGTTCTCAGCCTTTTGGAGTCATGACAGAAGAGACAACTGCGTGCAACAGAAATATGCAGTGCCTGCCACAGCAGGAAGGCAGCGAGGCCAAATCAATCCATGAGCAGCAGCACCCAGAAGCACTGGAGATGTTCTGCTGTTTGGGCCACTTCTGTTTCTGTGCAGCCACCTCTGCACTGAGGACATCCAGCACTGGGATGAGCAGCTTGGTGAACCCGACCGTCTGCCCACTGCCTCTCCCTCAGCTGTGAAACGCAGCCGATGGGCATCCACTGCCTGCAAATAACACAGCTCTGCCTAGGCTGTCTGCAGCCCCGCAGGGGACTTAACAGCCTTCGGTGCTGTGTCACATGTCGTGAATCAAATTGGTTCCACGGGAAAATTGTTTCAAAAATGCCTAAAGTGCAACTTGTCTGTTATATTGCAAATTCTTCAGGGGGAAAAAAATAATCATGCTTTTTAAGGGTTTGGAAAGCATCTTGTGTGTGGCAGGTGCTCCTGTGAATAAATGACAGGCTCCATCAGACTGAGTGACTCGTAGTTTCCTCCTGCCTGGGTGGCACCTGAGCTAATGCTGTTGAGTAGAAGGTCTGTGTACCCCATTACCCATCCCTGGAGCCCGCTGCTCCCCACATCTGCAAAACCTGGGCAGAAAACAGTTCCCTTACAGATTTCATCTCTGACTAGGATGACTCCTGCTTCTGCTGCCCTAAAGGAAAGTATACCTGGCAGGAGCTGAGCCTTTGAATCAATAGGATTTCCAACACTACAATAACTTTTTTTTCCCCAGAAAAAGTTAAACTTCACACAGTTTGAAAACAACTCTGGGAGAAGATGGCAGCAGCTGAAGGAGTTTGGCTAGAAATTCTGTTACCTCTTGATCCATCACCTCTGTGTAGCAGATCTGTGTGCAGACTCCTGGCTTGTTTGAAGGTGGTTGGGATGGCTTCAGGCTTTTGGCTTTTTTATGCAAGCAGATTTTCATGCTTTGATATCTTCTCTGACACGACTTTTGATCCAGCAGAGGGGATGCTGACACTTTTTTCACTGGGAATATTTTATTTGTGTATAGTGCTGCTAGAGCATAGCAGTCGCCTGAGTTATTTTGGAGGAACTTTTCGCAAAGATACGCCCTCATAAATGTAATGAACAGCAAGTGCTCTGCTAACTGCACTCAGGGTATCGGCCCTGGTCTGGACCAAGGCATCGCAGGTTGGTGGCATTCAGGGACCATTGGGGTGATCCAGGAGGCCTGGGAGAGAAGGGGCAGCACAGCACTGACTGATCTGGGTATCTGTGCAGTGAGAAGGATGCTTTGGAATAGACAGATTGTCCTCCCCAGACAAGGGAGTGATGTTTCAAGCTAGCAGACTACAGTAAAGTTTTGGGAAAAGTGAAGAAAACCTGGTGGAAAGTCTGCACTTTGCTGTCCTTGCCAGGATAAAGTGGCACAGGGAATGAGGATCACCAGCCAAGGAATTCTATGTGCCTTGGGGAACCCCCTGCTGAAGGACTTTCAGCTAATTGAGAAAGTCAAACATCCATATTCCTGCTAAAAAAAGAGATGGCATTACCTTTGTGAAGCATTTTAACTACAAAGGCAAATTGTTCATAAAGGCAGAAGGAATTAAAGAACTACTATTTAATGGGCCAGATTGATGTGCACAATGATGAGATATACTTCAAATTGACTAAATGTCTCTTTTGGCTGAAATAGTTTTTTTTTTTTCTTTTCCTTGTCCACTGTTGTCTGTGATTTTTGTTGTTTGTAAGACACGTCCTTAGCTGTGACCCCAGCCAGAACTGACACTAGCAAAATATAAAGGATACATTAAACAAAAAAAGACAAAACCACTATATGCCCTGATTTAAATAATTCTAAGGCTCATTGAAGCAAAAGAATTTTGTGCTAACAGAATTCTCATCCCACCTAAAATAAATCCCAGCCTGACTGCAGCCTGCCTGCACACAGCATAAGGACTCACTAGGGCACAATGCAAATTATACCAACACTTTACCAATACAGATGACCTCTGTGCTAACAAAAGGAGAGAAACAGAACTGTACATCTCTTTCCTTTCCTAAACTGATGAGATAGTCTTGTGTGTGTGTGTGTGTGTGTGTGTGTGTGTGTGTGTAATGGCATGAAATCACAGTAGTTTGGAGCTGGTAGGCATTGCAAAGAGCTAAGCTAGCATGGATTTGTTATATTCATACAACTTTTCCAGCTGATGCAGTTACCCAAGTGCAAGCCTCTGTAGTGGGACTTCCACCAGAGTAAATTTTGCACAGATTTATCTTGTGAAAGAAAACTATTCAACCAACCTAAATGATGAGCAGTTGTAAGAGCTTGTTTACATGAAACTGCTCAGAAAAGTTGATCTGAATTTTTAAGTGGATTAGTTAAACTGCATTAATTAAAGTCCTTTGTGGGAACTGTCAGAATTTAAGTGGCTTTGATTTGATTTGGTTTACTTCTCTTCCAAGGCTAAGTCATATTAAGGCCACTTTAATTGTGAAATGGGAGGTTTAATGCAATTTAGCTAATTCACTTTAAACTCCTGCCTTTAGTTAATTTAAATCAACTTTCCTGATTGTTCCTGTATAGACACAACCAAAGAAAAGTGAAGACCACTTAAATAGAAACACCTAAGAGCAGCTTTAAAAAAAAATCCAAATATTTCACTAGCACAGCCAGAATGTTACTATCTTTGTCACCACCATACTTTGGGAGTTGCAGGTAACAGTTCCAAGGTCCAAGGAGACACACTGAGAAACAGATCCCCAGCACTAAGTTAAAGCTATCAGAGACAGAATGTCCAGTCCTTCATAAAAACCTTATTCCAGCGTAAAATAAAAGATGACAGGTTAAGAAAATGCCTCTCAGCCCTCAGAAAAACACATGACTTTGACCATAGGCTGTGGAGTGGGAAGAAGAGAGCTGCCTTAATGCATGAAAGAAGAAGGAAATTTTATTTAAGGCTTTGGTGACAGTATCTGTATCCTTTCTCCCTCCCAAGCAAGAATCCACAAACAATATTCGTAAAATACTCTTGGAGGAAACTTGGTCTTCTTTACCTTGAAAATACCATGCAGAATTGTTTCACATACTGGTAGAAGGCAACAGCCATGTAGCAGCCTGAAACTTGGAGATTGGGGGTGTGGAGGTATACAGGTGAGCTTGCACAGTGTCAGGACCAGCTCTGCAGGACCAGCACTGAGCCCTCAGCCAATATGCCAGAGCATCCCAAAGTGTTTCCTTTGGATCTTGAGAATCCAAGGTGAGTGTTCAATAACTGTCTATCTCTACAGGTTCAAGCTTTTTTTTCAGAGAATCACTGAACTGTTTTGGTTGGAAGGGACCCTTCAGGTCAAGTCCAACCATCACCCTAACCTGCCATCATAAAACACTCAAATGTCTACAAAAATCTGTTCCCTTTTTGCATCATCTTTTTAAAGCTCGTGGACTGACCCTATGGAACAGTGCTGCAGACACGGAGCGGTGTTTGCAACGACAGGATTCCTCTGCAGCAGATGAATGACTCGAGTGGGAAACAGCCACATTAAATGAGAGGGAGTACAAGACAGGCTTCTTGCGCTGCCGAAATCCATTTTAGCATTGAATCATCCTCCAAAGGCAGTGTGAGTGAGAGCAGAGGTGGTGATTACTAGGACTGTGTCTGTTTGGAGATGGCTGTATGCATGACTGAGCATGAATGGCCTGATTATGAGTGGGTGTAACTCCACTCAAAGGGACTGAGGGGCAGAGCTGATGTAGCAGTGATTAGCTGCCATGCAAGAAAAGTTACTGTCTCCTGTGATGATAAAGATATACTGTACTTAATAGTTCACTGGCTAAATGCATTCAGATGGTTGAAACTGCCAGAGCCGGAAACATTCACTCACTCAGGTAATTAGTTTACCTTCCTAGTTTAAGGCAAACGGAAAATCCTCCTGTAAAGCACTCTTAAACTGGCCGTTGAGCCGGTGTCAATCAGCAGAGTCCTTTTGACTTTGCAAAGTTGCCTGGTTTTTCCCGGGAGGACACAAGGTCCTTCAATCCCCTACCTTATCACAATGCCTTATCACAAGCCATTATAAGGGTGCTCTGGAAATTTCTCTGGATAATCTAACCTCAAAATTTTTTTGCAGCTGCTGAAATCAATTGAAAATGAGCTGTCATGTGACAGTTTTGTTACCGGTCAGTGATCTTAATTCCAGGTGTGTGACAGGGAGGACAAGAGATGACTCATCCCCTGTCAGAAATCCTGTGTCACAGATTTGCAGTTACACCTTTTTCCAGCAGAACCTCAGCTACTTGCCCATAGTAAGTGAACTTCAGGTGACTTCCTCTCCCCTCCCTGGGAGTCATGAATATTTGACTTAACAAATTAATCTTTTCACTCCTGTCACAGGAAGACAGATACCTTTATATATGGAGTACATTAGACAGAAAATAAAAATTATTATTTTTTTTAAAATAGAGCACAAAAGAAAGTGTCTGATTTTCAAGTAACCCTTTCCATCAGAGGAATTAGACCAGGCCCATGCTATTTCAATTAGTAATGTACAGGTACATCTTTTTCTTTCTCTCTGGACCAATTTTGCAGGCAACATTCAGAGTCTAGGTCTGGAACTAAAATCAGGACTAACCCAAACACTTTCAGCGTAAGCAATGCTGTCATCATCCTTCAGTGGTGTTTGGGAGGGAGTTGGACATTTTATCCTATGAAGCTGAATAATTCAAACTTCTCACTCTTCATAAAGCTCATGAAACATCAGGGCTTGGAAGGAGAGAATCCTCTGAGGTCCTTGACATCAGCATAACCACATAATGAAATTTAGCATAATTTACTGTTTCGCAAGGGTGGTACCCAGTAAAGCATGCTGCCTTCTAGTGAGTGTTCCACAGGGACATAACTTGGATGTGGATTAGCTCTCTTAATGCACAGGCACACAGTGTTTGGTTCTAATGTCATGCTCCATCACCTACAAGGCAAGGAAGTCTAACAGGAGTCAGGCATTGCCAGCATTTTGTCATTGCTGTGTTATTGTATTGGTTCTTTTCTTTGAGTCTTAACAAAAAGACTTCAGCAGCAGGGCTGAGCTCTGGAAAGGGCTGCTTAGATGCTCATAGTCATCCTTGCACAGTATTACATCCCATGAAGAGCTCATTGAGTACAGGCAGTACTTATATTTTCAACCACCACTTACCATCATCCCCAGAAGGCTAATTCTGCTGCAGTCCACAGCAGGATATCAGGGTCTCAAACCTCATCTATCTATTTGCTTGCATTTGCTTCTGCATTCTTTATTTTCTTTATGAACTATCAGATGGTGCTATCGAGCCCTGCAATTATTTTTCCATTCATCTTCTTCTTTCCTGATTCATTTAGCAAACAAATACTTCTTGAACTCCTGTGTATTGAGACACACCATCCAGTTCAGTGTGGTGGAAAGTGTGAATCTGATGCCTTTGGAAACCCTGCAAGCCAACAGCAGGGAACAGTTGTCCCCTGGAAATTTTGTGACAGTTCCACTCCAGTGCTTGCTCATGTAAGCAAGTAATTTTTGGTCTGGATTCATGCAAAAAGAATAAAACATCCTGCCCATTTTCTTCTCTCTTCAGACAGACTTCCTAGAGTGTATAAGAAGACTGGTGGGGAGTCTCCAGACTTCCTGGACAGGAATGCATTGGTTGTTAAGAGCACTGCAGAATCACAGTCACAGAACTTTAGGAGTTGGAAGGGACCTTGAAAGATCATCTAGGCCAACACCCTTGCCCGAGCAGGATCACTTAGATTAAATCACACAGATTGGTCTGGAATGTCTCCAGAGAAGGAGACTCCACAACCTCTCTGGGCAGCCTGTTCCAGTGATCTGTCACCCTCACAGTGAAAATATTTTTCCTTGTGTTATGTGGAACCTCCTGTTCTCCAGCTTGGACTCAATTCCCCTTGTTCTATCACTGCCCATCACTGAGAAGAGCCTGGCTCCATCCTCCTGACACTCACCCTTTACATATTTATAAACAATTATGAGGTCACCCCTCAATCTCCTATCTCCAGGCTAAAGAGACCCAGCTCCCTCAGCCTGTCCTCACAAGGGAGATGTTCCACTCCTAACAGTTGAACAAGGACATTGTGGCTGCTGTGCTCCAAAACAAACCCAAACTGCTGAGTGCCCCAAACAACCTGCATCTCATGGATATCCCTCCCACACTGAACTGTATCATAACTGGGACTAAACCCACCGTGAAAACCCACGAGGCTGCCCCCTCCACGGCCTCTCACTGCTGGTCTGTTGTTTCTCTACATTTTCTACTGTTTGGGAATATTGATTGAGATCAAGACACAAAGGCCAATTTAGATAAGTAAAGGTTGTATTTTCTTTGAGGAACTAACATTGTGTATAGTTAGACATTTAGAGGAACTTCTTTGTCTGCAAGACATGCCTATTGAGGAAGAACATCCAGAACTACTAGAAACCAGCTCTGTGGTCTAGGGGATCAGCCAACTCAGCAAAGGTGAAAAGAGCTCTGTGAGCAAGACCCACAGTCTTCCTTCAAAACACCCCCAGGGAAGACCACCAGAGGACTGTGCACATGCATCAAGAGGAGGAGACATATGATAAGGAGTTACGAGAAATAATTATAATAACCACACCTATTCCCAGAACTAATTGTATTAACCCAACCCCTGTCAATGAGTATGTATGACATGTGCAACAGTCACTTGTATCTAGCTGTGGTGTGCACGGTGGGATGCACTAACCCCCTCGCACCCAGCGCTGCAATAAACAGACCTGCTTTATAACTGTCTGTGAGTTGTGAGGTTTGATTCCACGAGTCACTGTGAGTCACAGAATCACAGAATACTATGATGGTATAAGAAAGCTAATGGGATTACAAGTTTGTTCAAACACAGGCGTACTGTGTGCTCCATGAAAAGCTCACAAAGCTTCCATGCTGAGCTACCAGGTTGTCCTCAAAAGTGTATCTCACTTTTTTAACATCCCCACTGGCTGTTGTGATTGCAAGGTGACTATTTTAATCACAGCTAAGACAGCTTGCCTTTTTCTCAGCATTTACAGTGCAGAACAACTCTCTTCTGTTGTCCTTCTACAACTGAAGGGGAATGCATTGGGGAACACTGGGTGAGGGGGCTTCTGTGATGCTCTTTTGCCATTCCCTTTTCCTTCATGCTCTTTTTTTTGTGAGAAAGGCAGGGAAGGGACTCTGACCTCATGCAAGGAGAAGCACTTTTGCTATTAGGTAAAAGGAGACTTGGAATGAGAGTGAAAGATTGGAGCGTGTTTTCAAAAATTGAAAAGGGACATGTGCCAAGAGCTATCAAAGGTGAGTCCTTGCAGTCAAGGAGGTGGTCTGTCTGGAAGAGCCTGCCAATGGGGGCTCTTTTCCTAAGATATTGAGGCTTACGTGTAGGAGACAAAGAGCAGCCCTGAGAAAGAGACATAACTGTTGGGAAGGAGCTGTGGAAGCAAGAGTCAAAATAATAAAAACACTTGAAAGATTGTGTAGGATGTTGTGCCTGGATGTGTGTTGGGGGTGGCTTGATACCCTATAGTGTTGTGTGTTATGGTATGCTGGGACATGATACGCTTTGTAATGTTAATGAGAGTCCTTTAGTGCTGGACAACACTCTAGATAAGGAAGTTGCACTTTGAGAGTTAACTGTGTGCGACCATGGAGAAGTTCAGAACCTAACTGAAGGCTTCCAGCCCTCTAGAAGGTAAAAAATCTTACTTGGTTGTTAATAAATTTGATTGACCACAATTGGAGTCCGTGCCTTCAATACACCACACTTACACAATACTTACACAAAAGGAAATGTTTCCCCTAAATGACAGCACAAGCCAGAAGAACCAGCTATTGGCTTCATTAACTTCAAACTGTATTTTGAGATGTTTCACACAGATATCCTCCACAGCTGCAGGGAGCATCCATCTGCCTGTAGGACCATAACAGGGTCCGGACTAGGGCCATGTGTGTTTCCTCATCTGTAGGCCAATGTCCTTGTAGACAGTGTGCTGTGACCTGGACCTTATACAAAGTTGCAACAATCTCTAGCTAAGTGGTAAACAAAGGACATGACCGGTTCATGCCATGATTTAGTCATGTCCCTGTCTGAGGACATAGCTGCCAAAGAAAGAAGCATCAAAGAACAGAGCAGCCACACCCCCACTGCCATGGTAAGCTCTGCCTCCTTTATCTCTCCCTCACTCTCTCCCAGCCTCACATCAAAGCTGTCCAGCCTATAGGAGACACCCCTACTGGGCCAACCATGTCACCAACCCCACCACAACATGGGCCTCAACCAGTATTTTCCCTGCTGTGACCTGGACATTAGGGGAGGTGCCAGGAGCCAATGTGTGACACAGCTCTTGGTTACCTGGGGAAAAAGGTTGCATGGCTTTGCCATGGCCAGCTCCCCGTGAGACTGTAAAAGCCATGAGTTGGAGCTATCTTTTGTGTCCTGCCATGTGCTGACAGGTCTCTGGGTGAGTGTTGGAGGAGGGAGAGGAGTGTGCCATGGTCTGGTCACATCCACATAGAGGCATCCAGCTGTAGTAGAAGAACCAGAGGAGGAGAAGCTATCTCTATTGCCATAGGCAGTCCCTGTCAATCCCTCCCCTGATGTCCCCTCTCAGCCCTTGGTCACCTGGCTCCTTGTCTGCCAGTACAGTCTGCAGCTCTTTTGGTACAGTCCTGGCCCACCAATATACCCTGTGCCCCTCCCCCCACCATTGTTATGTCTGCTGTGACACAGCCATGGCATCAACTGGGTGAGTGCCTGGACTTAGTACTTCATCACTGTGACATGGCTGTTATCTTCCACCATGCAGGCAAAAATAAACAATCAAATGATATAGATAGATAGATAGATAGATAGATAGATAGATAGATAGTGACTGGCAGTAGTGGAGTGGCAAAGTAGGCACTTGTAACAGCTATTTAAAGAACAGGACCTCAGCAAAGGTTGAAAAATAATTAAAGCAGCAAGTCCTGCCTACTGCCCAATTTTAGAGATTTGTGTGGTACTTATTGCTGAGATTTGTGTGTTTGAAGACTGAATTCTGGAAGAAAAATGCTTGTCAAGTTGACTGAAGGTAATATTTCATACTTCTGGAATTGTCCAGTGCCCAACTTGGCACCTGCAGCTGGCTGGCAGTGCTGAGCACAGTTCAGCATGAACTGTGAGACACACATCTTCTCCTGAAACAAACCAAAGATCTTTCCAGGAACTGACCTGGACTAAACGCTTCAGTTGGTCACTGGAATGAAATACATGAATTAGCTTCCAGCTTCTTGGTCCACTGCAGGCTATTACATAAAACCTTTTTAAATGACAGGACCAGAGGCAACGAGCACAAACTGAAATGCTGGAAGTCTTCTCTGAACATCAGGAAACAGTTTTTTACCATGAGGGTGACTGAGCACAGTCACAGGTTGCCTAGAGAGGCTGTTGAGTCCTGCTCCTTGGAGATATTCAGAAAACAATTGGACATGTTCCTGGGTGAGTGGCTCTAGGTAGCTGTGCCTGATCAAGGGGATTGGACCAGCTGACCTCCACAGGTCCCTGCAATCTCAACCACTCTGTGATTCAGGCACATCAAGACTTACTGCAAATCAGCTGACAGTACGGCGACTGGTTAAACACCATTGACCTTCTTTCAAGTCTGGCCCAAGGAAGGCAGCTACAGTAACTGATAGAGTCAGTTTGCGTGATGCCACAGCTGATGGACTCATGATGAGCAATCAGGGACCACATCCTCTGTATGCAAATTCTGACCTTCATTTGGAGACCACCAAAATGATAGGTAATTTACAGTTATCAGATTATCATATCATAATTTTCCAACCAGTGGACCTGTTAACTCTGCAGTCTTCAGATGGGAGAAATTAAAATCCCAAAAGACTCTGCAGTCCTATATATTTTAGATTTAAACCAAGAAAGTTGTCTAAGGCAGCTCATATGCTGTCTTCAGTAGCCATATTGCCCTTGAGAAAAGCAGGTGTTTTCTAGATATCAGTAAAGCCGGTGGGATGTGAACCAGACTGAGCAGTTTTGAACAGTTCATGATCCATTTCTGTGCCTGTGGGTGAAAGAAGGTGCTGAAACGCTGTAATCCTTTAGCATTTGCACCTTCGTTGCTTTCAGTCTTTGCAGGGATAAGTGGTTACAGCAGGTCCAAAGCAGTGAGGACTCAAGCCAGCAGTATTTCCAGATGGAACAAGAAGCCTCATGGGAGCTCCTGCCTGCACTTTCAGACAGTAGGAGTTCATACCACCTCGGCTAAGCTCCAGATAAGCATGTGGACTTTGCAGTGCTGCTCTGAATCTAGCACAAGTTTCAAACTATTTAAAACTTTTCGTTTTCCCACTCATCTTTACTTCTTTCTTCCTTTCACCCAGAAATCTTAATCCTTTTGTGAAGATTGAAGATACTTTTTTAAACTCTCTCAGTGACTAATCACATACAATGTAAGAAAAGGAGTGCCTTGGCTGAGTTTACATGCTGCAGGAGGTGCTGCAGTTTAAGAGATGACAGAGCAAGTCAATAGTAAATAAATCCTGGCTGCGTCTTCTTTTCACCTGTTTCCTCTGTAATGAATCCGTTGGAAATTTGGCACAGTTGGGACTTGAGTAAGGGGTTCTTTGGCTCCCTGTTTAGCTGCTCCATCATTAAATGTAGAGATAGTCAGAAAAGTAACTGCATAAAAATGGCACTTAGGTGCTGTAAATATGTGTTCTCTGTGGGTCTCCTGAGGCATATGTGCTGAGTTTAAGGACCGTTTGGTTTTTTGCTCCCTCTCTCTCCTGTAGCTAGGGATGTGCTAGCCATGTTGCGTTCAGCTCTCCTGCCTCTCCTGCAGTATTGCCAGTTAATGTCTGATTCCAGAAGCTTTGCAGTTGGCAATGTTTTAATAAGCAGAAAGAACACAGCTTGATTCTCAGGTAACAGGCTGAGCTAGCTGTGCTGGCAGTCAGAGAAAAAAACATGATATTGACTTGAAGACTGAGTGAATTTGGAATAGAAATTGCGGAGGAGGAATAAATGTGGCATACCAGGATGTCACTTTTACACTTTCCAGATGATAACTGCACTTTAAAGTGGAGAATCTCTGACAGAGACGTCCTCTTTTAAGCATCCAACATCTATGCCCATGCTTGGTCCTCTTGCAACCCCCCTGCTTTTCCAGCTGTCTGACTCACATTGTGTATTCTTCACAAAATGCACTGACACGGGCTCTGTTTATGAGAGTTACTCAAGTTTGTTTCCAAGTTAGAACCATCTTTTTATGAGAAAATGGCTGGGTTAGGAGAGGAGAAATTTGCACTTATTGGGCAAGGATATTGAAAAGTACTCAATGAGAATAAAGGTTGCAAGCCAAGTAGCACACATCTGCTTGTGTTGCATAAAATAGTGCCTGAAAACTCTTTACTTGCCCCTCACATCAATATCTTTCAGGGCACCCGTGAAATCAGCATCCAAGAGAAGCATGTTTCATCCCTTCTGCTACACCATTGACTGAGATATTTATTCCTAGGAAATCAGTAGATCAGCTGTAACCTGTCAGTTGGCTGAGATATTTGGGATGTCACCAAGTGGTACCCTAGAGGGAACAGATGTTTTCTGCAGTACAAGGCCACATCTGGGTGTGTGACAGCAGCGTGCCCACACTGCCCTGATACACAGGGAAAGGGAACCATGGCAAAAAGGCAAGTCAAAAGTTAAAACTAGCTACTCTCCTTTCAGGTAGTACTATCAGTCCTTGCTAGCAGACCCTGTGGCACCAAAATACCTAATTTATTTTCAGGAAAGGGTGGAAAAGGATTAAAAACAGGAGATGAGGCTTTTTACTTTTCTGGGAGAGACAGATTGATAATAAGCTGCTTTCCCCCCGGCAGCTCAGGGTGATGCACTTCCAAGAGCCACATCCCTCAGGACAACACCCTTGGTGACTGCGACCGACCTCCTAGAAATCTTGTTACAGTGTGAAAGTGAATGTCTGTAGGTGAAGAATACTAAAGCCTCTTTCAGAGGGCAAGAAGCTGAACCTGCAGGGAGGGATGTTTCACAAACTGACCTGCACTGGGACGTTTCCACAGCCAGGAGAAAAATACTCCCCCTCTCTCCCCTGCATCTGATTCCAGAGGCAAATCCTTCTCTTCCATGGCTCCAACAACATATGCAAACAAGGGTATAAAAGACTTCAAATCACTATTTTATCAGGTCACTTTTGCCGTGAAAGATCAAAATTAAGCCTATATAAAAATTGCTAGAAATATGTAATTCAAGGAAAAATCAAAAGCATAATGAAAACAGTCAGTAGTTTGCCTCCAAAATGTATGTTTAAAGACAGATTATAATAGTCCTGGAAAAGCAGAATGTGAAAACAACTACAATGAATGCTCTGAATATTATACCCCACTGTCCAGGCTCTACACAATATAAACAGTGAATAACAGTTCCTAATGGAAAAAAGGTGAGTTGTTTTAAAAATTTATTTTAATGGTTACTGTGTTATGAATAATATATTTAGAGAATTATTTTCAGCTACATCCCTAGATCCAGTAAAATAATTACATGCTTCAGGACAGCAGTAAAAAGATGAGGAACTACATATATCTTAGTGACCAGTTCTATAAATATGCTACTAAAAATTAGTAATCATTGTCATAGCTGGCTCAAGAGAGACTTCTTACCTAATTATAGATTAAGTTGTGAATTAAAATTAAAATCATTTGCAAGATATTACAGTAGATGTAATGTTCCCAAGAGATAATAGATTGGCAGTCTTCAAACCTCACGTGGCTGTGTAACCTCTGCAGCTTGGTCTGTGCAAAACCAAGCTTTCAAGTGTTATTCCCCTGTCATGCCTCACATCAGCCTGGGTTGAAGTACTACCCAGAATGGGCCTATGGAGCCTGTGACCTCTCAAGATACTGCCAGCTGGGGTGAACATACATCTGGAGAGGTTTGGTCTAAGATCACACCACACCAGGACAGAGACCACCAGGACATTTTCACATTTTAACAGCCCTTACCACATAGAAAGAGCACTTAGGCACTCTTTTTCAGTCCCTTTGGGATCCCATTCAAGCTAGCCCCTAATCCATTTAATTTCTTGATCTGAAGATCCTGTAGCAGATGTGCCAATCACAATGCAATTAGCCCTAGCAAACTACTTAGATATTGTAAAGTTCTTGGTCTTTACTTTCTGGCTTTGTTTTACAGTACTTTGTGTGATGGTCCATGATTAGCAGCCTTGCCATAATATAAAACACACAGAATAATACCAGAGGCACTGTGTTCTTCAAAGCTATATTTCAAGAATGTGGAGTTTATTTCTGGATTTAGTGCTGCCACAATCAAGCACATTTGGTCCATTACATGGGGCTAGAAAGAAGACTTCAATTTTAAAATTGTGGAGAACTTGAGAAAGAGCATATTGGCAAGTAAATCATACCTTCTTGCAGATCATATACAGAATTTCCAGGATTTTATCCTGGAACAAAATCTAGGACTGAGTGACTGTCTGAAGTTAAAGCACAGTCAGCACAGAGAGGGAATCTTTTATAACCTTCACTGCAGCTCCATCACTGAACAACAACAAAAAAAGAATACAGCGAAACCTTGAACTTCAAAAGGGCCAAACAGGCTGCCAGAGAGGAGTGGGTTCCTCCCATTTGCTTGATCTTTTTGCTCTGGCTATAATATTGTTAATATTTTAGTGTATTGAGTGATGCATACTTTTCTGGAGCAACACCTTGAAAAACCAAGCCCATTCAATACAGAGATGAACCTGGATATTTGCTGATTGAGATCAATTGCAAGAGACAACACTGTAAAAAGTGGACAAAAATAAGGAGTGAAGCTCCTTATTTTTGTCCACTTTTCCTTTTTGTTTTTATAATTTTGGATTAAATTTCCTATTTGCCTATGGAGAGCAGCACATTTGGTTGCAAAGGAGCTGGTAGCTGGACTGCAGCATTCAATTATTCAATTACAAGTAATCTGAATCATTAGATACTATAAATGTGCCTGAAAACTATTTTGATCCAACAGAAATTTGTTTACTGTATTCATCTGCAGGTACACAAAGCAAACAAAAATTACGACTGAGCTAAAATTCAGCTCATTATTTGTTATTGTGACATTAATTATTGACCAGATTCTTATGATACTGTACAATTAAAATCTGCCACTAGCAGTACCCATTCTTCTGAACGTCAGAAGCTGATGTACGAGAAATTAAGCCTTGAAATGTAGAGTAATAGCACAGCCCAGTGGTTTATCAAAGAATGAACCATACTTAGAGATGTAGTGATTTGGACAATTTAATGTTGTATTTTATTAAAAAGCCTGTAAGATGCGAGGATGAATAATCATTCTAGGGTCAGGTAGAAGGAAGAAATCTTTATTCAAATCTCTTCTCTTTATCCAAAACCACTCTGAAAAACTGCCTCCAGATATTCTGGCTATAAAGCCCAGCTGTCACTCTCATGCCATTTTATGTATTATTTCTAGCAATATTATTCAAAACTATATTTAGAACAGTACATTTATTTATATTAATTTATGCTCTAAATTATATTATTATTATAATTCTATCTTATACTGTGTTACAGCAACAGAGGAAAAGAGCAGCATGTTATTGCCACATGGGAACAAGCCTCTGTGCTGGGAGTTTCAAAAACACCCACAGACTGATGCAGGGTACATGGTGGAAAGCACTTTGGAGCACTGGTTGGAGCTGTGATCCTCAGACATTCAGCCCGAGAGTCATCTTGGTCCCCTTCTGGCCCACACATGCAGGGTTCCCCCCAACAAGCAGGAGGGGTGGTGGGGTGGGATCACACACAGAATCACAGAATCACAGAATCGCAGAATGTCAGGAGTTGGAAGGGACCTTGAAAGATCATCTAGTCCAACACCCCTGCCCAAGCAGGACCACCTAGATTAGATCACACAGGAACATGTCCAGATTGGTCTTGAATGTCTACAGAGAAGGAGACTCCACAACCTCTCTGGGCAGTCTGTTCCAGTGATCTGTCACCCTCACAGTGAAAAAGCTTTTCCTTACGTTCACATGGAACTTCCTATGCTCCAGCTTAGACCTGTCACCCCTTGTCCTATCACTGGCCATCACTGAGAAGAGCCTGGCTCCATCCTCCTATCACTCATCATTAACAAATTTACAAACATCAATGAGGTCACCCCTCAGTCTCCTCTTCAAGCTGAAGAGACCCAGCTCCCTCAGCCTGTCCTCATAAAGAAGATGTTCCACTCCCTTCATCATCTTGGTGGCCCTGCACTGAACTCTCTCAAGGAGTTCTATGTCCTTCTGGAACTGAGGGGCCCAAAACTGGACACTGGGAGGATGTTGCGTGCCTGTATCTCATCCCATTAGGAAGATAGAATGCATTTGGGAGTGCCCTGGGATACGGGCCAGGGAAGGGGTCCCCAACTCCGCACAAAAAGTGCCTGGCTGGGCCAACCCATGGAAAAAGGAGCCAGACAAGGCTGTTGGACACCTGAAAACTGAGTCCGTGTGTACACAGAGGAGGCAAACATCTGGCCAGGTCACCAAGAAATACAGTGGAAAGAGCTGTGCCTTTCAGGTCTGGCTCCCATAAGTAAACAGAAATACCTTAATTTAGGAAGCACAGCTCTTTCCTGGGCTGTTTGTCACAAAACCTCTTGTTAAGTCCAGAGCTGGAGTACGGATAGGGCAGGTGTGAGGAAGGATCTGAGAACTCCTATTGCCAGTGAAAAATTTTGAAAGGAAAAAAAATATGATCATGTAGCAATCAAAAAAAGAAAAAAAAAGAAAACAAAACTCCTTCTGGAGAAGCGGCAAATGAAAAACAATGACAGAAACGTTTGAGGTGTGCCGCTGGAACCAGAAGCCAGGTCAAAGAGTTGATAGTGCAGCAGCAAACACAGGTCCCCAGAAGCTAGATAGGCATAGATTTTCCTCTATTGACAAGAGGAAACAATGTACCTGTCCTAGATAATTCCCTAAATTAATTCTCCGAGAAGATGCTACAGATAAGAGGTGACCTTGCGCACTGCGTCGGTTTGTTGGACGGGGTACAGCTGACATAGCCAGGTCCTGTGTGCCGTAAGGCTCTGAACCAGAGTTTTAGCATTGTGTGTCATTTAGATACATAAATTCCTTTCCACCATCCCTAGTCCCAGGGCTAGCAAAGAATGGGATTGGGGTAATAATTAATTAAAAAGCTAAAAAAGAAGATAGGCAGAGTTATATTTAGTGCTTTTAGATTTCTTTACAGCCCCAGATAAAAATAAATGTAATCTACTGGCATTTTGTCCTGAGGAAAAAAAAAAACCCACAAAGATACATCTCACTAGTAGCCAAGTCCCTGGTGATTTAAGAATATGAGAAGAGACAGATACAGTCAAAGCACAGCACCATTCTGGGCTGGCTCTAAGTGCAAGTAACATTGGTTTCACAAGATGTAACCTAAAGGCCACATGACAATGAACGCTGGAAGAGTGATATCACCTGTACTTGCAAAGAGAGTCTCAGTTGCCCATCATGCATCAGAAAGTCCCAGACAGTGACCCAGAGCTGGAGAGATTAGTAAGTCAGAAATAGTGACATCTCTGATGATGGTGATGGTGACACGACCTAGAGAGAGAGGGAATGTCAGAGATCAGCGGGACACTGAGCAGTTGGTAAACTGAATGTGGTTCCCTGTTTTGATGGGGTGTGAGGATGTTTAGCTAAATTAGTGTTGCAATTCCACTTGCCTTCAGGACCCAAGTGTGGTCCATTGAAGGTTTTGATTGTTAGGACAGAGGGAGCTGACAGCTGTGAAGCAGTGCACTGGTGCACTGCCTCTGCATGGAGGTCAACCACTGCAGAACTGGAGTCCTTGCAGAGTTTCTTAGAAAACCCTTGGGACTGGAAGGCAATCCAAGATGAAAGTGTTAGGTGTGGGGCTTCAGCTCAAAGTAGACACTTAAAATCCAGGGCAAAGATAAAGGGAAGGAGCTCTTAACACACACATGGCAGCAACAGTTTCAGACCAGATGAAGCATCTATGCCAAGCATATTCTTTATCTAGTTTACAGCCCAAATCTTGTGGCCTTTCCCAAAATCAAAAGTTTGGTTCCAAGTAGTCCTGCTCAGTGACAACCAAACATCAAAGATGCCTACATTTGGTGGACTTTCCTGCTTGGGTTTACAACCCTCCAGGAGGCTGCACTGAGGCTTCTACTGAAAACTTCCCAAGACCCAGCATGATCAGAGAGTTGAGGCTGTTCAGCCTGGAGAAGAGATGGCTCTGGGGAGATCTTAGAGTGGCCTTCTAGTACCTGAAGAGGCCTACAAGAAAGCTGTGAAGGGACTTTTTAGAGGGGCATGTAGTGTCAGGGTGGAGTGGAATGGTTTTAAATTGGAAGGAGGTAGATTTAGGTTGGATATTAGGAAGAAATTCTTCACTGTGAGGGTGATGAGGCACTGGCACAGATTGCCCAGGGAAGTTGTGGCTGCCCCTTCCTTGAAGATGTTCAAGGTGAGGTTGGACAGAGCCTTGAGCAGCCCGGTCTAGTGAGAGGTGTCCCTGCCCATGGCATGGAGCTGGAACTTCATGACCTTTAAGGTCCCTTCCAGGCCAAACCATTCTGTCATTCTACAATTCTGTGGCTTAGCAGGGCATAGAGTCATAGAATCATAGAATCATGGAATCACTTGGGTTGGAAGAGATCTTTAAGATCACTGAGTCCTTTAAAAAATCCTTCCAAAAGCAGGATCTCTTCCACTTTTTCTCCCAGCTCAAACCCAGAGGATCTCTTGCAAGTATGTCCCCCAGATGTCACAGAAGGGTCCCCAAAACCAGGAGAAATTCCACAGCCCAGCTCCATCTAAGTTGCCTCCCAGCAAATCTTCATGTAACATTGTGTGCTGTGATGGAGAACTTGCCCTGTATTCTCCTCTTGGTCAGCTGTGAGTAAAAGCATACTGAGTAGGATATTTTTGGTGGCTTCCTGTTCAGTAGCTTTCATTTTCTTCAGTGTATCACATTCTTACTCTTGGTGTCTGTTTGGGGTTGACATTGTCTCTTCTCTTTTGTCAGGGCACAGTGTGCTTCTTTGCTGTTCAGTTTCCCTTCTTCAACATTTCAGGCACCAGGTCTGTTTGTCCATACAAGTTTTCATGCTAGGGTTTGTCTCTTTGACTGAACTTTATGCTTGTGTAGTTGGTGCTCCAGAACAGCTCTGTCCTCCTGGCTCTCGATCAGCAGAAGTCTGCAAACTCTAAGTTGCCTGTGCAGCCTTTCCTCATTCTTTAATCCATCTCTGGACTCCATGTTTTCTCCATTTGCTTCCCTGTAATCTCTTCCATGAGTTCTCTCAAGCCTCCTTCTTAGCATCAAAAACCTCCACCAGGAACGTTCCCAAGAATTGTGCCCACAATTTAAAGCACCAACCACACATCACAACCAAAGTGCAGGTCCTCCAGACTGGTCACTAAATGACAAGAAAACAAACATTTCAGTGTTCTTTTGAGGAGCTATTGATCTCCTTTTGTCCACACCACAAATCACCCTGTACATTTTTTTCTGTTTAGTGGCCATGGGATGTTAGCAGTGCATGCAGTTCTGCTATGTTTGAACAGTGTTTCCACTGATACTCTCTTGATCCCAGTTGAATGTGGGATTTTTCAGAGGGGTCCTGTACACTGGAACAGAACTGTCAATCCTCTCCCAGAAAATTAAACATCTGAAGATCTTTTGATCTAAAATCCCAAGGGTTTCACCCTTGGAATCTCCAGGGATTAAACCCATGCACATTCCAGCTTCTAAATTAGTTGTTCTTGATGATATATAGGTTAAAACACTAGTATTTTAATGTGTACATTTGCAATACCACTCCTTCTCAGGCACTTTATACAGGAGATATGGAGAATATCTTTGCTCATTGTGCATAGTTCTGTTACTGTAGACTATTTCCATTCTCATATTTACGATAAACTCATTCAAAGTTTTCACTACAGTATCGACACATCTTGTCCTTTGTCTTGGGAGGACTGTTATCTGGAAGTCTTATTTTAACAAGTTATGTCATATCTGTTCTTCTCCTGCCTAATTTTAGAATTTGCTATAATTTCTTGAAGCATGTTGTGATTTCTGATGTTGAGCATGTGGTACAGAAGCCTTTTCTACTTAGGAAAAACAGCAGGATGTCCTTCAAAATACAGTTCAGCCTCTTAGAGATGTAATCCCTCGCTTTTTGTTCCTTTTTCCTTTGCCTAATCACTTATCACAGGAAGGAGGACTATTTCATTCTATTCCTTGCCTCATCCCTCATGAACTTTGTCTTTTCCACGCGTATATTACATTTGATTTTTGCCACCTTCTCTCAGCATCTCATTTTATACAATTTATGGTTTGCAGTGGTTTCAGAAAGATAAAACATGTCATTCACAGATGGCTTGGACTCTGCTTGATGTGTTTCCCTTCCTCATTCAGAAAGTGAAGAGTTTCAATAAAATTACATCCTTTTTGTCTAATTTCCTGCTTTGACTTGGTCTTTTCACTCTCCTTGAAAGCAGAGTAAGTGCTTGGGGACTATGTAATTCACTTATAATTGAAACGATAGGCCATAAAGGCTCCTTGAGAGCAATTACATCTACTGAGCCAAGAAGTCAGTTGTGCATTTGCACTAAGTCCAAGTAGCAAAATATATTTATGATTTTTTTTAAATGAAAGTTACTGCTCACTTAGTCTTTAGAGGCAGCAGGATGCATCATGAGACAGGGAGACTTGAACGTGAGTCTACATGAGCAATGTGCATGACTCGTCATGAAAAAAGAGTTTGATATGCTTTCTCTGGGCATGCTGCATCCACCCAAAGAATTAGTATGTATGTGATTAGAACCACTCTGAGGTGTAATGGTTAATCTATAAAAACTAAAGTAGAAATTAAGTTGGAGAGTGTGGTGCTCAAGACTAGATAGTGAGAAGGGGATAAACTGTATATTACTAAAATTAGAAGCACTTCAGCTCCTTTGTTTGCTCTTACTTTCAACTACATCATAGACTGACAGTGTGGACGAGATTAGCTGAAGGCAGAAAAAAGTAATTAGACGATACTAAACCATCTGTCCAAGAGGGAGTCTGGACAGATCAAATCCTGTGCACAGCACGGGATTACAAATGAAGGAGCCTGGGTTGAGCTACTAACCGTGTCAGAAACATGGCTGTATGATCCCAGGATCCAGCTGTGTCTGGGCTCTGAAACGCTCTGTGATCCTGGGCAAGCCACTTGGTGAAGTACCTGTACTGACATGAAGGTCTCCATAAAACGGAGAGCACAGTGTGTTTTTTTGCCCTCCCTGCCTTTTTTGGGGTCACTGATGGGATACTTGGAACAATTTCTTCACCAAGAGGGTTGTTGAGAACTGGAACAACCTGTCCAGGGAAGCAGTTGAGGTATTTATGCCTGGAGGCATTTAAAAAATGTGTAGGTGTGTTTCTTAGGAACATGGTTTTGTGGTGGACTTGACAATGTTAGGTTAACAGTTGGACTTGATGATCTTAAAGGTCTTTCTCATAAAACTGGAGAATTCTATGATTCTGTGACTCTCTGACTAGGCAACACAGAGACTGTAAAGTCCAAGGGAGATTTTCATACATGTAGCAGCCCAATCCAATTTCAGTATGTAATAATTGATCCTCAGGCTGAAGGAGTATATCTTCCCTGTGCCAGACGGAGGCAAGGAAAAAACACATTCGGGGTCTCACTCAGCTGGGGGCTAACACCTGTGAGGTCTCACCAGCTCAGAGGTCCACCAAGCTAGGAAGTTCCATGGAGCACCTGCAGATCAGCATGGTAAGATTTTTGCTCTCAGTTGTGCTGCTTCCAGAACCTGAGCCAAGAGCCCACGTCTTCAGCACCATGTAAACACGGCAGCCCAGTTAGAGGCTGCTGAGATATCTCTGCTGAACCTCTACAGTGGGGCTTTGCAAGAAATATGTGCTTTATAAGCTATATGGGATGAGGCTTGCTCTCTGATCTGCAAAAATGTTCTTTTCCACAGCGAGTGTTTCAGCTGCCTTTTAAAGGTAAGCGTGCGTTAAAGTGCTTTTCACAACTGAGATAATTGAGTACATGTACAACATCTATCACAATAAAAGCCAAATCTCAGACAGATACTAGGGCACTATCAAAGACCAAAAA
>VXBZ01012841.1:48417-61338 GCA_013399135.1 Heliornis fulica | reverse complement strand
ACGCCAGGCCCTTACTACCTACAGGGGTGATTA
Organism: Heliornis fulica; assembly: GCA_013399135.1. Lineage (NCBI taxonomy): Eukaryota > Metazoa > Chordata > Aves > Gruiformes > Heliornithidae > Heliornis > Heliornis fulica. Next base: position 61,305 of record VXBZ01012841.1, on the reverse strand, counting down.
TTTCTTTCTGATAAAACTGGAGGAATTTTTAGTAAACCACTCCAATTCAGCAGTTTTAGATGAATTTGCAGAGATGAACAGGGGCTGTTGAGATAGAGCTTGTGAAAAAAATGTTTCTCGATGGTTATTTGGAGGCTGTTTGCTACAACCTGTGCCATCAAAAATGTAACAGGTACTGTATGCAGTCTGAATTTTCCATTTCTTGGACATAATTGAGAACTTTTTAGGAGTACTAAAATAATAATTAACATTTGAGTCTGCCAGCAACAGAGGCCAAAAAGAAGGATCAGGACAGTCTACAGAGTTACACGTTGCTCAGAAATAATTGCTCTCTACTGAGCAAGCAAAGGTCACTTCAAAAAGTATGAGATATTACAGTAAGGAAAGTAAACCTCCCCCCCCAAAATTAAGTGTGAAATCTTGTGGAAAATAGTATCTGAGATAGAAACCAACTGAATTTGCTGAGTTAGAAGCAACTTCTCCAACTTGTGGTATGACAAATGCATGGCTGCACCACATGGGTGAGCACTGAACTTACGCAGCACTTTCTGCCAGATCTGAAACTGGGCGGGGTGCTGGTTAGCTCTGTGTACCACTTCAAAATGGTAGGGAAAAAATGCATTGACGTATCCAAAATAACCCCCCAGTATGAAAATCTGTGCACATGGGTGCATTTTGCCATCTGGAGAAGCACGGTTGTCAGCAGGGAGACGGTGCCTGAAAGACACCAAGCCAGAGGATCACAGAATCACAGAATGTCAGGAGTTGGAAGGGACCTTGAAAGATCATCTAGTCCAACCCCCTGTCTGAGCAAGGTCACCTAGATTAGATCACACAGGAACATGTCCAGATTGGTCTTGAATGTCTCTAGAGAAGGAGACTCCACAACCCCTGCTTGTCCCAGTGCTCCATCACCCTCACAGTAAAACAGTTTCTCTTTACAGTCCAGTCTTGCTGTTGCTTGAGTTCAGCGGCAGTCTGAAAATGAACAAGTGACCTAAGTGCAGCAGCCAGATAACAAGGTTTTTGCAACTTTTCATGAAAAAGTTGCTTATAGTAGTTAAAGTCAAGTAATTAAATGCCATACACGTGTGGAAGGAAAGGACCACCTCTCTGCAGAAACACAATCCAAGGATCAAGCTAAAGACAGAAAGTGGGGAAGGGCAGAGGGGTGGAAATGCTGGGGGTTTTCTGATGTAGTAGCAGTGACCGATAGGAACATCCACGGGCTCACTGTGAAGTTTCCACAGGGAAAACTAAAGACAGAAGAAGCCTTTGTGAGTTGATGGCCCTGTGTGCAGTGACAGTGGCCAGGCTCCTGCTGCCATACTGTGCAGCTCATCCCTTGGCTGCCAAGAGGAGCCTGTGAAAGGAGTTGCACAAGTGAAATGGTAAGTGTAAGGAGTTGAATAAGCTGTGAGTCATTGTATGGAAAAGCAGGGATAAGGGCTTGGATTTTTCCCTATGGATCTTCCTACTTAGGCAGGGTAGTGTTGCAGTGCAGCATCACCGACATGCTTCTGTTTGTTGTTTAAACCAGCACCACAAATAGATTATTTTGATAGGAACACCCTGCTTGTAGATCCAAACTATGATTTTTTTTTCATTTCATTAAGCCCTCTTTCACTTTCTCTGTCAATTAATCCCTAGATAAATCTCATTTTACCTCTTCCCCTCTCCAGATTGCCCCAGTGCAGTTACAGAGAGGTGAAAATAGGGAGAGATTTTTTCACATTCACTGTCTTTAACAGTGATTTTTCCCACTTTTTTGTGTTCTGTTCTTTTTTTTTTTTTTGGCTGCTCCTTTGCCTGCTCTCTCAGGATGCTCACAGAGGAAAGATAATCAGGGAGCAAACAGTGTGAGCTGTGCCCTCTGTGCAGGCTGAGAGTTGCACTCCAGCATCCTCTGTGGTGCTGTTAAATGCCACCAGCTGCCAAAATCACACAGCTTTGCTGCCTTTGGACTTTGACTCTCTCAGTGCCTGTACTGTTGATGCAATGTGAATGTACACAATATTTTTCCAAAATATGATAGGAAAACCCTCACTTGCTTTCATGGTAGGTTCAATGCCTCTGTTCCTCAGGATGTTGAAGAACTGCTCTCAGCCACAAATTTGATGCACAGCAGCCTTACAGAAGTGGAAATATACAGAGCAATTTAAGTGATATAACTCAGTTTTCTACTTGGCATTTCCCTTCATTGAACTTCATGAGGTTCTTCTTGGACAATTCTCAAGCTTTGAAATGCTCTACAAGAGGCCTCGTTTAACAGTGTGCCCAAGGAGGAAGTTTTTGAGTTGGTTTGAGTGATGTGCCATTCCCCATGCTGCCCTTCTTGTCTCTTTCAAAGGTGGGTGCATCCTTTGCCTTTTGTGTCTGATTTACACTCTTGTCCAAAGGGACAAGTTCCAAGAGATGTGTATCTACAGGTGCTGACACCTGCAACAGCAGGGATGGAGGCCATTCTGATCGGCAGCAAAGGTGTGTGGGGAGGAATTTCACATGTGCTGGTATGAATTCTCATCTTTTTTCTACTCTACCAGAGGTGTTCAACCTCAGGTCCATCTCCAGAGAGACCAATGGTAACAGTGTAAAAATTCTGCACTTTCTTGTTTCAATAAGAGTTTGGGTGCCAGTCTTGGGTGCCTAGATGAATCCTTTCTAATTCTCTTCCTCTCCCATCTACCTCCCTTTTAGGACCCAGCAGGCAGCTGGAAGATGTAGGCACACCTCCCTCTTCTGCCCTTAGCAACCTGGTGCTGCTCTTACATGGAGGCTTGAGGAGAAAGAAAATCCCACCCCCCTCAAGTCTTCCCTCCCTTCCTGTGAACAGATATTGCTTTAAACCCTTTGAATATGCCTTGCCTATTCCAAATGCATTTACAGGTCCTTTTGAGTGTGCTAGATTTAAAATTAAAAGATAAGTTTGGAATAGAACTGCCAGCCTGAATTTGCTTTTGTCAGAGTATTGCATAGCAGCCTGGATGACAGATTTCTTTTAAGACCAAGCTTCAGTTGAAACTTTTTTTTTCAAATTCCTTATAAAAAGCATGTTGTTTTGATTTCCTAGCAACTTTTTTTCCCTTGCTTACCTATTTCTGTAGCAGCATATCATCACACTCTTTCCTGGTGAAGGAACACTGCGGCACAGAGTTGTCTGCAGTAGATTATCAGAAATGTAATTCAGTCAGAGCTTAAAACCAGAAAAAGAAGAATAAATTACAAGCCCCATGAGATACAATAGCATCACTCACTTCAGCACTTCAGTTTTATGTAAGGATGGCAGGAGGATAAGTTAAGCAGATAGTCCTGCTCTTCTCAACTCTTGAGTGTTAACTCAAGTGTTTTAGCCTCATGAGATAGTTGCTTTAGCCCAGCTTTTTCGTGCAGAGTGTATATAAAAATAACTACTACTTTGCAAATTTCTGCTAATAGGGGGAGAAAGGCCTTTTTAAAACCCTGACACGAAAGGGATGCAGTGCAGGAGAATGGTAAATAGAAAGGGAAAAATAGCAATATAATAATACTGGCAGTCAAAGCCTGTAATAACCTTTGGGCCAGGGCTTGGCATGCACAGCCTGTCTGACATTAGCATTTGCCTCGAGGGAAGTCTGTTTGTTTGACCTTGAGATTCTCACTCTTTGAATAAGCAGAAAATGGGATAATACTGAAGTAATACTTTCCCTCCTGAAGGAAGTGCTATTTATTAGCAGTTTCTACATGTGGTTATTTTGTTTATCATGGAAAATACTCTCAGAAAGAGCTGGTTACCTCAGTTCCCTGAACACAATTATACGTTAAGGGACTGTGGGAGCAGCAAGTTAGGAGAAGCAGACCACAAAAATAAGCAGAAGAGTCTTTCCTTAAAGACACAGCTGATAGTAAGCTCAGCAGAGCCTCTGCAAAATGCTGCAGTGTTGGGTGAAGGCAGATTGGCTCCCTGATGTACCCCAGCCTGTATGAGCACCCTGATGTCCTGCTGAGGCAGGGCTTGCATCAACATTTGGGTGATCCAGCAATGCTTCAAGGCCAGGGGCTGTCAAGGGTTTTATGGTTCTCTTTTGGAAAGTGCCACTTCAGTGAAACCAAAACATTTGGTTGACTTTGATCACCTTTGAAAGAAATTTTGCTTTTGCTTTGAAAAAAACCATTTTTTCTTTTGAAAGTTGCAAGTAAAAACACCTCACCTACAACACTCAGTTTTACCACTTTTGGAAAAAGAGTATGTTTTCTTCTATACAGTGCTTTCTGGCTTCCAACACATTGTCTTAGGGTTGTAAGTATAAATAAATCAGATACAATCATTTAAAGATAATATTTAACAAGGGTTTTCACAAATTTGTCCTTAATTTTAAGGAGGAACCTCTGTAATCATCTAGAACCCAATTCCACAGTGATGGGGGTTCAGATTTTCTTCTGTTCATTTCTGCTTTAACCCCAATGCTTGAAATAGGAACCCTCTCTTAGTAAAACACCTTTACACACCAGTACTGTCAGCGCTGAGCACTCTGCAAACAGCTGCTTGGATGTGCAGAAGTGTATTTTCCATTGAAAATGTCAGCTGCTAGTGGGAGCAGTATGAGACCATTCTGCTCAGCTAGTACACATTGCACTCTCAGAATATTAACTACAAATACATCAGAACACTACCATCTCAAAAAAAAAAACATATTTGAAAATTAAAGGGGCTGCCTCTATAATACAATAAGTAGACATAAGGTGGGCAGATGCACTGCAGCAGTCCTGTCACCCAATGAATGCACACAGAAATGAAAATTCAGATAATACAGTGCAGCTGACGAGTTTATATGAGCACTAAGTGATGTTTTCAGTACATCAGTACATCAGTACAGTAATTTTCCATAAAGAAGCAAGCAATCTGTTTTCCTTACAGGAAAAAAATCTAATATGATAACATCAGTAAGGCATATATAGAAAGGGCTTTTTCAAAGCAGTCTGACAGATAACCATCCATTTTCCAATTAAAATGTGATTTGAGTGTCTGGTTTTTTTGGGTTTGTATCAAAATCCAAGCAAAAATGTGCTTATTTTCATCATATAATCAAGTAGAAGTATGTTTGGAGCATTTAAACTAAGTCAGAAGATTATGAAGATTATCCAAGATGGGAATCTGAGACAATTATCCTTGAAGAATATAGGGTTAAAGTTGTAATCCTCCTCTGATGAGAAAGTATGTAATAGAATCACACAATCACAGAGAGGTCAGTGTTGGAAGGGACCTCTGGAGATGTTCTAGTCCTACTCCCTGCTAAAACAGAATCACCTACAGCAAGTTGCACAGGAGCATGTCCATGTGGTTTTGAATATCTCCAGAGAAGGAGACTCTACAACCTCTCTGGGCAGCCTGTTCCAGTGCTCTGTCACCCTCAGAGTAAAGACATTTTTCATGTTCAGATGGAACTTCCTGTGTTCCAGTTTGTCCTGTTGCCCCTTGTCCTGTCACTGGGAACCATTGAGAAGAGTCTGTCCCCATCCTCTCAATATCCATTATTTAGATATATATATAAGCATCGATCAGATTCCCTCTCAGTCTTCTCCAGTCTAAACAGACACAGCTCTCTCAGCCCTTCCTCATAAAGGAGATACTGAAGTCCCCTCATCATCCTTTTAGCCCTTGTAATCTCTATCCTGCTCCAGGGTATGTAGAGGCTGTCATCAGGTTCAACATGCCAGAGTGTTTTGTATCATTGAGCATTGCAGTATGGATTTGTATCGAAGAGATAAGCCACGAAAGCGATGCTTCAAAGTGAGCCTGAAATAAAGCTCGGCACAAGCATAGGAAACTTCTTGTGTGCTTCCAAAATGGAAAGCCACTGGTGAAAGAACTGCTCATTGCTTTGAGCAAAAGTATCATGGTCTAAGGGTAGCTCATGGTCTAAGGGTAGACTTGGTAGACTTGGAGGCGGTAGGTTAATGGTTGGACTGGATGATCTTAGGGGTCATTTCCAGCCTTAAAAATTCTATGATTCTGTGATTCTATGATTCTATCTGTACCACAGTAGCATGGCATTTACAAGTTTATAGGATAATGTATCCATTACATCTTCCTAGTACCCTTTTGATTATCATTATATGCAAATTATCAGGTTTTAGACTATAATTTATTTATGGTTTGCTCAAATCAGAATACATGAACTGGAGAGCTCATCTCTCCAAGGGTTCAAACTGTGTTAAGTTACTTTCAACCCTTCAAACATATGGAAAATGCGTTTCGTGTATTTGAGAATTGCTACTCCAGCCCTGTATGTACCAATTCAAGGGAAAGAGCTCGAAAGTGTACTTTCAAAAGGATAAATAATTTTGTCATTTAAATAGTTTGTGGAAGGCAGTATTGTTCACTCATTCCAGCACTGCTCCATTGGTTTCTCCGACTGCACAATGCAAATTGTGATCTTAAAAGTTAATCGGTGAAAGTCCTTTGAAGTGGCAAAGTGCAAGACAATTTCCAACAAATATGAAGTGAGTTGTGTTCTCCAGACCTACATAACAGTATAGAATATATATTACAGTATAGAATAGTTACAGTATAGAATATATATAATATATATTTTAAACAAAAATGTTTTAAGATAAAATGAGCTGTCAGAGAAAATGATATCAGCAGAAAAGTTTGTCTCATTATTATTAAGTAAAAGAATAAGCATGAGACTCAGTACATAGTGAAGTGAGTGGGTACCTTGTCAGTTGTAGTCACTCTTCAGATTTTTTAGTACCAGTGAGGGTTGTGATACACAAAACACTCTGGTCCCCCGGTTGCCTAGACCAGGGACCCATGAAGCATGTTGCCTCTCCCACTGCTCAGTGCCGAAAGGTTTCTTTTCTGCAGAAACAAGGACACTGGGGGAAGAGGTGCTTATGAATCACATGTCAGGGTTGCCTCCATGATGGAACCATGGTGCACATCAAGATTCAGCAACTTAGAAAATCATCTTCTCCCCACTATCTAGATTTTGGTGTTAATATGTGAGGGGCTGAAATATCCAAATGCAGCTTGAAAAATCTGGGTTAGATGGTGCCGGGTTTTGCTGTTTTAAGCTATTTGTATCAGAAAAATAAAGTAAAAAATTGGATGTATTACTACCACATTAAAATCAAAGTTTTCAACTCATTTTGACAGTTTTCAATAAAGTGTAGAGGTGATTTGACCTCCTAAAAATATCAGGGTCCTTCCTTTAATTTTAACAGCCTGACTTCATCTTGAACAAGCTAACGTATATTTGAGTAAAGCATGAGTTTTTTGGCTACACACTATTTCCCCAGAAGATATCAGAGTCTTCATCTGAAAGTAAATTAAATCTGCAGTTAAAGCACATCAAATGATGCAAAAGCTACGTCTTTCCCAGGTGCTTTTCTAATAGCCACTTTTCTTACCTCATCTTTTTCACTGGTCTGCGTGATTTCACTGCCCACATCAAGCTTTGTCATTCCTCATCTGCGTGTTGCCTCCAGTGGATATTTGATACCTACTTTGAGACTCTAGATTAAAAGCTTTCAGTAGTGTTGGTCTTTGCTGTGATCTCTGTGAGCCTCTAACAGGCATGCTTATATGCTGCAAGCAGTTTCTGTGACCTTGATGTTTATCATATTCTGTCAGTCAAATGCAATATTTAATTTTTTATTTCAAATTTAATTTTGCTGTTCGCTTGGAAAAGCAATGTACATGCATTTTGCTCTAAAAGTTTAGGGTTTTTTCAATGTTTTATATGAAGACATACATTCTGTGCTTTCACATAGATGCTTATTAATTTTTACTCATTAAGTATTTATACTCCCGAAACCACATCACTCAAAAAGAACACATTTGAGACAATAGCTATTTCTTAAAAAAAAATAAAAAATAAAATGCATTAGATCTTACTATCAACATGTAAAACTAGTTTAGAGGTCTACTAACTGGTTTTATCCCAGACTTCCAAAATATGGATTAAACACATCCATGAAGTGTCAGTAGACATTTACACCAGCTCCAATTCAGAAGAGCACCACACAAAACTCTTGAAATGTCTAACATTGCAAACAGTGAGTTTTGAGAATGCTGAAAAATTTGACCCCCTAATGATGAATTGTGCTCTTCAACAGCTGGATTTCAGTGATTAGCTCCTGTTTGTCAAAGCTGCTCACAACTGACATCCCTCTGAGGAGCACACTCACACACATACGCAGACTTTGGTGTCATGATGTCATTTGGGTGCCAGGAAACCTTTGGACAGTATGATTTGTGTCTAACTTAAATTGGCAGGTCCAAAATAACAAGCTGAAATTCCAACAGAGAGGTGTTAGCTTAAAAAGGACCTCATGTGCAGCCAACAGGTGAAAATGCTGGGAAAATAGTTCATACTGTCACAACTGCACAATAATATATAACACAATAAAGATTTCAATCCTTTTCTTAAATAGGAAAGTCATGAGGAAACTGTGCATCTGTATATTAGACCAGTTCAGATAAAGGTGGATTTGATGCAAATCTTTGCATCAAACTGATAAACAGTTTTGCAAGTCTAATATTCTACCTGAACCACACACAGTAATACTAACATTTCAGTTCTAGAACAGAAAATGCAAGGTAAAAAAAATAATGATAATTTTTGAATGCTTTATGTACTTAAAATCAAAAATCCTCTGCAGACTTTGAAATTGTTTGGATCATCTGCTTGTCAGAGAGCAGCAGAAGGGGGCTGCTCCATGAAAGAAGTGAGTCAGGAGCTGAGGGTGACAGTCAGGGCAGCAGGTCAGTCACATCACTGGCAAGGTGCAGTGTCCCTTGGCTCTCAAGTAAGAAGAGCAGAGCAGGTCTTATGTCCATAAGCAGGGTCAGCCACCACCTAGTGATTCCCAGACAAGAGTCAAGGCAGGACCATGGCCAAGCTGGGAAGCCAAGTCAAGCTGGGGTGAGAAGAGTGGTACAACACTGGGTATAGGCATCTCTATACCAAAGCTCAGACAATGAGTGGGTTCAATAATAGAGGTCCCAAGTGAAAAAGCAAAGCCCCAAAGTCTTACAGCCCTTCTTCTGTGAGTCAAATACGGGGTTACACAGCCACAGTGTATCAGAGCAGTCTTTGAACACAGCCAGATGAGCCCACCGGACTGGGGAGGGAGTTTCAGAGCTTCGCAGTGCAGCCAGGACCCTGACACTGCTCACATTTGGATACTCCATCTGAAGACCTGGATTAAAAACAACTGCAAACTTAAGAGACCTGGAAACTTGCAAAGATCCTTGCCAGGCTGTGCTCACTATGCTATCAAGCATATGCAATGAGTAAAATTATTTTCTTATATCCCTTCTGTTGACAGGCTCTGATTATTGAAGCATGTCATCCTCCAGCAGATATTACAGAAGTGAAGATAATTTTGATAACTACTCCAGGTAGGTTTCAGGAAAGAAATAAGAACTATAAACCAATACCATTGATTACTTGTGCTGTGTAGCAAAGGATTTACATTTCAACTTTATAGCATCCACACATCTAATTTGTCTCACTGGTGTTTTGGTTGAAGTACCCAGGATTTTACAATAAGAATACTGCAGAGCTGTCTGCTCTTAACAAGCTATTTCAGCAATGCACAACAAATAGCTGTATAAAGATGGTAAATCAACAGCACCTTAGTGCACTCTCTGCCATTCACATCAACCCCCTGCACTTTGATTAGCCACTGTCTTTTCACTCATACAAGATGATCATTACAGACAACAGATGCCTTAGTCTGACAGCACAGGCAGTCTCTGACTTATCTCCACTTTGAGTTCTGACATGACAAAGATGGTTGAGTACTGTAGAAAATGGTATCTTCTGATGAGTCCAACAAAATGACTGTCAGTAGCTTTCTACTTGCGGTCATGACAATTAAATACCGTTCCAAAGTATGAGCTGCATCCAGTCTTCGGTGTGAATCTAGCTGAAATATAGGCCTTTTAGGAACACATGCCAAAATTAAAGCTTGTAACACACTTTGTATTGACTAGCTGGCTTAACCTGGGTTGCACATGCTCACATACTTCTCCGATCTGCATCTCAGCTGCAGAACTCTGTTCTTCTCATGTCATTTGTCATATAGAGGTTACTGCTCTATGGTTATATTTCACTCTGTTTGCCACATGAAAATATTTCTGTCTTAACAGTTGTTTGTGTCAAGTATGCATCACAGTGATGAAACTCATAAATTATTAGTCAAGATCCAGGCTGTTGTTTGTCTGCTACTGCATACAAATCTTTCCAATATGCTTGTAGTCTCTCAGTGTTTGAAATAATCCCTGTGGTGTAAGAGACTGAGCACAGATAGCCTGGGGTCAGGCTGGTGAGAGATATGTTCCTCATCAGTCCTAAGAAAAAGATTCAGCAGTCCTACAATACAATATGAAGACCCTTCAGCAGGACCAGTTGAACAGATCTGGTCAGTTTGCAAGCAGTATTCACCAGAGTGGCTATCATGTCTTGCAGAAATTGATTAAGAGCTAAGAGTACAGACAGAAATCAGGCTGCTGATAGAAATTATGGCAGTTTCTCAGCAAGAATAAGCACACAAGGTGCTGCTGATGGACTTGACAAGGGGAATTTGTTTGCCAAATGGCTGGGCTCTCTAGAAGGCAGGACTTTGCAATTCTTTACCTGTAACTGTTCCTTCTTGCAAAACTTCTGAAGAAGCAGCAACGATGGGCAATTCTGCCTCCAACATTACCTGTGTGACAGTCACCTGTGGATTATTAACATGCCTTCTACCTTGGATGGATCCTAATGAGATCAGGGATTAACTGTATTAACTCTCCTAAGGGGTCCTTCTTGGTAAGCACTTCTAGTTGTCACAGAAGACAAAAAGGTTCCAAACGTCTAAATTCTTAACTCTTTTTGAAGTTTATACACTTGAGTTGACTTTGGGTTTACCTAGTTTGGAGAAAAAGAGGCTGAGGAGCCCAGAGGAAGGGATTTGGAGAAGGAGGTGCTGAGCTATTCTGTCTGGTATGCAGTGACAGGATGCATGGGAATGGTTCAAAGCTGCACCAGGGGAAGTCTAGACTGAACTTTAGGAAACATTTCTTTACAGAGAGGGTGGTCAAATACAAACAAGCTTCCTAGAGAGGTGGTTGATGCCCTTAGCCTGTCAGTGTTTTAGAGGCATTTGTGCAACATCCCTAACAACAGATCTGAATTGTTCAGGTACTTAGACTAGATGAACATTGTATGTCCCTTCCAACTGAAATTCTATTCTATTCTATTCTATTCTATTCTATTCTATTCTATTCTATTCTATTCTATTCTATTCTATTCTATTCTATTCTATTCTATTCCGCTGTAACGCTATGCTATGCTGCTCTGCTACGCTATTTGCATTTGACTCTGTACAGTTGCCTATTGATGTTCCTAGTCTGCCTTGTAACTCTGCAGCTCTGGACCTGGATGGAGAGATCCTGCCTCAATCTCTCCAAGGTGGGGACACAGCATGGATAGACCCTCTGACTCCACATGTGTGGGTCTCTTTTTGCCTCCAAGGAACACTTGGTAAAGGTGACAGAAAAGAGAGGATGTGGAAAACAATTCTGGCAATAGCAATGTCATTTTAGGGGCAACTCAGTACCAGGGACTTGCCTGCACAAATGTGCTGAGTAGCACATGAACAATAAGCTTGTTGCTTCCCAGTGTTGATGTGTTGAGTTTTCTCATGTGGCCACTGATTTAATGTATTTGAAACATTTTTCAGGAAAGTAATCTATTCCATACAGGAAAGGAAGGCAGGGAATTTACATTTTAAAACCTAAATTGAATTGTTTTCTCTCTATAGTTTAATAGTTTTACATAGTTTATGAATAATAATCTGTCTCAGGGTAGGATATTCACTATTAAAAATGTTCACCGAATTCCAGTTTGAATTTTATTTACTTCAACTTTAAACCATTTTACAATGTTACACTATTAACTACCGGATTAAAGAGTGCACTGATGTATTTGTGTACTGTACTAGAAAAGCAACAAGAGAACCAATTTGAAGATCAAAGAGGATTAGATAGATACAGCTGCTTAATTCAACCAAATGAGTTTGTTTCTCATTAAAACATATATTGCTTTAGCATAGACACCGCAGAATTAACTACTGCTGATTTTCAGCTCTTAGAATTAAATTTGATCAGGCTTTTCCATGATTCTTATTTACAATAAACTCAAGACCAGAGTAAATCTGCAAGATGACATCTACAAGAAGGGCCAAAAGGAGGATCCAGGACTGTCTGTCTGACCTTGGTGCTGAGAAGGGTTATGGAGTGGATCATCTCAAGTGCCATCAGGTGGCATGTACAGAACAACGAGGGAATGAGTCCCAATGTCCTGGTTTCAGCTAGGACAGAGTTAACCATGTTCATAAACATACACTGACTGGGTGTCATACCCAGTCAGTGTATGTTTATGAAAGGCAGGTACTGCTTAACTAACCTCATTTCCGGAAGGATACTGGTGTACTGGTTACCCAGGACATGGAGAAGGCTGAGTCACTCAATGACTTTTTTGCCTCAGTCTTCACCAAAAAAGCCTCTTTTCTCACCACCCAAGTTTTGGAAGGAATGAGCAGGGACTGAGAGGATAAACCACTGCCCACTGTACTTGAAGAGCAGGTTAGAGAACATCTGAGGAACTTGAAGGTGCACAAGTCCATGGGACCTGATGAAATCCACCCGCGCGTCCTGAGGGAACTGGCGGATGTAGTTGCCAAGTCACTGGCCATTGTATTAGAAAAGTCGTGGCGATCTGGTGAGGTCCCCGATGACTGGAAGAAAGGGAACATAACCCCCATTTTTAAAAAGGGGAACAAGGAGGACCCAGACAACGACAGGCCAGTCAGCCTCACCTCTGTGCCTGGCAAGGTCATGGAGCAGATTCTCCT
>VXBZ01012841.1:0-42765 GCA_013399135.1 Heliornis fulica | reverse complement strand
AAGATGATGAAGGGAGTGGAACATCTTCCTTATGAGGACAGGCTGAGGAAGCTGGGTCTCTTCAGCTTGGAAAAGAGGAGAATGTGTCCTTGATAGGACAAGGGCCAGTGGGTCCAAGCTGGAACATAGGAAGTTCTATGTGAATGTAAATGAAAACATCTTCATGGTGAGGGTGATGGAACACTGGAACAGGCTGCCCAGAGAGGTTGTGGAATCTCCTTCTCTGGGGACATTCAAGACCAATCTGGACACATTCCTGTATGATTTAATCTAGGTGATCCTGCTTGGGCAGGGGGTTGGACTAGATGATCTTTCATGGTCCCTTCCAACTCCTGATGTTCTGTGATTCTGTGGAAACCCAGTCATTTCATTACAGAAAGTCTTCAAGACTGGTGGGTCTCATCTCTCCCCATTTGCCCTATATCAACAAAGAGTGTCCTGTGGTTTTAAAAGCCCTGTTAACAAGACAATCCCTACTGATAATGCCAGCTGTGGAACTGACTGTGGAACTGAAGGATCTACGACTTTCTCCCCAAGCCCTTCCCCCTCACTGTCAGAACCAATGCCTGGGTCTCCATGGTCTTGACCTTATGCTCCAGAGTCATGTAGTCATCCCAAACACATTGCAGCTCTTCCTGGCCTACTGTCAGTGCTCATTGGAAGGAGCAGTGAGGGCTATAGTCCAAGGGCTGGATGAAACTCAACAACCCTTCTCCTTTACTGTATACTTTAACTAAGTCCTTTTCTTTGTCTCTGGCTGACATAGTTGTGGTCTTACTTCTCTTCTATAAGAAAAATAAGTGTAAAGCAGGTAATCTGTACAATGACACTTCTTCCCTAGGATTTCACATCTGGTCTGAACCTTTTAGTTTTTTATTGGTATTACCTGTCAGTTCTCCAAAGATACTAAAAATATACGTATGGGTTTTGGTTTTTTTTTCCTTTTTTTTTCCTGTAACATGAGTTTTCATTGCACGAGTTACTGGTTTTTAGGACAAAATAACAAGACTACATGATCTGGATGACTGATCACATGACACATATTTAAAACCTGTAGCAATATTTCACAACCCCTGTGAATCCAGTACTTTCATTGAATAAATAGAAATAAACCCGAAAAAAAAATTGAAGACACCATCTGCTCAGAACCATTCAGCAAAGATAATAACTGTTGAAATTCAAGAAAAGGCATCACAACAGATAATTCATACAGCTCTCTGAGGAAGAGCACTGCATCATTTGCTCTTCTCTGACATATATCCCATATGTTGGTCAGTGGTCTGTCAGTCTGTCTCCAAGAGTGAGCTGTGCTGCCTTGTCCTCATGTCTCCCAGGATTCAAATAGCAGAATTTCAATAAGATAATAGAGAGAGGAGACACTTTTTATCTCTAAGAAAATACCTTCCATTGTTCATGGGCTGCAAAAATTTCCTCGGTAATTTAGGTCAACAGCAGGAGTTTATTTCTTACCTATGTCAAAAAAGTACCCCTGTGACCTGGATATGCTTCTTAATTTGTGGTAGAGAAGTTATTTTTTCTCTTAAATTACCTTAATTCCAAAGGCTGCTTAACTTCTCTTTTTGGGAAAGCAACATAGCCACCCTTAAGGGATGGAGACCATACATTGGCTGTTCATTCACTTCTTTTATGTTGGTTGAAAAACCACCATAACCTTCCAAAAGGTAGACTTGTCAGCTGAAGATCCACCTCATCCACATGATGGGACTGAAACTGGTGTTAGTCAGGGCAAATGGGCTCTACTTCAGTGTCTAGAGCTCTAGGGGCAGTTTTGTTTCTGAGACAACATGGGTCAGTTGTAAGAGTTAAAAGTTAAAAGTCAGTTGTTAAAATCTCTCAGATGTTCTCAGATGCATTCTGAGCCATTGCAGAAGTGTGGACCCACTAGAGCAGAATAATCTTAAGCAATTGTTGCCCTTATTCCTACTCTTCTCAACAGTGAAAGCTTCAAAAACAGCAAGTCATTTTTGAAGACTGCAAAAATGTTCCTGAACCTGGAGCAGATGCCCCTATACTGGATAACAAACTCCTGAAATCTTTTTGCAGAACATAAAAGCTTTAATACAGAACTGACTATTTGACCTTATCACCTGCTTCTTCCTTCATTAAAGCTAATGATCTCAAGGCAGCACAAGGTCATTGGAAATGTAGTATGCAAGTTGTAAATAATTGCAACTCTCATTAACAGCGAGTTTTTGTTCCCCAGAACAAAAAGGGAATATTTAAATAGAAGCCTTCCAGGTAAAACAGCTCTGTAGAGAACCACAAGCTCTTATGCAGCCAGCTGGCCATGCTTGCCAGGGAAGGAAGATAGTGGCTGGGAATTACCTCAGACAGGGTCCTCACTACAAAATTCTCTGCGAAGAGCCATAAACTTCAGTGATCTCAGCCATCCCCTTTTCAAATAGTTCTTGTCTTTACAAGATTTATGGCAAGTAAATATAGCATCTCACCAATGCTAGTTTCTTTACATCAAGTCACTGGTTTCACAGACTCGTTCAGCTGAGAGCCCGATTAATCCTTGTCGTGGGGGAAGGAGGAGGACACATACAGTCCTGCAA
Organism: Heliornis fulica; assembly: GCA_013399135.1. NCBI lineage: Eukaryota > Metazoa > Chordata > Aves > Gruiformes > Heliornithidae > Heliornis > Heliornis fulica. The sequence goes on along the minus strand of VXBZ01012841.1, from coordinate 40,186 downwards.
ATTAAATTAGGTGCAGACATATATACTGCTGCTGGGAAAGCATGGGGCAGAAGTGTCGGGGAGACCCAAGTACACTTTGGGAGTTTTCAGATGCCCAGCCCTTCCTTGAAGGCGTGGGACCATTAGAAATGCCTTCTGCTTCCTCAGGGTGCTCAGCTTGTTTGAAGAAGAGCCTTGTTTCACATATACATTATTTTTTGTTTTGGTTGTTTGCTTAAGTAGTTCCAAGTCTTTTGTTACAGCATTAGTACTGTTTTCAGTCATCATGTCTGGGGTTTGTCTACTGAGGAGAAGGCATCTGCGGTATGGAGTGAGGTTCTGCCCAGTACCAATACTTCTACAAAAGCTGGTGGCATATCTTCATCCCCACTTGGGATGTGCTAAAGTGCTTTCTAAATCCCCAGCAGCTGGAAATGCCCATTGGTTCTGTGCTCCTCCTGGAGTCACTGACAAACCACTTTTATGACAGTGTCATGCTGAGGACATGTACTGTCGTCAGCTGGGCCTTTGTGCTCCTCCCTTTGAAGAATAAAGATTAAGACAACTTAATAGTAGTTCAGTCTGAGCATATTAACATCAGGGATAAGAGGGCTGTTAGGAGCAGTCAGCATGGTTTTACCAAGGGGAGTCATGTCTGACTGACCTAATCGCCTTTTACGAGGATATAACCAAGTGGATGGATGATGGTAGGGCAGTGGTTATTTTGGTTTGGTTTGGTTTTTCTCCTTGCTAAAGAAGGATTTCTCTAACAGTGGATCTATATAATGAAGACTTATTTTTAGAGTTGAATGATATTCAACACAACCAGATAAACTGAAAGGTCTGGGTCATGGGAATTCTTAAGAAGGACATGATAACAACACTTCAAAGGGGGAACACTTTTCTCCTCAGGAGGGGAAAGTTTGAAAAATGACGCCTGACCTTTAAGTATCTTTGAACAATATTATTATGCATAATCTTTCATCCTTTAGCCTTTATGCTTCAGACAGAGGTCTTTTTTTGACAGAATACATCCCTTTTTCTGTACAGTCTCTAAATTTTCAAAGTTCAGTGGCACATTAACATTTACAGAAAGTTTTTTATCATTATTGTAGGAAGAGTTTGAATGCCAGAATCACTGTGGGATTAACTAATTAATATTTTGAAAGCACTTTGAAGAGGAAAAGCGCAAAAGGAAAATACACTTTTCTATTTTTGATGAAAATTATAGCTCCATTGTGCAGATTTTCAATTTAACTTAATGCCAAAAAGCTCCCAATACAAGGCTAGGCTTAGTCATGCTTTTGCATTCAAATCTTTTCAGTAGTGCACTCAAACACAGCTGGATGTTGTCCTGAATTAGGAGTATCATAGACAAAGAGATCAGCTTGCAGAAATTCCCCTCCTGGACCAGTAAAGCTAATGTCAACAGAACAAGAAATACTGAACTTTCGTGATGGATCTTTCATAAATGCATTGTCTTGTCCTATAGTACACTGCTTCCTATGGAAGAAGGGAACTAGTCATCCCTGAGGCACTCTCTGCACAGTCCTCAACAGGACAACCAAGAAAACACAGGTTGAGTTTATCAGACAACAGCATGATCTCAATGGTGGGACCACACCATGGAGCATGTCTCCAGAAAACATCAGGCTGAGTTTAGCCCTAGTACTTAGTAGGGAAGAAAACCTTTTTGGTCTGGTTGACTAAATCAGAAGTGTGGAATTAAGAACTGCAGTATCTAAACATGAAAGCCTTGTTAGAGGCTAGGTGTCCTATATAATCACTGCAGAAATCTCTGAAAACCTTCATTTAGATCAATGAACTAAACTTTTCTCTGTTGACTTTGTGGAGAAGTCAGGCTTCTCACTGCTGCAGAGCCAAGGAAACCCTCCAAAGCAGTCAGTGGCAAATGTCATCTACAAATGAAGGTACTCATCCAAGTGATCATAAAGATGATCCAAGATATGAGAGCAAAAAAAGAGAATGGGAACTGAAACACATGGGTAAAAGCTTTGGTAATGACCATGCCAAATGGTAGAAACCAAGGAAATAATCACTTCCATAATATCACGTAGATAAATACTAAATGTAACTATGAAGCTGTTCTAGAGGCCAAATAGGGGCTAAATATATCTCTGTGGTCAGACTTGATCCTGTCTCCATGCAGAAGATACAGAGGTTTTCTGCATGTAAGAAGCTAACTTGGAGGTAATGCAAAGAACCAGTCAGAAAAAATGTCTGTAAGGAACCCCAGTCCCATATTTTCCTTGGCTAGTTTGGATCAGCTGGATCAGCTGATGAAGATTTCCTTGCAAAGCCCTGATGGTAATGAGGGACAGTCCTGGTTTCAGCATGAACAGAATTAATTTTTTCATAACAGCTTTTTAGTCCTGTGGTTTGGATTAGAATGAGAGTGATGTTATAGCACACGGATGTTTTAGTTGCTCCCAAGCAGTCAAGGACTTTTCAGCTTCTCACACTGCCCTGCTAATGAGAAGGTGTTGGGTGCCCAAGAGGCTTGGAGGGGATACAGCCAGGGAAGCTCTCTCAAAATGAGCAAAGACATATTCGATACCATATGACATCATGTTCCTTATATTAGCAGGGAATGGCCTGGGAGCTGGGTCAGTTTAGGCTCTTGCAGAGCATTGACTTTAAGTGTTGAGAAATTGTGCTGTTCACCACTCATGTTGTGTAATAATGATAATGGCAGACATCAATATCATCATCATCATCATTAATCATCATCATCATCCATTATCATTATCATCCTTCTTTTGTTTTGTCCTATTAAATTATCTTAACCCACAATTTCCCTTTTCATTTTCCTTTTTCAATTCACACCCCGTCCCACAGTGAGCGACCATCCCTGTGACTGGTTAGCTGCCTGCCAGGTTAAACCACAACAGGGACCTTCCTACATTAGGGGATGGGATATGTCCCTGAAACTGTGGATTAAGAGAATAAAAATGCATACTCTTTGCATTTAAAGCTTTTGTCCTAAGCAGAGGCCCTTTGCCTTAGGTTAGCTAGCTCTGTGAGAACAGAGAACCAGCATCTGCACCAGACCTACAGCGGGAACCTCAGTAATGAACAGGAGCAGCCATAAATGCCTGGAATAGGGAGAAGAGCAGTAAGATCCATCCAAGAGGGGTCAGAGCAGAAGAAGCAGAACATAGGCTGAGTGGCTTCATAAGACTTTGGAAGGAGAAGTTCAACAATGCTATTTTTCTTTGGCTTGTGACAAGACTGCTTGAATCTAGTGAATGAAGCATAACAAGATATGGTGGCTGGAAACTGTAATCAGATAAATTTAGTCTACAAATAAGCTGCTGTTTTCCAGATGGAGGGTAGCCTTTTCCCAGGCAGCTTCTTGATGCTTCTGGTGCAGTCTTCACCACTGACACAACGGTCTGTCAGGAGGCTGTGCTTCACAGTAGTGTATTCAGACCAGGTCTCTCTTCTAAAGGGTGTCACTCTAAACAATCTGCCCTTTTAGCAGCTAAAACTCTTTTCCAACAGCTCCAGAAGATACTATTAGTAATACCTTCTTTCAGATCTCTTTAAAACTTCCTTCCATTTCTGATCTCACATCGACTGAGAAGCCAACTGGACCCTAAACTCAATTGTTCAGCATTTGTTTTTAGGTGCCATGTAGTTCATCAGTGTTCACTACCAAGAAGTACTTTATCCTTCAATACCATTATGTGGTAACAGAACTGAATTACTAGAAAAACTTTAATTTTACCTTTTGATTCCCTTTCTCTTTAATCACCACTTTTAAAGAACTCTTCCAGGAAATATGTTACTTGCTACAGTAAAAGGAAAGTGAAACAGCACTGCAATTTAATAGTGACCAATAAGGAACAAGCTGTTTCCATGTGTGGTTAACACATTAGTGTTGTTCTTAACCTTTAGAAAAATCTAGTTATCTGCTATTATGCATAGCAAGTCGTGTAAGCCTGCAGGATTGGACTAATGATCTGCCTACCAGGGATCCCCAAAGGGTTCTGTATTTTTGTTCTTGATCTCTGATGCAGCACATTAAATACTCACTTCCTTGCATCTGTTTTCCCACCATTAGGTTTTCTTATGTTGGTCGTCTCCCTTCATTAGAAAATGTAGTTTAAGAAAAGGGAAGAAAGATAAGGCAATGACAGAGTAAGTAAGTATGACCACTGAGTTTTCATCAGTGCCTTGTGCATTGCAGTGCATTGAAATAACTGCTAAAAAACTGAGTTTGTCAGAAAACATTACATAAAATTAATAAACAAGAAGAGAGTCAAGATTTTGGGCAGATATTTTTTAAAGTAGATATTTTGGGGACCAAATATGAGATTCTCTACTACATTTTACATGGTTTAAATGTCAAAGCCTGATACGTAACACTTCTGTGTTTTTTGTCCATCAAAGCTGTATTAAAAGCATTAAATCATTAATTCTGCTTATTGGAACAAGAGTTACCAACTTACATGCCATGGAAGATGCCATGACTAGAGCTTTTTGCAGAATGTATGTGCTGAACCTCACCATGGCAGGATTATACCATTGCAGTTCTGCAATATAGAGGATGGGATATAACTCATGAGATAACACTGTCTTCCTGGGGCTAAATTCCCTTGCAAAAGTTACCTGTAGTTCTGTTCAAATGAAAAACAAGAGTATGGCAAAACTACCCCAATTTTAGGCCTTCAATTATTTTGTATTTTTGAATAGTGCATTGTGAATATAAAGGTAAGAATCATCATCAATAACATTTAAGATTGTCAGACTAATGTAAGTGCATATATAATTTTCTAGTTCTGTGGGGACTCTCTGAAATGCAGCTAAATTGCTGGCTCAGGGGTTGTCTAAGTTCTAAGCACAACAAACATTCATCCTTATTTCCAAAAAAGCCTAGATTTACTTGAGGGATGTACATTGGGAGAAAAATAAAGACAAGCATAGACTAAATATTCATGTACTTGGTGGGCAAGGAGAAAATCTGGATGGCTTTCTCACTTTCTGACTTCTCTTGCCAGATCACAATGCAGTGGTCTTTTAATATCATTTGCAAGTTACCAAGTGAGGAGATTTTTTCAAACTTTGATAAGATAATTTTGAATGCAACTATCTGACACATGGCAGGTACCTCTGTTCTTCTGAGTTATGTTGGACATCTTTGGCTCTGCATAAGACTATATAAAAGGATGTGTGCACCTAAAAGTATGAAGCATTTATTTATTGGCTAACAAACCCAGAAGATATCAGTTCTGATCACAGGAGACAAACCTCCTTCCCCTCACCAGCATAGTTGCACTTTCATGTTCTTCAGACATTTTCATGAAAAGATGGAGCTCTCACTTGCTCACTTGGAACCTGACTTTACAAAAACCTTCCAGCATTCTACAAAGTGCTGTATTTTATTACAAGTGTTTTTCCCATTGCAACTTCCCAGGACATCTTTTTATGGAAGGAGGTACGTGGAATGAGGCTGTCAGAAAATAGGCTCAAAACAAGAGACTTTTCTTGCAGGTGGTGCTGCAGTTGAGAGGCAGAACTCTTCACCATGAGTTATGGACAGTAAAGGCTTATATTGCTTCAAGGAGAAGCTGGAAAAGTTCACAGAAGAGAAATACACTGAGAGTTGGCAGTTTCACAGAAACTTCTCCCAGCTCAGGAAGTGCCTGAACTGCAAACAGTAATGGCTTGAAAGAATGATGACAAAAATGCCATATATGTTTGTTCTGCTCCCATACAGTACCCAGTGAACCCTAAAGGAAAGTACACACTTTGACTCACTGTAGCCATTCTCATGTCAAACAAGCAAAACCATGCTTACTTGCTTCATGACAATGTACCAATCATATCATTGCATGTACTCTTCTTTCCCGTGAGCTTTTTAACAATTCTGAAATGAATTAGACTGAAAAGGAAACATTTATACAAAGCATAGAATAGGCATTTATCTGGTTAAAGGTATAGACTATTAGCATATTTAACTTTTTAATCTCTGTGTCTATTGTCAAGATTTCTAATGGCTTGTACATCTTTCTACAGTAGACCATCACTGAGGTCTCCATCTGTGCTCTTATTAAGCTCAGCTCCTTATATAATTGTGGATAAAGTCGATGCCAAATCTGATTCAGTTCAAACAGCACATACAAAACATGTCAAGTGTCTCAAATCTGGCTCTGTCATTCACAGGTAGCTCTGATGGGCTTTTTTGTGTCTGCACTCCTTGCAACGTGCAGAGGCAGAGGGAAATGGCACGCTGCTGCTTGGCTCTGCCAGCCTGGCTTCCAAAACCTGACCTTGACACAGAGAGAAGAGGAAAACTAAAAATCATACCACTCACCAGACCTGCAATAACCTGAATCAAAAGATAAAGATGTGAAAGGATATAATGCATATGAATCTTCCAGAAGAGCTTGGGTCTAAAAAAACCCAAAAGGTAAAGGCCAAAAGTTGACAAAAACCATTAAACCAGCAGTTCTGAAACAGGTGCTTCTGCTAAGCATGCAGCATAATAAGATGTGTATAAAAATCCTGTGAACTGTCTCGAATACCTGTCAAAAGATGTTCAAAAGTTAAAAAAAAAATTACTTTAAAATAGCTTCAAGTAAAAAAAATGTTTGGAAATTTATTTAATGAGGCAGTTTCTGAAGTACAGCACAAAACAAAGATTATATAATGGGTGTCAAGATAATAAATTGTACTCAAATTCTTCTCACACTTCTGAGTCATTTAGCCTGCTGTCCTTTTGAGCTGTCACTTGAACAAAAGCATCTGAAATGAACTAATTTGGTAACTTATCTCATTTGTCTTTCTTCGGGAAGCATTCCTTTTCTCCAGAAGTCTCTAACAGCAGGCTAAAAGGAGAGACAAATATAAATGAAATGCCAGTAAGAAAGACAATTAGGTTTCTGAGATGACTGTTCCAAGCACAGTTGATGAGTACACCACATATCCTTGATATTCAGCTTCAAATGTAAAGAAAAGTCATGGAAATGATCTCTATTAATGTAGAGTCTTTGAGAATCAAATGACACAACTGTAACACAGCACAATGACAATGTTGTCAAAAGAACACTCAAACTGGCTTGGCTATCGGAAGCCATGAAGCTGCCCCAGAGTGACTCATCCCTGGAGCGTTATACTCTGGTTACAGCGTTTGTCCTTCCACAATACCCAGATTTAACTCTCCTAGGATAAACATACACGTATCCCTTTGCAGGATTGAATAATCCAGAGAAAAGAGGAAAAAAAACCCCTTAAATTTGGCTTCATTATGCAGTTTGAAAGAGGGACTGTCCTTGTGACAGAACAGCACCTCCTAATCAATGACTCCAAGCCAGGCTCCACCACAGATACCATTGCCACATTGCAAAACAAATTATTTCATCTCTGTGTGTGTCTGCTCCCTGCCCACACCAGGGTAAATGCAATTATTTGCTCTCTTCTGATCAATGAGGCTGGAAATATATTGAGACCAGGAGCACACTCTTCCTATGTGATCACGTTTACTACAGTGGTGCTGAACTCTTACCAGGAGGCTCCTAGTGCCATGCAGTACGAATAGAACAAGAAGAGACACCCTTTTCAAAAGGCTGATCCATTCCGCTGTGCCGGTCTGAACAGATCTGTGCTGTAACTTACCTGTCAGGTTATTTTTTCCTTACATTTGCAGAGAATCCATGATTGTATCTCATTTTTCAAACATTTTTTTTATTTTGTTATTCTGGAGTATTTCTTTTCTTTGCAATCACCTAGATTAAGATAGACGCTTACAGGGAATTAGATAATGCTTCCTTCATTCTCCATCCTGGAAACATTCATACTTTCAGCATGAAGTAGAAGGTTTAACAGATTGAGTCATATATAAAAGTTTCATGAAGCTCTGAACCTCAATGAGATTTTCAGAGAGGGCATCAATGTGTCCAGCTCACTAGCAGACAAATAAACCTCAAGCTCAACACAGTAGATTTATGTCAAAATAGATCTGAAACCAGGATTATTTGTCTAGCAGCTGGACTAAGGTACTCTGATATGTAGTATGTCTTAAACCAATTGAAATGAGATTAGCAGAGATTTTAAGAATTCACAGTAATATGTAGAGGATTATTTGAAACATTATCATCAACAAAAAGAGCTTGAGGAAATTGAGTAACAGTATTTTCGAACACTGTTGCTATCACTGTCTTTTAACATGAAACAAGAGATTTTAAACCTTAGCTTTGGTAGTCGTGCTATTTAGCATTATCTCCACTGCAGCATCCCCACTGCCTCCCTCTCTCTTCTCTCTTTTTTGGCATTTAGGAATATTTTTAGGACATTTTCCATAATGCCATGGAGAAAAGTTGTTGGAGTGCAATTCTCAAAGATTTAAAATCCATTAAACAAATTGATCTTAAAGTCTGTATCTCTTCAATTTAAACAAAAAGAAGTTGATTTTCTGAGTCTCAATCAGGATTTTTGAATACTCACAGTAGTTTCCTATTGATATGATGTTTTTGTAATTCTGGCAGGAACTATCTAAAGCCGTGGATTACAGCTGAAGTGTGCTAAACCACTCAGAGCTACTTGCCCACAAATTATTTAAAATTGTTAACAAACAAAAAACCAAACAAAAGTATTCGAAGCAGAAAACAAAAGAAAGGCCAATATGAACATAGCTAGATTAATATATGTGTCAATATTTGGGTTACTCCTATTATTATCAACAATAATCTAAAAGCATGGGTGAATAAAAATGCTTGAATAAAAGCATGGGAGATGTAGTGATAGAGGGCAGCTCTGCAGAGAAGGACTTGGGGGTGAGAAGCTCAACATGAGCCGACATTGCACACTCACAGCCCAGAATGGGCTATTTTAATGTTATTTCTTGTCTCTAAGGTGGAGTGTGAGTGACTCTAGTCATACAAAACTTTAATGTGATTGGTGTGAAATTATCTCACTTTGCATTTAAAGGTACAGAGTCGCAAAATTCAGAGCACATGCTCAGTGGGGAGTGATCATACCTTGGAGGTGGGTAGCTTTTGGGATGAAGGTGTGGTTTTTGTATGATAATGACATTATAATGAGCAGAGGTTACTAGCGGAGAGCATTTTGTCAAGTTCATGACAGACCGTGGGCCCAGGGTAGCAAATATACAGTTTATCAGTTCCATCTTAACTTTCATCTTCCAACATTATCAGAGCTTGGCTGTGGTGTCAAGGTCCCCTGATGCTGCCAACCTTTGAGATTCCCTTGGAACTTGTTGTAAATAAGGGTGGTTAGGAACTTTCCTGGTGACACAAATGCTCTCCATATTGGTTGCTCATCCCCTTCAAAAGCTTCGTAAATGCTCATCCTCTCATAGAAATGCGAGCATAGATTTGATTTCTAAGTTACCTTTGGCAATTATCCAACATAAGGAATTCATCGCCTGGAGCTGAATGAGGCAGAGAAAAGGTGATATGTTAGCACAGGTATCTTCTGAGTTACCATAGAGAAGCAGGCATGAAAAAAGAAAGGTTTTCCTAAGATATGTTGAGCAAGGTATTTCCAGCTGAGGCTACTAGTTTGTTTTATCTGCATGGCAGACTAAAGCTCAGTGTAGGTAATGAAATATTGACTTTTGTGAGAAGTAGTACTGGTTTTTGTGGCTTTGGGAGACTTCCTGTGGTGTTCTGCAAACCACTGTGGTTGCCCCTTGGCTGTGCTGTAGGAAAATGACACCTCAGAGTGTCATCTGGAGTTGGAAAGCTTCAGTGAAAGGTATTATCAGAGACGCATTTATAAATATGCTAAATGATAAACAAATAAAGGGGTAAAGAGATATTTAAACAAATTTAATAGAGATATTTAAATCAAAGCACAGTATTACACAAAACAAATTAACAAATCAACAAAACAACAAACAAACCTGAACCAAATCCACAAATGGATATACAATGAGCAGAAATGCTTTTAAGTTCAAAATAATAAAAAATTAAAAGGTCCTTTATCAATATTACATTTGAGTAAAAGACTTTCAATAGAAAACATCTAACTAGATTCAGGACAGATGTCAATTGCTTTCTGGAAAAAATGATACAATGATGATACAATGCAAGCAAGAGACCGTACTGATTTTGGAGCTTCCTTTCCAGTTCTCTGTTGAAAACACATCCAGTGCTGACAAAGTGCAGAAGAATCATTTGGGAGTAACAGGATCTGTTCTAGACCATTTTATTAGATTTTTTTATTATTATTTATTTTTTTAAGATTCTACAGGGAAAGACTGTCTTTATTTTCATTTTTGGAGAAATATACTGAGGCACATGCAGGGGTGTGGTTTGCAGAGCGATAAAGTAATAGAGCTCCTAAGTTCATTGATTCACATGAGGAAGAACAATATTGTACTTACCTGGCTTTCAAACTTGATTCAATGCTTATTGTGATTCTGCCCATGAGCAAACCACATAACTCTCTGTCTTGCCCTGAGCTGACTCACATCTGGTATCTTGGTGTCTGTCCTGGATATCCCCAAAGGTCTAGGTCCAGAGACAGTATGGTTGGGGTCATGAGTAAACACAGCTTTAAGATCATTAAGACTATGGTGACACTTCTTCTGTTGAATTTGGATTATTCTAACAATCTGCTCTAATACTAGTCCTTAAAAATTTTGCCTTAGCATGCTAGATTGACAGTGAGAAAGAAAATATTAGTCACAAGCTGAACAGAAGTTATTTACTCTGAATTTGTTGTGTAGATGTGCTGTCTTTTCAGACTAGCTGTATTGTAATTGCCTCTAATTTGGTGTTTCAGCTATGTTTGCAAAATCGTATTCATTCCAGTAGACTCTTTCATCAGTTTCAGTGACAGACTTCAGAGAATCACAGAATCACTTACATAAAAATACTTCTGTTCACCCAAACAAATGGAAATTCATTACAAATGTCTTTATTATTTTGTTAACAAGATTATGCCAAGCATAAAACAGGTTATCTGGTAGACTGTATATATTTATTAAATACTGCTGGACCCTTGGTAAATTTGCACATTTAGCAATTAATGCATTTTTCTGAATATAAGCAAAATGTTTACAAATATAATAAAGCATCAATCTGTAGCCTAAAGTGTTCAAATTAGATTTACAGCTCTGAGACATAAAATCTAAACTATATATATATTGTTGACACAAGAAATTTGGATTGGAACATCAAAAATTCAGTATTTGTAACTGTATTAATTCTTTCCTATGAATAAGACAAGGAAGCTAATAATAAAGTCCTTCCAATAATGTCATTTCTTTATCCTCCAAAAATCTTATCTGAACAATTGTTGAATTTCCTACTATGTTAATTATCCATTTCCTTGTCTTCTTGGTCTCTGAGGAATGGTTCATAACCTACAAAGACAAAACTTCACAAAAATAACATCTAACATTTTGGGAAGATATCAGATATCCCAAAATCCATTAGCCACCTGAGTTGGTAAACCTAACCTCAGACTACAGTAAGATTCCACTATCAAGACAATGTAGCTCTGCCATAAAAGGTCCTGGGAAACTTAGTAAAGAAATAAATCCATTTTCCCTTCCTATCTAAACTGTGTATTATTATTAATAATACACAGCAGAAAGTCAATGATTTTGTTTTCAGGATCTGATCAAAAATAGAAAATTGCATAGGGAATAATTTGTAGCAGAAAATTATTGTTACCTCTTGCCCAGGACTAAAATACATTTGAATACAGAATAGGGACCTCCAATCAATTATGTACTTAGGGAAAACACAGATATCTTGGGGTTTTTTTGTATGCAAATGCTGTTAAGACTCTGAGCCCTTCTTATGAATATACAATGGCAATTGTGACTGTGAGCATCTTGCATTTCACTCATATTCCCAAATGGAGAATCTCAGCACTCAGGAAAAGTCATGAATTTATAACTCGGCCTATAAAACTTCAAGCCCATGACCAAACAAATGGAGACTGTGTTGAGAATCTCACCATTTTTACGAAGGATTTTTCTTGGAATGTAGACTTTATACATATTTGCTGGGTGCATTCAAGCAGAGGATGAGTCTCAATCTTTGACTCTGAAAAATACTAGCCTTTCACTTGACTTCACAGCCCCACCAAAAATAACAAATAACCCTTAAGTAATTGATGTCTTTAAGTAATTGATGCATCTGGTAGTGATATACATTCACCAGAATCTTTTCACTAACAATTGCAATATTTAGTCATAAATATATTGGGAAAATCTTTGACTTGCATGTTATATTTTTGAGTCTTGTATTATGGCTAGACTGTTTGAATTCCAGAATTACAGCCAAAGAGTCTTCTTCTGTATGTCTGAGACAACTTTGGACTTCTTGTACATGAGGATAAAGGGTGTTTTAAGGACACTTACTTGACTGAATGATCCTGGGCTTTATCAAGTGGTCTCAGAAATGACAGCTCTTCTGTAAGCAGTAAGAAAAGCTGGTAAAAAGCTGTCCAGTAAGCTGGATGGGGAGAACATACATGTTGAGAGGCTTAGGAGTCAAGATAAGGACAGGGAGAGATCATTCTGCAATTAGCATCATGGGCAAAACAGATTCAACACAAAAGAAAGGCAAGAAAACTCTCTAATTTATTACACTGCGCTACACACACAGAGAAACGAGAGTCAGATAATGAGAAGTACAATCAGCCCTTAAAATAACAACCCCGAACCCCTCCCTTCTTTGCAGACTTCACTTTATTCATGATTTTCTCCTTCCCAGGATGGCATGGAGGAAAGGGGGGAGAAGAGGGAACGGAGGCTTCAGTCTTCATCAGTTCATCATGAGTTGTTCTNACTCCACCTGCTCCATGGTGGGCTCCTGCCTGGCCCAGGTGCCTCTCCATGGGCTACAAATGGGGACTCTTTGTCCTCCATGGGCTGCAGGGGGACACCCTCTTCACCATGATATTCTTCACAGGCTGCAGGGAATCTTCTCTCAGTGTCTCCTCCTCCCCCCCTTCACTGACCTTGGTGGCTGCAAAGTTTCTTACATCTTTTCACTCCCTTCTCTGATGACAAAATGCAGCTGTTTGTTTTTTTCTCTCTCTAAAATGTGATTCCCAGAGACCTGTGACTGGCCCTGATTGGCCCAGCCAGCCTTGTTGGTGATAGGGTTTGGGAGTTTGGCCTTGGGAGCCCAGCTGGGATTTACTTTGTTGGACCCTTAAGAAACTTCTAGCCGCTTCTTAAAGAAGCCATGTTGCAAACCCACCACACCTTCCAGTACCTAAAAAACTTGGGAGTGACTGTTTAGAAGGGCCTGTAGTGATAGAATGAGAGGGAATGTTTTTAAATTAGAAGGGCATAGATTTAGATTGGATATTAGGAAGAAATTCTTCCCTGTGAGGGCAGTGAGGCACTGACACAGGTTGCCCGGAGAAGCTGTGGCTGCCCCCTTCCTAGCAGTGTTCAAGCCCATGTTGGATAGTGCTTTGGGCAGCCTGGTCTGGTGGAGGTTGTCCCATGGCAGGGGAGGCTGGAACTGTATGCTTTTTTGAGGTCTCTTCCAGCTCTAACCATTCTACGATTCTATGATCTGCATCAGGAGCACCTTCTAGGGGAGTGTGAGCATCACTGATACCTAGGCAGCGTGCGACCAGCAAAACTGCCCTTTGTAAGGAGTAATTAGCCCAGAAAGATGTGCCAATAAATCATGGTCACATCTCTAAGGCTCTATGGATTCAGGTATCTGAAAGGAGATGTTTAGATTTGACAGTTTGGTCATAGAATAAATTAATATAGATGAATGCAATCTGAAACCTTTGAAGAAACCAGAGAAAAGAGGTAAACAATGAGAGCTTCTGGCTGGAGTGATAGTGCCTGTCCTGAGGGCAGAAGTCACAATGCAGCAGCTCTGGGCAGAGCCTGGGACAGAATGCCCAGAGGACTCTGCAACACAGACACTAGCAAGGGCATGTGGATCAGGTCAGGTGCGTTCTACCAGCCCTGACACTGAAGTACAGTGTTTGCAGCCTATAAAGGACACTGTTTCACTATGCACCTTGTTTTCACTATGCTGCCAACAGTTCTGGGATTCCTGTGGGCAGGACAATGATTTTGGCTTTAGTCCTGGGGGCTCTTCAGAAGAATATGGCTGCAGGTATTCTCACCACAAAGAATGCTTCTGAATGTGCTCATCAAGGAAAGGAACACAATGCCCCAGATACTTCTTAGGACAGTATTTGAGACTGTAACATATCTCAGCTAAACTGCCTGATCTCAGTAACAGAAATAGGAGTTCAGAGGAAGGCAGAGGTTGTGTGCTTAAAATACTGTGGCCAGTTCTCCCAGTGAAATAATTTCAACACACGCTCAGACATAAAACATTTTAATCTGTTGACACATCCAGATATATTTTATCTTGGCACAGAATTATTTTATCTTTATCTTTGAAGGTCCTTTTCCCTGCACTCCTGTTTCACATCCTCCAAAAGGGAGTAACGAAATTCACTGATTTTCTGTTGATGGAATTGAGTGAGACAAAATGTAAGGTATGCAGGTAAAAATAATTTTATTCTATAGTTAGGCTCATTGGTAAATGGTTCAGTAGCAGCAAGGCTTGAAGAGTGGAAGAGGGAGGAGAAAGGAGAGGGAAGAAAAAGAAGAAAACAGAAAGAGAGAGAGAGAAAGAGAGAGAGAGAAAGAGAGAAAGAGAGAAAGAGAGAAAGAGAGAAAGAGAGAAAGAGAGAAAGAGAGAAAGAGAGAAAGAGAAAGAAAGAGAGAAAGAGAAAGAGAGAGAGAGAGAGAGAAAGAGAGAGAGAAAGAGAGAGAGAGAAAGAGAGAAAGAGAGAGAGAAAGAGAGAGAGAAAGAGAAAGAGAGAGAGAGAGAAAGAAAGAGAGAAAGAGAGAAAGAGAGAAAGAAAGAAAGAGAGAAAGAAAGAGAGAAAGAAAGAGAGAAAGAGAGAAAGAGAGAAAGAGAGAAAGAGAGAAAGAGAGAAAGAGAGAAAGAGAGAAAGAAAGAAAGAAAGAAAGAAAGAAAGAAAGAAAGAAAGAAAGAAAGAAAGAAAGAAAGAAAGAGAGAGACGTTCTGCAGATGAGTTCATGTTGGTTCAGATTGTTTTTCCAGTCAGTTCCTGACACCCTGAGCAACTAGAATCCTTTGGGAGCGCCAATGCTCAGCAGTTTCTTCCTTCTCAGGCATGCCAGGCTGTATGTGTGCCCATGTGTGTGAAGTTACCAGTGGCCAAGTGTGAATGAGGGTGATGGGGCTGAGGTGAGCAGCATGGGCAATGGCTGATGGTCTCTGATGCAGAACAGTGAGCTGTGGCTACTCAAACATCACCTCACATCCCCTGTTCCTGTGATGTGAGCATGGAGAAATTGTACAATTTCTGTAAGAACAGAAATCAAGAACAACCTCATGAACTTCACTGAACACCCCAGAAGCTATGAAAGACAAGCAATTTTTTCGAGGTAATTATTAACTTTTATAACACGTGAGTCTGAGGAAGATCAGTGTAGAGATAAATTGATCTTTTATTTTTGTTTTGAAATGATGGGTTTGAGCAAGAAGAATTTAACTTCATTTGGGCATTAAATCAGCACTAGTTGGAAAAAAACCTCCACATTTTGTAAACCTTTTCAGTCAAAGGCTCATTATAAAATTGATATTGTTTTTTATTCTTATTTGTGTTTATGCTGCCTTATTTTTTCTGTATGCTTAAATTTTTAAAATTTGGAGCACAAAGTAGTGACCAACCTGGGGAAAGAATGCCACAAGAAAAATTATTTTTGGAGCCTGAAGTATTTTCCTTAAAGTTAGGTTATATGACCGCAAGGCAATGAAATGGTTTTTTTCATTCATCAGCATTAAAAGAGTTTCCCCCTAAAAAAGGTTTTATCAGAATCATAATAAAGACAGGATCACTTCCCAAGACATTCCCCAGTGGGAAGAAAAGGTGATAAAAATGGTAAGAATGTGAAATGTGGAGCTATTCTTTCATAAAACACTATTTCAAAAACACTAAAAGAGCTCCCTTGTACAGATTTTTGATGGATTTAGATACCAGTGTGCAAGAGTACTCCAATAGCAAAAGACTTGCTCCTGGAACTGGTGAAGTAGTTATTAATAGTTATTAGTGAGAGTTGAAACTCAGGATCCTGCAATCTGGGATGAAAATTTCATTAGTTACACTTAAAGCAGCTTCGAAAGGAACTTTGATATTTAGCTTAATGATTGTGGTTGATAAAAGTTGTTGGTTAGTGGAAGTCATGGGTGAATGTAAACTGAAATGTACTGTTCAGCAATGCCATCATAACAGAGTCTTAAAATCTGTCTTGTCTTAAAATGTACAGCCACAATGACATTTTTATTTTATGTGAATCTCAGTTCACTTAGCTATCTCAAAAAAAAACCAACAAAACAACCCACTCCTAAACTACAAATTTTCTTTCATCTTTTCTCTTTTATAGCTTCATCTTTATCTAGGTTTCAATCTCCACAGAGATCCCAAATTCTTAGTAAAAAAGAACAAGAGCAAAACCTTCTTTTTTTTTTGTTTTTAATCATTACTAGTTAAAAAAAAAAAAAAACAAAAACCAAATGTTTTCTTGGCATTCTTTAAAGATGAGCTCAATACTACATTTTGCTTCATTGGGCCATGTACTTTCACAGATTTCCACCAAAATTAGTGAGGTTTTAGTTAGTGCCGCAGTCTGGGCCAGTAGCATACACTGCAAACTCAACAACTTGCTTAGATGACACTACTACTGATCTTGTGGCTACCTCAGATTTTCAAAGCAGGCAATGACTGAAGCTCTTCAACAGGGGGCATAAGATGAACAAAAGAAGTACTGTTTCACAGAAGGCCTAATTAAGGTGTGGGAATAATTTTTGCAGGATAATTTCACAGTTTTGGGTGCCAAAGTACAAGAAGGACATGAAACTACTCGAGACTATCCAGAGGAGGAAAATGAGGATGGTGAAAGCTTTGGAGGCCCTTGATTTGCTCAGCCTGGAGAAGAGGAGGATGAGGGGAGACCTCATTGCAGTCTGTGGCTTTCTGATGAGGGGGAGTGAAGAGGCAGGCACAGATCTCCTCTCTTTGGTGACCAGGGATAGTACTCAAGGGAATGGCATGAAGCTGGGACAGGGGAGGTTTAGCTTGGATGTCAAGAAGAGGTTCTTTACTGAGAGGGTGGTTGGTCACTGGAACAGGCTCCCCAGGGAAGTGGTCACAGCACCCAGCTTGACCAAGTTAAAGAAATGTCTGGACGATGCTCTCAGTCACATGGTCTGACTTAGCTGGCCCCGTGTGCAGCCTGGAGTTGGACTTGATCATCCTTATGGGTCTCTTCCAACTGAGGAGATTCTATGTTTCTATGATTAATGTCATAATCCAGGGTTATTAAAACCAAAAATAAAACCTCTAGTTTAGGAAACCCCAAAGCACCAGATTGCTAAAACCTGGATGCCAACACTAGCTCTGCTTTTGTATTTTGCTCTTTTCCTCTGCTGTTGCTGGATCAGGAGGCTTGCTCTTGCTCAGATGGATCTTTGGATTGACCCAGTACAAATACCCTAATGTCTTTGTATTTTCTTATTTTTCTTCTTCTTGCTAGAATGGGCATTGTAGGAGATGCAGGGAACTATTAAAAAAATAAAAGTAAAGTTGTGTTTTCCAAGATGTTGCCATCCAAGACAAGAGACAGATTGAAAGAGGCAGATGGAGAGTGCAAGGAATCAGTGACACAATATCAATCAATATGAGTGGCAGTAAAATCATTGCTGCAGTATTTTTACCATTATAAATTTTTTTCCTGGCATTAGGGCAAGAGAGGTTTTAGGAAGAGACTTGGGGGAGGATAGTGAGGCATTTTTACTGGTGTTTACAAAAAACTCCTCCAGAGTGTGGGAAAAGATGAAAATGCTCGTTTGCTCTATATTAGGAGTTAGGGGGTTTATTTCAGATTGTCATAGTTTATCTTCCTGACAAAAATTCCTCCTACTTAGCATTTTCCAGTGTTCCAATCAAAATAATCAAAATAATAAAAGTTCAAAGTAAATCCATTTTCCCCTGTATCACCACTGTGTATATCTGGAAGCCTAAAGGAAAAATCTTTCAAAGCCTTGCATATTCTGTGCTGCAAGGGCTCCAAAATAACTTTCTAAGATAGCTGTCAGCCTGGAAACTAGGGAGAAAGCTGTCTTTCTAATAAAGAATCTGATTTGTATGCACTTTAATCCACTATTAATACATGCTTAAGAGAGTTTTAAACCTAAGAAACACAACAGAAGAGGAAACAGATGATGTTAAAACCACAGGAGGTAAGGAGAAATGTTGATATGACAAAACGCTAATTGCACTGAGCGATTGCTCCTGCACAGTGCTTGGGATGTACAACAAAGATAGGAGAGGAGGAAAAATAATAAAACCCTAATCAGAAAACTAGGAGAAAGAATAAAAGAAAACAAAAACAAAAAACAAACAAACAAACAAAACCAAAGAAACCCCCCAAAAATCACAAAGAATTGAGAGGTAGGACAACAACTTGGGCATCTTTGCAGCAAAATATAATAGCTAATCCTCACAGAATCACAGAATGACCAGGTTGTAAAAGACCATGAACATCATCAGGTCCAACTGTACCTGTCCTCTCCTAAACCATATCCCTGAGCACCTCATCTACCCGTCTTTTAAATACATCCAGGGATGGTGACTTAACCCCCTCCCTGGGCAGCCTGTTCCATATCCAAACAACGTTTCCAGTGAAGAACTTTTTCCTAACATCTAATCTGAACCTGCCCTGGTGTGGTTTAAGGCCATTTCCCCTTGCCCTATCACCTGTCACTTGGCTGAAGAGACCATTGCCCACCTCTCTACAACCTCCTTTCAGGTAACTGTAGGTAGTGATAAGGTCTCCCCTCAGCCTACTCTTCTCCAGACTAAACATCGGCATCTCCCTCAGCCGCTCCTCCTAAGGTTTGTTGTCCAGACCCTTTACCATCCTGCTCAGTCATAGATCTCTCTGTCTGCAACACATGCTCTTGTGTGATGTGGTCAACATAGGGCTGACAACTGCTGTCTGGACTACTGCAAGGGTGGCCTTGCCTGCTTTCTTTCCAGAGTGATTTGTAAGGGGACCTACATGTGCTCTACAATGAACCTTCCGGACACATCTGGCTGTTGAATGGGGATTTCCCCCCCGCACCTGCCCCGAAACCTCAGTGAGAGCTGAGGTCACTGAGTAGTGACCCACAACCAATACATAAGCCCTGTTTTCACTCTTACTAGTAATGTTTCCCATTCTGGAGGGAAAACCTACTTGGGTTTGCATCGATTCTGAAAAAAATATGAGTCCCAAGAAAGGAAAAAAACCCAACAAACCCAATAACAAAGATGAGATCTTTTTATCCCCATTTTGCTCTACCTTATTCCTCTAGGTTTACAGCCTGTTATGTAGCTTTGCAGTCTCCAGGCTATAGTGAAATTCAGAGCTAAAAACTACCACCTATACCCAAAGAGGCTTTTGGGAGCAACTTCAGTTCTTCTGGGAGCTGCTCAGTGCCATTAAGCAGGATGCTTCAGCAAAATTTCTCTTCATGCCCAAAAGCCGTCCAAGCCTTCATGCTTCAGTAGCTCCATGTTTCTGAACTGTCAATCATGGCATGAAGGAGATTCAGCGGGGGAGACACACAGGGCAAGTTATGCAGAAAAAGCCACTTGGTACTTCTTAGTCCCATGATCCTTTCTTACACATTTGTAGAGTCTGTTTTCATCTGGATCTCATGATGAATGGCAGCAACGAGAATGTGATCTGTGACTCCTTAATGATGACAGAAATCTCTCATCCCCACATTAGCAGAATTTAAGCTGCCTACCTGCTACAGACAGTGACTCTTTTGCATGAAAATGCTCTATGGGCAATATTTTCATGTATATTGTTAGTTTGTATTTGCTTTGTGGTTTCCCGTAAGGAGCAGATAAGCTCAACCTTATTAATTGCTAACTCATCAGAAAATTGATGTTTAGTTGCTGGTGGGCAGGACTTATGAATTATTTTTTCCCTTCATTTATGATTCTGAAGAATATTGTGATTTTGGTGCCTTCTTATAAAGTAGCTCATATTTGTGTGTGTAATTCACAAGACAGATTTACGCCTTTGTTTAATGACTTCAAGTAATTAATATTCACTAAAGAATCCACTGCATCTATAAGTAATGGTTCCAGTGGTTAGTTATCCTCCCAGTTATTAAACTCATTAAAGATGTGTGCCTCATTTCCATTCTAAAAGCATTATCTACAGAACCTACTTTATTAATATTATTATGGTTATATGGACTAGACTGAAACCCTCACAACCCTGGGGTCCATTAAGAGGAGCGTAGCCAGCAGGTCAAAGGAGGTGATCCTCCCCCTCTACTTGGCCCTGGTCAGGCCTCACCTGGAGTCCTGTGTCCAGTTCTGGACTCCCCAGTACAAAACAGATAGGGATCTCCTGGAGAGAGACCAGAGGAGGCCACAAAGATGAGGAAGGGCCTGGAGCATCTCCCCTATGAGAAAAGGCTGAGTGAGCTGGGGCTGTTCAGCCTTGAGAAGACTGAGAGGAGATGGTTACAAATATTTGAAGAGTGGGAGACAAAAGGAACTGTCCAATCTCTTCTCAGTGGTCTGTGGGGACAGAACAAGGGGCAATGGCCACAATTTGGACCACAGCAGGTTCCGTACCAATATGCAAAAGAAATTCTTCATGGTGAGGGTGACAGAGCACTGGAACAGGCTGCCCAAGGGGGTTATGGAGTCTCCTTCTCTGGAGATATTCAAGACCCACCTGGATGCCTACCTGTGTGACCTGCTCTAGGGAACCTGCTTTGGCAGGGGCGTGGACTCAATCTCTGGAGGTCCCTTCCAACCCCTACAATTCTGTGATTCTCTGATTCTTTGTCCTCACTTACCATTAAGGTATTTTGAGATAGGGCTTAGTCACTTTCTTTTTTTCTGCTCTCTATGATGCAAATCTTTGTCTAGAAGTCAAGACAGAAGAAATTACTCTAATCTGCAAGACTCATTTTCTTCTCAGCTCAAGAAAGGGAAAGGGGCCATTCCATGTTGTTAATAGCTGTGCAGGTCTGTTCATTACACAGGGAAGAAAGATCACTATTGCAGTGCTGCCCTCAGTTCTGGTATCCCATATCTCAAGATGGGGTAGATCACAAAGTGACCAAGAACTTAGCATTCCAAAGCTACAGCTACAGCATTTATTTCTCCACATATTATGCCAGTTACTTACAAGAAGGGTAAGAAATTATTTATTAAGAAATTATTTTATTCTATTAAGTAAAAGGTAACTGACAGTGTTTTTAGCTTTTTTTTTTCCTTTCCTCTTCTTTCTTTTTGAAGATACGCAAAGGAACAAAGGAATAACACGATCCAGCATCTTAAAGCTGAGGTCATACACATCCAACCTTGATATCAGACTTAATTCTCTAGCAATAATTTCTTATTGGAGAAGTTACATAGTGAAAAGATATGTTTTCCATTGCATTGGAGTCTTTATAATGAAATTAGGTATCTTGAAAAGAACACACAATTCTTCAATTTGGGTTCTGGGAAAAATATCTGTACATGGATTACATATGAGAGAAAACAGATAAGGTATTTAGAACAACCCCTTCTGGTCTCAGAGTTGAGGAGTGAAAGTAAACTGTTCCATTCCATTTACAGTATAATAGTCCTGGTTGGACTAATTTTTTAAGTGGAAAGCAGAAGCACAGCAAAAGGTGTGGTACTGAAAGCAGCATCCAAGAGGCTGCCAAGAAGTGTGGAGGAAGCAGTGCTCAGACCTATTAAGCTTTATTTAATTTATCCTTAATTTAGACCTCAGTGACATTTGAAATAGCTGTATAACTAAAATTTGTTTCAGACTTGTGATCACCTAATTAGACTTGCTTGTGACACCTAATTAGACTAAAATACTTCTCAAGGACAGATACTATAATAATTTATATTTTATTTTCCTTGTTATAACTTCAGTTGGCATATTTAAATTCACTTAATTGCTCACTTATGAATCCATACACTTTAATATGTTAATTATTTCTTTGGAAATAATAATTATTTTTAAGAAAATTGCTATATGCTTGATGCCTGTCTTTTACCTGAAGGTACTGGTACATATTCGCAAATAAGGATTTTTAATTTGTATTGGTTTCTCTTACTCAATCACATGTTGTTGTAGAGGCACACTAAGAAGAAGCTGTGAAGATTTCTGTAACAATTCCAGCAGTTTTACTTTCAAATAATTGTATAGAAAATAAAGGAGGCAGCAGTGAAGTCTGAAGTCCTCTGCTCAGAGCTGATCTATGAAAGCAGCGCGGTCATATTTTTACTGCTTTTTATAAAGAAAAGTGATTTGTTGCTCTTTTTCAGGAGTCTTGTTCTAGAGCCATATTTGTAGTCAGTTTGTTTGTCCAAGTGCTGCTGAAGTGCAATTTCTTTTCTACAACTCCATTTTTCTCCTCACGTAGTTTGGGATTGGAAGTCCCCAGTGCTTCTGGTTTCTCAGTCACCCCTAAATAACAATGTGCTGTGTAAGAAAAAAACAATTTTATATCTCAGTTCCCTAAGTTTCATGACAAGGTGTCTGAAAGCTTTTTAATTTCCTCCTTTTTCACTCTTTCCTCAAAAGTGTGCTCTGGTAATAGTCTCCGTCTCCTCTCTGCCAGTTAATGTTTCACCTCACTCAGAGTTTCGCTTGCCCCTTGAAAACCAGGCATACTGTGTTTGGCAGAATCATCTGCCTCCAAAGTGCACAATTTATAACAAGCCCTCAGTTTGCAAAAATCTGTGCAGCCTTTTAGCCATATCATATCCATTAAAATCAACTCCTGAATCAAAAACCCCATCCACTTCTTGTCATGAAATCTGTCTCATTGAGTGATTGTTCTGGATACACCAGCCTCACTAACTCTGACATTTGATGTATTAGAATCACCTATAAATGGTAATGCACTCACAGTATATGTCCTTTTCCCCTATCCTTTCAGTCAACACAAAGTCTTTCTTATTTAACTTCATCTAGGCCTTTTTAGACTGATGCTGATATTTAATATTTAGTAATTTTATAGTATATTACAAATATGTGTATTCCAAATACCTGTATGTAGAATACATTTTAATAAAAATCACACACACACACACACATAAATATATATATATACACATGTATAAATATGACCTGATTTAAAGGGAAAGGCTGTCTCTACCTCCCTATGACTGCTCAAGTGCTCTGGATGATAGTGTGACAGGAGAAGCTTGGGAAACAGTGGTTTGTGCCTCCTTCGTTAGCATTTGCAACCCATTTGAAAGCTTTCTGTAAAGATTTGTTTTAATCAACTACTCCATATAAAAAAAAAAACAAAAAACCAAACATTAGCCAGGCATTAAAAATAGTGCAACTGCTACAGAAACTGCACCATATGAATAAATGACAAATGTAGGCTCCTTCTTGTTTCCTTATGGAGTCAAATAGATCTTGCTTTTCCCAGGCTTTTCTTGCATCAATGGAAATGAGGAATTTGCTTCGCCAAGGTTGTTCCAGTGGAGCTCTGGATCCACTACGGTCCCCACCACTTGGTGATTCACTCTCTGTGGGCCACCACCTCGCTCACGCAAGATAAAGCTGCCACAAAGGGAGATAGAACCTGGGGATCAGCCCCTCAGTCCCTTTGATGTGGCAGTTAGTCATGATGCAAAAGCAAATCACCTCCCTTCACCTTGCTTGTTGCATTCTGCTCCTTCACAGAGTGACAGTCAGAACCCAGTGCCTAGAGAGTGGATTTCAGAACCATTTACCAATCCATATGGATTTATGGAGCAGCTTTACTTGGTTGGATCAGACCTGGATGGGATCCTGTGATCTGCAACACTTCCTCTATTTGTACATCCACAGAATTTATTAGCAAATCACAGAATCACAGAATCACAGAGTATTAGGAGCTGGAAGAGACCTTGAAAGACCATCCAGTCCACCCCCTCTGCCCGAGCAGGATCATCTAGAGTAGATCACTTAGGAACATGTCCAGAGTGGTCAAATCAAAAGTTATAATGAAGGCCAGGAGCACTGAGTCCTATTTCAGGACATAACAGTAACCCGTGACTGAAAGCTGATATTTAATTAACATAGCTATCCCAGAAACTGGTGTTCTGGGTGCGGGAAATCTCGAGTCAAGGTAATATTTAAATGAAATTCACACATATTCCCAGATGTCAATCACAACTAAGATATGCAAATACCCTGAATTTTCTTTTAACTGACAGAAGTAGGAAAAAGAAATACAATTTTTTTCCCCTCTGGAGAAAATACTTAAAATTAAAGACAAAGAGTTGTTCCTCAGCTTTGATAATGGTTTCTAATAGTAGGCTTTCTCCAGGAGGAAAAATGTCCTTTTTAAAGGAATGGAAAAGTTTTATGACTCTGACTTCTGAAGCAGTGTTGATGCTCAGAGAGACATCTCAGCAAAAACATGTCTTAGGGAGTAACTTACTGGAAAAAAACCCAAACAAACCTGTATCTTGAAGTTGTGTTATGTATGGTCAGCCTTTTAATACAGTTTATTCAAAAATTCAAGCATCTTGAGGCCAAATCATGACATAACTTTAAAAGAAATACTACTATATGAGACCTGCTGCCTTAGTGCATATTAGCTAGAAATCCTCCCCCTGCTGTGTTGTGCATGGTCTGCTACAGATTCCCTACACCAACTCTTCACCTGTATTCCTTATTGCTCTTTTGAAGCCAGCATGGAGGACCCTGTAAATCATTTAATCTTCATCCCTCTCCTCCTCCCCATTTATGTTGCTTTATATGAACACTGGGGTATAGGTGAAGGAACACCCATTGTTTGCAAGATGGGAACTGGATGTGAGAAGGCCCTCTTCACCCAAATCCACAGTTATTCACTGGCCAAATCCAAAAAAATAAGAACACAAGTTCAAATTTTGGCAGGACAGATTTGTTTTGGTTTTGCCAGGCACAGGTACAAAGCAGAATGAATATACACATCTAAAAATACAGTCATTAAAATCAACAGTAAGAATCCAACTGTCTTTGTTGAGCCCTCAATAATGCCCTTTCTGCTTCAGGCTCTGTTATGAAAATAAGGTTTCTACAAATGCATACAAATAAGATACTTGCATTGTATTGAATTAAAACTGTCTCAGAAATATTTCCTTTTGATTCTCAATGCTGGTGATAATCACACTATACTTTCCCACTGCATTTATTTCTGGTATAGCAGCATTGCCATGGCAACACCAAATTATGCCAATATATATGCATGTTTGAGCTAATTCTTTATTAAAGAATTAAGAAAACCCCAAACAGAGTCAAGAAAGGGGCTAGAGAGCAGTGCCTGTGTCATGCATGCAATAGGATGTTTGTACAAACATGACAGCATTTTTCCCTGAAGTTGAAATAAAAGATACAAAATTTTGTGGTTTTGGGGTTTTGGTGGTTGTTGTTGTTGTTTGTGGGTTGGTTTTTTTTTTTTTTCCTTCTGTATTTCTTTCTTTGGTTTAGCTGCAGTCCTGGAAGGAAGCTTCTCTGAAGTGAGCTGTATTGCAACAGGGATGGATTTGACACATGGGGACCGTACCTTTTCCTTTACATTGAGTAACCAATTTTCCATGGCTGTGTCTTGAATCCAGACAGAAGTCTGCAGTGCCCTTGGTCAGGAGGATGTACAGAGAGGAAAGCTCTGCCCATCGATGGCTGGGCAGTGACTCAGGGGCTCTCACAAGGGGATGAGAAGGCATCCCCTTTCACTATTTTCTTCCTGTCTCACTCCCCTCCACCCTTCCAAGAAGCTACTTCTGTTCTCAGAGATGTCCTCACTTCTACACTGCAAACATTGAGACACCTACAGACAGATCTTGCCTATTTCTTTGGGCTGACTGGATGTGATGCTGTGGACTATCACTGCTATGAAAACCTTCGGAAAATAGAATTAACAGTCAACTCATTGCAGGACCAGCTGTGGGAAGGGCTTTGTGCAAAACTGGATCAAGCAGTGGTTTTACTCTTGGTGTAGGTTGCTGGAGGCTATGCAACAGTCTTGCTGACATTTCACAGAATCACAGAACCTCTGTGAAGGAATTGAAAGGGACCTCCAGAGACCATCTATGAGGTGGGTGAGGCACTCAAACAGGTTCTTCAAGGAAGTGGTGGATGCCCCCTCCCTGGAGGTGTTCAAGGACAGGTTGGATGAGGCCTTGAGAAGCCTGGTCTAGTGAGAGGTGTCCCTGTCCATGGTGAGGGTGGATTGGAACATGATAATCTTTAATGTTCCTTCCAGCCCAAATCATTACATGATTCCATGAACTAGTCCAACCCCCTGCTAAAGCAGCATCACCTACAGCAGGTTGCACAGAATCAAATACAGGTGGGTTTTGAATATCTCCAGTGAGGAAGACTCTACAAGCTCTCTGGACAGCCTGTTCTGGTGCTCTGTCACTCTCAGAGTGAAGAAGTTTTTCCTCATGTTCAGATGGAACTTCCTGTGCTCTTGTTTGTGCCTGTAGCCCTTTGTCCTGTCACTGGGCACCACTGAGAAGAGTCTGGCACCATCCTCCTGATACCAACCCTTTATTTATAAGTACTCATCAGATTCCCTCTCAGTCTTCTCCAGACTACACAGAACCAGCTCTCTCAGTCTTTCCTCGTATGAGAGATATTCCAGTCACCTCTTCATCCCTGTAGCATTCTGCAGGATTCTGCCCAGTAGTTCCCTTTCTTTCTTGAATTGGGGAGCCCAGAAATGGAGACAGAACTCCAGCTGTGGCCTCACCAGAGCAGAGCAGAGGGGGAAGCCTGGTCTAGTGAGAGCTGTCCCTGCTCTCTCTGTCTCTGCAGATCAGAGGGGGAAGAGAACCTCTGTAGACTTGCTGTCCACATTGTCCCTAATGCACCCTAGGATTCCATTGGCCTTCTTGGCCCTGAGGGCACCCTTCTGGCTCATGGAAGATTGTCACCCACCAGGAGTCCCAGGTCCTTTTCCACAGCACTGCTTCACAAAGAGGTCAATCCCTAATGTGTACTGGTGCCTGGGGTTACTCCTCCCTCAGTGCAGGAGCCTACACTTGCTCTTATTGAATTTCCTAGGATTACTCTGCCCAACTCTACAGCCCGTCTAGGCCTTGCTGAATGGCAGCACAGCCTTCCGGTGTCAGCCACTCCTCCCAGTTTAGTTTCATCATCAGATNAGATCCCCCACAAAATAGAAAAAAAAAATTATTATTGTTTTATTATTAATAATAATTATTAATAAAACAATTTATAACAACATATTAAAAAGGTTGCTTTTATTGCTCTGTGGAAAGTGAAAACATTGACCTTTTCTTCAGTCTGATTTGATAAAACCCAGCTTTATTTAACTCAATATAACTAAACCAAAAGGAAAGTACTGCAACTGTACATTGAAGTGGGAGGAAAAAATCAAATGTCAGACGAGAATTGCCTGAGCAAAAGAATGAAAGACCATCTTTTAACTCATGGAAACAATCAAATTTCAGGTTGCCATGGAAACATTAATTTTGCTTTTCCTGTGTTTTTTTGGTTTTCTTTTATAATTACGAACATAGCTGCCTCATTGTGTGAAAATCAATGGGATTTTTGAGTTCTATCAATTAGTCTGTGGGTTTTGTCTTCTTTGTTTCTGTTCATTTGACATTTGATATAATAGAATCTGAGCCTACCTTCCTGAACATCTTTTATAGCATGTTCAGGAAAAATGATAAGGCAAAGCAATGTAAGAAAAGAGAAGCTCACAAGAAATGGAAGCATGGTGGCCTTGCTGTATGGTTTGAATAACACCCTTGCCAAGATAAAACCATATTGATTGGTCTGATTCAAGATAGCTGCCTTTGGAGCATCATCTGCATGCTGTGGCAGTCTATGATTCTAATTATCTGGGATTGCTATTCAGGCTGATAAATTGTATGAAGGATTCTGTTTTCCATCAAGTCTCTCTTCGTTCAGCACTGATAGCATTATAATTAAGTAGCAATAGCTGGCTCTGAGTGTGGATAATTCATGGGAATTATTTCTAATAAACAAACAACCTATAATGTATTAAAAAAAAAAAAAGTGTTCCTTAAAATAGAATCTCCTGCTCTTTGTGCCACATCCATTCTCTGACACACCCTAATCAGGAAAAAGCAGAGAAGGTATTTGCATGTTTCAGCTTTCCTGTTCTGTTTGCTTTGTTAAGGAGTGTTAAACATATTGAGCTGAGATGCCTGCTCCCTCTTTACAAAAAAACACATACTCTAGGAACATATGGACTGAAGATAACCAGGACAGTGGGAAGTACAGATTGGTTGAGGTCGTGCCCTAGTAGTAGATATACAATAATCAATCATGACGCTTTCCTAGACCCTCCCACTGAAACATAGATTTGATGGACGGACTACGTGGTGGATAAGGAATTGGCTGGACGGTCATACTCAAAGTATTCTGGTCAATGACTCAAAGTCCAAATTGACACCAGTGATGAGTGGTGTTCCTCAGGGGTTGTTCATACTAGGACTGACACTGTTAAATATCTTTGTTGGACACATGGACAGTGGGATCGAGTGCAGTCTCAGTAAGTTTGCTGATGACACCAGGCTGTGTGATGTGATCGACACATGGAGGGAAGGGATGCCATCCAGAGAGGGACCTGTGACCTTGCAAATGCCATGAAGTTCAACAAGGCCAAGTGCAAAGTCCTGCACATGGGTCAGTGCAATCCCAAGCACAAATACAGTCTGGGCAGAGAATGACTTGAGAGCAGCCATGAGTAGGACTTGGGAATGTTGACTGATGTAAAGCTCAAACTGAGCTGTCAGTGCACGCCTGCAGCCAACTGTATCCTGGGCTGTGTCAAAACCAGTGTAACCAGCAGGTCATGGGAGGTGATTCTGCCCCTCCTCTCTGGTCAGACTCCACCTGGATTAGTACATCCAGCTCTGGGGTGCCCAGTATGAGACAGATACGGGGCTGTTGGAGTGAGTCAAGGGGATAGATGCTCACAAAGATGACCAGAGGGCTGGAGCACCTCTGCTATGAAAACAGGCTGACAAAGTTGGGGTTGTTCAGTCTGGAGAAGAGAAAGCTCCAGGGAGTCCTTATTGCAGCTTTCAAGTACCTGAAGGGGCCTGCAGGGAAGCTGGAGAGGTACTGTTTATAAGGGCATGGAGTGACAGGACAAGGGATAATGGCTTTATAATTAAAAGATAGTAGAATTAGATTAGATATTTGGAAGAAATTCTTCCCTGTGAGGGTGGTGAGGCCCTGGCACAGGTTGCCCAGAGAAGCTGTGGCTGCCCCCTCCCTGTCAGTGTTCCAGGCCAGGTTGGATGGGGCTTTTGGCAACCTGGTCTAGTGGAGGATGTCCCTACCCATGGCAGGGGGGTTGGAAATATATGCTTTTTTGAGGTCTCTTCCATCCCTAATAATTCTATGACTCTGTGATATACTGAAAACCAGCGTTCACTTTGCAATTAAAGTATTTACTACAAAAGGTAGTAGGACTATTCAGTGTCAGACACACAGGGTGCCATTAGCTGCATTCAATTTTCAAGGGCACAAGACAATAAACGACTGAGAAGTCCAGAACTGGACAGTTACCATCTCGCAATCATGAAGGTTTTAGGCGCAATGAATTTAATAGTATAAAATACCTTCCACATGCATTTTGCCATGATAATTTCAGGCAACTTTCAAGGACCATTTAGTGATCCTCCATTATGAGGTAAATACTGATATTTTTCGCAAACCTCAATAGACAGATACTATGAAATGGTGGCAAAAAAAAATGCTTCTCGGGTTGTGGTACTTATGAACTCTAGGAGTGGATGTTAATTTTTTTTTCCTGGAAGGGGCTTGTTTAAATAAAAACACAATTTAAGAATATTATGTGCAATATTTCTTTTTATGAACTTTAAAGAGATAATGGATTTACTGACTTCTTCAGTCTTGCATACTTTCAGGCTTCAAAATCCAACCATTTACTAAGGAAAAAACAATATTGCCTGTGAAGCTTGTGCAACCTAGGCTCTTGTAGCCTTTTAGCCTAAGTAAATTCAATGCTTCTAAATTTTGTTCTGAACTGTAAGTACTCAAGCACATATTCATAGGCTGTTTCTGTCCTTGATCCAATCTAGATGGCAGTTTAGGGCAGTGAGTTGTATCCATATTTGTCATACTTACTTTTATTCAGTTAATTCTATTGGAGAAAATGTTGACTCTATTTAGCCCTACTATTTAAATTTGATCTAGCTGAATAATACTGTATATTATGTTGTTATATGGTTTCATACTGTAAGGCTATTAAACATAATTTATTAGATTACTAAACATCTACAGAACCTTACCATTGTAAATTGTGTACAATATTTTCTACAGTGCATTAGATTAGAACAGCTCCTTTCTTTATGTACGAATCTTATTTTTCTGCTGTTTTTGGACTGAGTGCTTATCTTCTACCCTCCTCAGTTCTTTTTTTTTTCTGCTAGAGAAGAAAAGAGAAAGTATATTTAACTTCCCTGTATTTTTTTCTCCATGCAAGCAGTTTGTGACTTTAAACCAGAGGCTGTGTCATCAGCTAACCTTCATCTCATTGAGGAGGTTCTCAAAGGATTGTTTTGTTCTGCAAAACACATTCTACTTTTCACTTTCATTAGCAGACTCCTAAATATTTTACTTTGTCACGAGACTGGAATGTATAAACAGATGCACCTTTCTTTCTTCCTCATTCAGTCTCGTAAAAGAATCTTTTGATAATCTTGAAGGAAAACCTAGATGGATTTCACCCATTTGTTACTGACAATTGACGGAGAAAGAAAAATATAAAAAGGCTTTTTTTTTTTTAACAAGGCTATATAAGTAAAAAATGTTGCATCTATTTGAGAAAAAACAAAAAAGACAGGAAAAATAAACTGATATTTCACCATGGCTGTAGGAGTGCCAGGGATCTGCAAGCATTTCTCTGAAGTATCATGCAGAAAGTTCCTTTTCCCACCCTGTGGGCTGTTGAACATGCTACCTTATGCTGTGCCACCTTTCCTTGAGGTAGTGACATCCTATAAATTTCAGTAGTCCAGGTAAACAGAAGAGTTACTAAAATTCTTTTATGAATGAAAGGCAATAATGAATTAAAAGCCTAGTTCATCTTCCATTTTAATTTAAGGGGAATGTTTCCATTTATTTCAATGGAATATAGATCAGGCTTTTTGGCTTTTTTTTAAACTAAAAGAGCTTTCTCCTCATTGAAAAACAAAATTTACCATATACAGTGTGATTAACGCACAAGTCTGTGTCTGCTGGAAGGGATTTGATGTCTGACAAAGGACAGTACCAACTGGAAAGTGGCTCTTCACTGGTGGGCCTTGGTTGACGGTCCTTACATTTACAGGCAGGACCCAATAACAACTGCTGTTAAGGTGGCACTAAGAAAAAGGCAGCACAGAAAGTATATGATTTCAAACACAGAATGGCTGAATACAGTAGAATAACTAGAGAACTAGTTAGAACAACTGGAACTGGTTTACATTGTGCAGATTTTGTGCCCTGAGGGACAGCTAAAGGAATCTGGAAAATAAAGGCAGTGCTTATGCCATTTACGTACATTTTATACCCGAGGTTTCTCATAGCCATATGTCCTTCAAATGCATATCACTCACACGTTGCCCTGTGTTTGGAAATAGTGTGTGCTGCCCTTCATACCTGACATTCCTGACACTTAGAACTGAGAGAAACAAGACTCACACTCTTCTCTCTCTTCAAGCTTAACTACAAGGTTTCTTGAGCTTCTCCTGGACATCCGAGAAACTGAGGTGGTTCCTGCCCTTGGAACCCAAGCAGCTGTAATGTGTGAGCAGCTTGCCCTGACAGGGGTAGGTCTGTGTTGGACATTATTACTCCATAGGGGATGGAAGGCCCCACTGTGGGTTCCAAGCACAAACACAGTTAACCACAGAAGATGGGGAGAATGAGCCATGTGAAGTAAATGTGTCTTTTTATTCCTTTATTAAGCAAACTCTTGGGAAAATCTTTTTGATTGCTTGAGGCTGGAACTTGATTCAAGAAAGCCCACAGAGCCTTTTATTATCAGGTTCATTTTAGCTAGCATTTTGCTTCAACAGTAGTCCAAAAGCTTTATTATCTATTTTTATTAAGCATTACAATGAGAAGACAACTCTGATTACGCCTCTCCCATGCATGGCAGATTGACTCGGCCTTGTGCATTGTAATGTACTCATTCTGCTGGCACTCCTGCGGCGGCCCCGGCTTCGCAAGCGAGGGCAGACAGGCTTCGTAACTTTTTATTGTGTTTGCAGATTAATCTGCATTGTTACCGAAAGCTGGAGCGATGGTTGTTATAAAAAGGAGTGAGACACCAAGGAGATTTATATCAAAGTAGAAGTAAAGTTTGTTAAGTCTTAGATTACCATCCTAACCACCATCTCATCAGGAGATTCAAAACAAATAAATAAAAAAAAAACAAACCACAGTGTAGACTCTGCACGGATTGTAATTGTACCTGTGGCCTCCCTGATAAAACACCCTTTTACTGCAGGGAGAACCTACCCTACATCACTGATAGTTTCAAGCAATTAAAAAAGACAAAGGAAAATAGTTCAATTAATGCATTTGATAGTTGAAATAGTTTTCTGAAGAGTAAGTTTTGACAGCTGTTATCTTCTGGTGCTGTATCTTTATTTGCTCCTCATTGATGAAGAGCAAACCAAGAGCTGTGGGAATTACTAGCCTGATCAGCCTTAGTCAGGACCTGGCCTGAGACTGCATGGAAGAGGATGGCTGGTCTATCTTCAAAGGCCATGCCCATGTGTCTGTGCACTACGGCCAGTAATGCGCTTCAGATAAAATCTTTGTAAATGCAAATACCCATCTGTGAATGTGTATAGAAAGCATGCATGTACGGCACAGGCTGTACTGCTCGCCATGCTAGCGGTAGGTGTTAACCTTTCTTCACCTCATTCTGTAGAAATAGAGATGTTCCCTTCATGACTACAAGACTGTCATTTCTCAAAGCAGTCACAAGAGGGGTTTTTGCTTTGCTTCTGCATTTTCTGTAGCTGTTAATGCAGTTCCTTTTTCTGAGGTAAACTCTTATATATGCTTGACGAAGCTAGAAAAATAACTTCAAAAAGCCTTTTGATCAGAATCAAGTGAATAAGGTAATATCTTGTGATGAGCTCAATGCTCTTCAGTGTATGTAGCTGGACCAAATTTTTCCAGTAAATTGTAGTCTCTGTTTATCACGTCCAGTCCTCTTTTGCATGTATCATCTGAAACTTTGCCTCTCAAAAGATTTAAAGGTAGACCCCTTTTAGAAGTCTGAGGCAGATACACAGCTTTCAGACCAGATTTTTTTCAACCGTATCTTCATCTTTTACCCATAAAATACATCTGATAGGCCTTCATGTTTAACTTGCACCTTGTTTTGTTAAACAAAGCCTTCACACCAATAATTCTATTTGTTTCCTCTGTGTTCCTTTCCTCAGTTTACACCATTCTCATCATCTGCCGGGTGATGTCAGTGTTTCAGTGCCATAGACTCAGTTCAGTATTTATTACATCCAATTTGGCATGCCCCCTTTGTATATAATGCGATCGCTGCCATTTTATCATGACATCTTGCTTCATTTCGTATATTCGATTTATCACATGTCATTTGCTTTTAAGCAAATTTTGTGTTCCATTCTAATATGTTCTGGGTTCATTTGGCCACTTTTTGAAGGCTAATTTTAAGTACATTTTGTTTCAAAACACTGTATGTTATACACTGTCTCACATGTAGCATTCTCATCTTTGAAAAATTAAACATAGAGCAATTTTTTTCTAAAAGCCAGGCTCGTAGCTTCCCTTTGGCTGTGCTACTTTTAACCTGGTCTCAGTGCAAGTACCTACTGAGTTTGAGTAAGCAATATGATATAAAAGGATGAAAAAAATCTTTCATGCTCTAACACCAGATATCTTTCTAGTGTATTTTAGGAAGGAACATAGTAGGAGCATGTGAATCCAACTCTGGAAGGTCCCCAACTTTGTTGGGGAGGGGTAGAACTCCTGGGAGGTTAATGAGACTTGATGAGGAGAAGGGAAGACTTACAGCTCCAGCTGGCTTCTGTGCACACCACCGTGGACAGTGTCTCCTCACCTATGAGCAGTGCAGGAAAGAAAGATGAAATTTTCAGGGGCAATATGGAGTTTATTGTTGGTACATGAACTCATTTCTTCTCTAACGAAGGCGAGAGTTCAGCTGCCCATAGGGGGCCATTTGTTATTGCTGTGTTGTGGGTTTGCAATGTGGCTTCTTTAAGAAGCAGCTAGAAGCTTCTTAGGGGTCCAACAAAGTAAATCCCAGCTGGGCTCCCAAGGCCAAACTCCCACACCCTGTCACTGACAAGCCCGGCTGGGACAATCAGGGCCAGTCACAAACGCCTGGGAATAACATTATAGAGAGAGAAAAACACAAACAGCCACATTTTGCCATCAGAGAAGGGAGTGAGAAGATGTAAGAAACTTTGCAGACACCAAGGTCAGTGAAGGGGGGAGGAGGAGACACTGAGAGAAGATTCCCTGCAGCCCATGGAGAATACCATGGTGAAGAGGGTGTCCCCCTGCAGCCCATGGAGGATGAATAGACCATAGCCCACCATGGAGCAGGTGGTGTAATAGGGAAGAATCTGTGACCTACATTGGAGCAAGCCCCTGGCAGCACCTGCAGCCTATGGAGAGGGTTAAGAGGCAAAGAGAGAGAGACAGAGGCCCATGCAGGAACAGTTTAGCTGGGGGGGGCTTGTGACTCTGTGGGGGACCAGGCTGGGGCCAACAGTCTGGGACTGAGAGACTGAGAGACATTTTATGAGTTTATAGAAATGACCCACACTGGGGCAGTTGGTGAAGAGCTGAGGCCCCGTGGGAGAGTCCTCACATGATGAAGGTCATGCAACACTGTCTCCCGAGGGTGGGAGCACCTCGGGAGGTGCAGGGAAGCAGTGTGAGAAATGTCCCCCCCCGCCAAAAAAAAAAGGAAAATAACTCATGATGAACTGATGAAGACTGAAGCCTCCATTCTCTATTTCCCCCCTTTCCCCCCATGCCATCCTGGGGAGGAGAAACATCATGAATAAAGTGAAGTCTGCAAGGAAGGGAGGGGTGGGGAGTGATGTTTTAAGAGCTTTTTGTATTTCTCGTTATCTGACTAATATTTTCTCCCCTTCCAGCTAAGAGGGGAGTGATAGAGTGACTTTGGTGGGAGTCTGGCCGCCAGCCAGGGTCAAACCACCACAATAGGGAAAAACGTATTAAAGACAAATTTCCATACTAATTTCAAGTGAAAAGCTGGAACAAAAATTTTCTTGAATTATGGAGAACACTCACCCAAAACACAACAAAGACGCATAACAGAGCAGAAGAAAAATTAATCTGAATAACAGGAAAATATGATCTATCAAACTATGGAATAATCTGTCAGGAAAACTTTAGTTCTGGTACCTCCATTATGGAAATCACATTTGACAAATAATCATTAGAGCTATTGTGTGTAGATCAATCCTTCTCTGGCCTTGGGGGATGTGGTAAACCTCAGACCATGAGCATTGCTAGAGCTCTACAAGCAAGATATATTTTCAGTTCTGTTTCATTTTATTGCTTTCCTGAGTTTTTAAATTAACATGATGAATGTGAGGATTGCTGAATATTGTTGGGGATTGGTATTTTTTGCAGCCTCTTTCATTTTTTGGACATTTTATATTGAGGTGGGAAGCAGTAATAGTATTTTATGTTAACACAGTGCTTTCTAACCCAAAGCATGTTACAAGCTCTACATGGGCATGCATCACAATTCCCTCCCACTGAGATGCAACAGCCTGTAGCACTGATGTGGAAAAGCACATGCAAAACTTCTACTCTGAATATGCTGCAAGCAGAAGGAAACCAGAAAAAAAAAGCTTTGTGCAGCCTGTGACAATAGAACTATTCGCAGTTGTCACCACCTTGTGCCTGGGCACCATCACCTCAGAGTTTAAGGGGGCAATTATGTGTGAATTTCTTCAGTCCATAAGATGCACACTAATCTATTTCTCTATTCTGTAAGTCAAAAATTTGTCTACTTTATCAGCTTATATGTAGTTCAGGATTTTATTTTTCCAGTTTAAGTTATTGGAAGACCAATGAAGTCGACACATAACAAGAGCCTTTTAGGAAGCTCAGATCATTACTCCACAGTATTAGAGTTCTTGAAGGGAAAGGGAAGCAACTGGATAAAAATGTCTTTTCCCACAGAGATCGAAAAAGAATTAAGGTATATAGCATACAGGTATTGGATTTTCTAAATACTTATTTATATGGAAACATATTTAGGGTAATAGCTTAGTAGAAGGGCTCCATTAGGGCCTTACCCAGCTGTGGAGTAGGTTAAAGGGAGAAAAGAAGCCAAAGGAAACTGGATGGACTTTCACAATGGCAAAGAGAAGTAGGTGTAGTAGACAAGTTTCAATGCCAGAAACTCTTTCAAAACTTCAGTTGCAGCAACTCAAGAGTGGAAAAATTGATGCACTGGCAGATGTAGTGGAAAGGCAATAGAAAGGGTTACAGGCATTGAAGTAGCATCCCTGAACAGTAGCTGGTATTCAGGTTGCTTAATCTTACAGGAAAGGAAAAAGTGAATATCACCCCTTTTTGCCCTTCTGAAATTTTTAAGTTTTACACTAAGTCACACAATATCACACAAAAGATCATGCAAACCACTTCCACACCAACCAGTTTGGCACATCTGTTTAATATGTTTATTCCTAAAACCTGGACTGTGAGGCCAGGGGCTGATCCATGGAACTGTAGAGTCTTTACTATGTTTTTTAATTAAATAAAAAACACCCTGAAAGCTAACACAAATAAGCAAAACCATAACCCAAACAAAAAACCCTTCACAAACCCCATAAACCACACCCCACAAAACCCCAAAGCAAACCCACAAAATCTTTGATGATAAATATGTTTATAAGGAATCGGGAAAGTTGACATTATAGGCTTGGCAAACAGTGACTGGACAGCTGCCAGGTGGAGAAGGACCTGGAAGTGTTGGTTGACAGCTGACTGAATATGAGCCAGCAGTGTGCCCAGGTGTCCTAGAAGGCCAACAGCATCCTGGCTTGTATCAGAAACAACATGGCCAGCAGTTCTGGGGAGGTGATTTTGCCCCTGTACTCGGCACTGGTGAGGCTTCACCTTGAGTACTATCTCCAGTTCTGGGCCCCTCACTACAAGAAGAACATCGAGGTCCTGGAGTGGGTCCAGAGGAGGGCAACCAGGCTGGTGAAGGGTGTGGAGAACAAACCTTATTTGTTTGAGGAGCAGATGAGGGAGCTGGGGATGTTTAGCCTGGAGAAGAGGAGGCTGAGGGGAGACCTTATCATTACATACAGTTACCTGAAAGGAGGTTGTAGAGAGGGGGGTGATGGGCTCTTTTGCCAAGTGACAGGTGATAGGACAAGGGGAAATGGCCTCAAGCTGTGCCAGGGCAGGTTAAGATTAGATGTCAGGAAGAAATTCTTCACTAAAATAGTTGTCAGGCAGTGGAATAAGCTGCTCAGGAAGGTGGTTGAGTCACTATCCCTGGATGTATTTAACAGATGGGTAGATGAGGTGCCCAGGGATATGGTTTAGGAGAGGACAGGTATGGTTGGACTCGATGATCAAAATGGTCTTTTCTAACCTAGTCATTTTGTGATTTTGTGATCTTTTCATGATCTGGAAAATATTTGGTTGTCTGATAGCTTACTGTCCAGCTTCTGTTCTTGCATTTTTGTAAATGTAGTGAATTTTTCTGATATTTTTCCTGTATTTAAACTGTCGCTTTCACTTACCACTAGCTGTAAACACTAGGTGCAATTCCACGTTAAATGTAGTTTTGATTTATCCCAGGTGATCAAAGGTTTGTGGGCTTGTTAGCGTTCTTTATTTTTAATTTTATTTAGGGATGAGCTTATCTCTCTAATACAGGACAGAGAGGTAAATAGTGAGTTTGAAATCTGAACTGTTTTAAAGGCCATCATCCCTTCATCCCAGAGTGGGCTGAAAGCAGCTCACACACATGCCTATGGAGTCAGGTGGAAATGGTAGCAGTGGAGATCCTTTCACACCAGGCATCTTCACAAAGCTCTTCCCTTGGCCGCCTTGGCTCAGTAGACCCCATCTTCTGGTTCTAGATCAGTGATTTTCCATATCACTCCTCCTCTGCTTCCCCAGACACACATGAACTTACCAGCTTCTACAAGCTACACTAACCGATGACCATTTTCCATGGGTATTCATTACTACCCATATCCCAAGATTTAAGTACCTTTATTTTTGAAAACCATGGATCAAATCTTTCAGCCCATCTGTTAACCTTCCAAACTATGAGACAAATTGAGAGACGTTCTTCAGCTTTGCAGGACTCCAACTTTGCAGGTCTCCCTATGCACAGGATGGAAAGGATCAGAAATCCAAGAGCAAGTTCTCAGAAGCTGCCAAGCACGAAGGGTCTGTAAGGTATTCTGCAGAAATGCCAAGGACAGCAGATCTACAGTGATTATCTTAATGACAGAGTCTCTTATCAGATTAACCTTCAGCTCAAAAGGGAACCAATTCCTCAAATTTCTAAGGTTTCTCTCACAGGCGGAACAAAACATGGATTATATCTGTCTGGACTCCCACACAATGAGCCACATTGCCCCAGACTCATGACAAAACACCATTAAGTTGCCAATTAGATGAAACAAATGAAAATGTTTTTATGTGGTTACTCTGACACTCCTCAGACAGGATATCAGATGCAGCTGGCTAAGTTGCAATAAACATGAGTCCCAGGGAACAAGTCCAAGCCAGACATCCCACATCAGTCTGTGCCCCCTCAGTAGGGGTCTACAAGACCGAAGCCCTGGACAGCTGCTGTCCCCAGTCTGGCTTCACTTGCAGGTTCAGACATAAGGCTCTGCTGACACTCCCACTAGTGCCCTGATAACCTGGATCCCCCTTTCGGTTTTTTGTCAATTCTGATGTTTAATGCAGAGTTGAGCCAGGCAGAGCCAAGTAAATCCAACTCCTTCTAAGTCTTTTTCAGCCATTATGTGTGAATTACAGACTTTTCTGCTGATGTTTTCCCATGTCAGCTGGAAGAAGACATTTCACTGGGGTATTCTACATGCATTACTACACTTCAGCAAATCGAGTCCCAGATAACGGGGAAGGAGGGTGGGAAATGGGAATCATGTGGGGCTTTTTCATTGAAAAAAGTTTTTGCAGAAAGACTAGAGTGAATAAGTTTTGAGGGGAAAAAATACGAAATGTCTCTGGAGCCCACTTCACAGACAAACTTTCCCTTTTCCAAAAACAAGTTTTGTCTCTCTTGAGGGATACTCAAGTCAAGCTTTTGTGCCAGCAATGGCTTCCAAACACACTTTTTGAAGCATCAGACTAAACTCTTTTCATGGCTGTAGCAGAGCTTTTGTTTAATAGAGTCTCTTTAGAGACTCAAGAGAGCGGGCAGCTGCTGCATGCTAAAAACATCTTACAGATGTTGGGGATGAAGAGAAGTACAAGTCCCAGAGAAGACACTCAAAGAGAAACCTGTCAAAGACTCAGGGCTATTGTTGTCACTGTGTCTTACCATTTTCAGGCAGAAAATATTTCCTCCCTTGGCAATGGAAGCCCAGAAACAGAAGTGGTCATTCCAGTGATGCTCTGTTATATGTAGCTGTAGATAATATTTACAGTTTCTTTATCAAACAAATCTGAAGTGGCAAGTAAGAATTTTAGATGCTGGCAGGCAAAGTATGTAAACATCTTGTCTAATAGCTCACCGCAGAAATGCTACTCTCAAGAGGCAACCATAGCTCCATTAAAGGACCTTGCCTTGTGCAACCCTTGAAGATACCTTTCTCTTTCTGGAAATTTTTCTTGTTAGAAACTGAATTCTGAGTCAAAGGAAGGTTTCCTTGATTCTCCAGACAGGATCAGAAAATGTTTTCTGTCTCTCACCAGCATGCTATGAACAGTTTTATCCATATCTATTCCCTATTATTTTCTGTTTCATGGTAGAGAGGTGCACTTATTTCTGCAACATCCTTTAAATGCTTTCCAAAACTCCACAAAACCTACCAAACAGGAATGTCAGCCTGTTATTGCTCTGTATATTCAAACAGTACAGTTTATATATATATA
>VXBZ01012840.1:46777-62404 GCA_013399135.1 Heliornis fulica | reverse complement strand
GGTCTGGGTTGGGAGGGACCCCAAGGACCATCGAGTCCCAACCCCCTGCCACAGGCAGGGCCACCAACCTCCAGGCCTGCAGCCAGACAAGGTTGCCCAGGGCCCCATCCAACCTGGCCTTGAACCCCTCCAGGCTTGGGGCATCCCCCACCTCTCTGGGCAGCCCCTTCCAGCCCCTCACCACTCTCTCCAGCAAGAACTTCCCCTGAGCTCCAACCTAACCCTCCAACTTCCATCCATCCCCCTTGTCCCACCACTCTCTGCCCTTGGGAAACCCCATTCCCTCCTGTCCATCCGCTGCCTTCAAGTCCTGGGGGGCTGCAGTGAGGTCCCCCCGCAGCTTCTCTTCTCCAGGCTGCCCCAGCCCAGCTCCCTCAGCCTGTCCTCACAGGGGACCTGCTCCAGCCCCTGAGCATACAGAAGAGCAGAATAGCTGGAGGACTCATACAGAAGACTTAATAACATCTGAGTTTATCACAGCCAGGAATAATACTCTTCTTTTTCCCCAAAGGGGGAAATTGCAATGCTTTTTCATTATAAAATATATCTTGGCCAAACAAACAAACAAAAAAAAAAGAAATAATTATGTGAATCTGTGTAGATGAGGAGTTTTCAGCTAAAGAATAGAGAAAAATTATTCACAGCCAACGAAGAGCCTATTAATGGCTAATTTGTTTGTATTGTTTAGCAAGTCCTGCTGGGCAACAGGGGGATGCTACTGGAAGGGAAGCCAGGGAGTAGTTCTCATACGTGTAAGCAGATTAACTTTCCTTTGTCTAAACCTCATGCATTTTGCATGACTCCGCGGGAGGAGAGATCACAGGTTTGTGACCCTAACTTCACCTTGCCTGACACAACTTCTTCATCCCTCTGGAGACAAGGGAAAAGAGGTCTGTTTGTTAAGTACAGCCAGTCTCCCACTGAGATCCCAGGATCTATCCTGGGGTTAAATTCTTCTCTGCACACACAGCCAGACAGGAGGAAGTCATCCTATGACCAGGGGGCAGGTTCCAGGCACATCCATCATCTCCATCCCTTTCCATATTTCCATTAATATATCATAAGTATCAACATTCTTATACCTATCAGCTCCAAGATGACCATTCTGCCTGAGCCCATCAGTTCTCTACGTACTGTGGAGAGCTTTAAAGCCATAAAAGTGCTATATTTTAATTGAACAATGGTTCTTTTCTTTGTCCTAAAGCTCCAGACATAGTCTGGATCCTTCATGTCAATTCTGTACTGGATGCTGTATGAACCCAGTGAAGAAAGACACCTCATCACCCAGAGATGCTCAGATCAAACAGCATAAGACACCAGTGACAACACAATTAAATATAAATATGGGCATTATAACCACCACCCTCTCACTTTTCCATCCTGTTGATAAGACCCTGCAATAAGGACTCTTGGCTCTTTGCAAATAGATGCACTCCCCCACAAAGTAAATTACACTTTCCCAGGTCCTTTCCGTGGTGAAACAATTGCATGAAGCCCCTCAGGCACATTCCCTTGTTTAATCAGAAGACAAAGTGGACTCAGGTACTTGGGCTAAATCATAATGCCCATCAGTGTGGTGGTTGTTTGATCCTGGTTGGAGGTCAGATGCCCTCCAAAGTCACTTTAGCATTCTTCTTTTCAGCTGGACAGGGGAGAAAACATCTATTTGAGGCTTTGGAGTGGAGATTAGGACAGGGAGAGATCAGTCTGCAATCAGCATCAAGGCACAACAGACTCAACACGGGATAAAGGAGAGAAAACGAATTTATTACACTACACTACACACAGAGAGACCAGAGTAAGTACAAGCAGATCTTAAAACACCTCCCCCCATCCCTCCCTTCTTTGCAGACTTAACTTTATTCATGATTTCTTGGGGAAGGGTGGGAATAGAGATAGGAGGCTTTGGTCTTCAGTCAGTTCCTCACGAGTTGTTTACATGGAAAACATGTAAACAGAAAATTAACCCTCAGAAAACCTGCTATGGTGTGAGTCTCTGTATCTCTCTATCTATCTCTCTCCACAGGCTTGCTGCAACATAGGTCACAGATTCTTTCACCTGCTCCATGGTGTCTCTCCACGGGCTGCAAATGGGGTCTCTGTCCCCCCATGGGCTGCAGGGGACAACCAGCCCTCCATGGTCTTCTCCACGAGCTGCAGAGAATCTTTCTCTCCAGAGCATCTCCACTCCCCCCTCTCCCTTTGTCACTGACCTTTGGGTCTGCAGAATTTCTTCTCACTCCCTTCTCTGGTGGCAAAAAGCGGCTGTTTGCATTTTTTTTTCCTCTTAAATGTGATTCCCAGAGACACTATGACCATCTGTGATAGGCTTGGCCTTGTTAGTTGCAGGTCCCAGCTGGTATTGAGCCCAGCTGGTATTTACTCAGATCTTGGAGAAGCTTCTAGCTGCTTCTTGCAGAAGCCACCCCTGTAGCCCTCCCTCCCCCTGCACACCAGAACCTTGTCATGCAAACCCCCCAAAAATCAGCAGTTGGTGTGTTTCTTTCCTGACAGTCAGTTCTCCCTTCTTAATATGTTCCCAGAGCCTGGCAAAGCAGCAGTTCTTCCTGAAAACATTTGTTATACCCCTAGCAAGAAGCACCCCAACATGACAAGTGTGAGTCTTTAGGGGTAAGACCAGCAGCCAGCAATAAAAGCCTCTTTCTCAGTGGAAAAGAGCATTGAAACAAACAAAAAAAAAATGAATAAAAATGAAAAACAGAGATCTAATGCACTTGATGAGTAATTAGAGCAACAAAAGTGATCACCAAGCTGTGAGCTTCCATGGAAGAAGAAGCTGAATACCAAGGAAAGCAGATTTCATGCTTATTTTCTGCAGATCTCTATTCTGCTCCACTGCCATGCAGGATATGTAAACTGTACAGAACTCCCCACACAAGAAGAAACCACATACAGGCAAATGTTCTATATTTCTCC
The DNA here is from genome assembly GCA_013399135.1 of Heliornis fulica. Lineage (NCBI taxonomy): Eukaryota > Metazoa > Chordata > Aves > Gruiformes > Heliornithidae > Heliornis > Heliornis fulica. The sequence goes on along the minus strand of VXBZ01012840.1, from coordinate 59,467 downwards.
AGAGAAAGCCATTCAGGTCCCCAAAATATGGTCTGGCTGGTTATATGCTGCACTCTACCTCCAGCTCTATATCCACCCAGAGGGTATGAGGGCACATAGACAGAAGAAATATCAATTTTCAATTGCAAATCTCACCATCATGGCTAAATTTCCACTGCTTTGATGATGCTGTGAGCATCCACCTGGATTTACAAGCCCTGATTTGGGAAGCAAAGTGTTACTAATGCAGTGAGCATAATCCCTTTCCTTTTAAATCCCCTCCTGGATTAAGAATCATGAAAGGTGAATTTATCTTTTGCTGTAGTTTTTAAAAAGAGTTTCTTGTTATTAAGGGTTCAACTAAAAAAAATGCTACCAAATTACTATTTACTAAATTTACTAAATTACTATTAACTAAATTTACTAAATTACTATTAAATTACTATTCTACTAAAATAATTATTATTACTATTAAAGGTTCTTTTCTCTTTTGTTGCAAAAGTCACTGCCCTGTATTTATTCTATCTTTGTTAATGACAGCCTAAAATAACCTCAAAGGTGAAGAAGCTATAAATTACAACTAAATTGCTCTTAGTTCCTGTTTGGCACTATTGTGTTATGTTGTCAAGCACTCTGAAACACCATATTTCACCCCAAAATTGCTGCTACTTTTCAGAAACCTGCCATGTTGCTAAAAGAGCCTTCATTATCTGAGCTTCCTACCAGCTCAAGTCAATCAACCTTTTCTTCTTTCCCCTCCCCTCCTCCTACATCTCACATTATTCAAGAGATGTGTCAGTCTTTCATTCAAATTCAACATTTCAACAAAATTCTGCAGGCAAATTGGAACTCACTCAGAATAAGATGTTCTGCTTGTAGGGAAAAGAAGGTATGAGATTTCACCTCGGGAGGAAGTCATCGTGCTGGAGCAAGGTTTACACTGGATATTAACAAAAATTTCATCACCAAAACGATTGTCAAGCACCCAAAGAGGCTTCCCAGGGAAGTGGTGGAGTCACCATCTCTGGAGGTGTTCAAAAGATGTGTAGATGTTGTGCTTAGGGACATGATTTAATAGTGGACTTGGCAGTACTGGGTTAATGGCTGGACTTGATGCTCTCAAAGGCCTTTCCCAACCTAAATGATTCTAAGTACCAGGGAACATCATTGCCTGATATGTGACTAGAAAAGGGCATCATGCAGAGCTAGAGCCTGGAAAAAAAAGGTGGAGAAATCAGTTTCTCTGAATTTGAAGGTGATTCTGTCTCCATGCCTGTGTCCCACCACTCCATTTTGAGGTGAACACCTTAATACAAGCTCATCCAATGTCTAAAACCAAGATAGTGATGTGACCTGCAACACATTGGCTGCAGGTTCAAGGGACATCCTGGCCAAAGTCCTACAGGTATAGGAATCCAGGAGAGGGCTTTACAGGTCAGTAGTTTCCTGAATTTTCAGAGCCTCATCCTCCAGAAACCCTCTGCCACAAGTTACACCAGTGATGTCACTTCAGATGTGATGGAGCCCCTGTGCAAGAATGTCTCAGTTGTAGCTGTACGTGGTGGAAACATGGCTCCTGTACAAAATGAACAAAAAAAATTTAAAAAGTTAGAACATACCTTATTTTATTAGATTCCAGTTGTATCTTCAGGCTAAAAATGTACTTTGTGAAACTGAAGAGAACTATTTAATGCAAAAAATCTAGTAGAGGCAAGTTATTGTAGCTTTTCCCTGAGGATGCTCTGTCCAGCCTCAGGCAGCTTCATCTCAGATAGTGTGGAGTGAGAAGCAACCTGTTTCTTCCTTCCTCCAGGGCTTCAGAGTAGGACAGAAAACTTTCCTCAAAACATTATTACCATTTCCATGATAATCTGTATTTTCCAGCACTGCCCTTACTGCAACTGTTGTATCTTGTGTAGTTGTAGCACTGTTTTGAAATTAAAGCACCTCTTTTCTATCTCACTTTATGTTTGTATGTGAATGTGGACTAAGAGGATTCACAAATGCAGCATGCCATATCAGGTCTAGAAAAGAATGCCCATGCAGAGGATTTTGTGATGGAGAATGGAGAATTTCAGGCTAATTAAACATGATCCTTAATATACAAAAGAGTTTCACTTAGGAATGAGCTCCTTTCTTGCAATTAACCCCACAAAAAGATGGGAAAAAAAAAAAAAGAGAGAAAAACACACTTGGTGTTCACCACTCATTTAATTGGGATCCTTTTTTAAACACAAACTGTTTTGCTGTTATGCATTTTAGACCTAAGACTTCTGATTATCTGCAATTAGATACAATTACTTGATTAGATGTGAGGCAGACCTAGTGTTTTACTGGTATCACAGCTTTCATGGTTCACACAGTTAAAATGAGTATTGCAAATTGAATAGCATTAATCACTTCAGACCAGTTACACAGAACACAAAAAATTGACCAAATTACCTTGGCATTAGTAAAGCTGCACTGGTTTATACTGGGCTGAAAGTCCACTGCTATCATGATAGAATGATTACAAATAATTTGACCCATAACAAATAAGAGGCTGTTTGGAGCTGCTGTGTTTAGCCTTTGCTTCCCCTGAATTTACCTCATTGCCTATTATCAGAATAATATAATTAAATTTATTGGATTAGCAGATGAAGTCCTCCCTTACAACAAGCTGTAATAGCTAAACTATCTGTCTGGTACTATTAAATGAGCATCCTGAGTCCTACACCTGCATTTGAGCACTCAGCCCATTGCAGAGATATTACAAGATCTCCTTTAACCTTTGCACTGATTTAAGATTTGTTGTTCTTTAGTCATATCATTCCTAAGATGAAACCATCCCCTCCTGAGGCCACAGAGAGAAGCTCAGGTGATGGGTGTATAAGCAACACACTTGGAATCATTGAGGTGTTAGGTGGGAAGGGACCTTTTTGCCAGATCTCCATCCAACACAAAGGGTTTCCAGGGGCCCCACACAGAAAATAGGCAAACTCAAGACCTATCAAGCTGTATTTTAATTTAAACAGGCAAGATCTTCTCAGGTCCTTCCAAAGTGGTTCACAACACACTTCGTTCCTCCCTCCTGGGCAGCTCTTTTCTTTCTCTCTCCTTTGCCTCATGCAAATGCAGAAGGGAAGAAACATCTGCTCCTCCCCTGTTTACAGTTTCAACGACACTCTGCTTCGTGCTTTTATCTCAGCCAAACCTACATCACTCCATTAAAAAAAAAAGAAATTAAAATCAGTCATGATTTTACAAACAGGACAAAAAGTACAAATCCTGTCCTTGGTGGCAAACAAGCACATAAAACTACGTGAGAGTATGTCAGTTGTTAATCCCATAATTACTCCTCCTGCTCCTTAAGAGGAGCATTGTCTTTGAATTCACTCAGGATGGGTGCTGTGATTGGAGAGAAGTTGGAAGTCATTTGTGAGGAGTTAAAAGGCAGCAGAGGCAGGAAGAGCTAATGGACCATCCCACAGAGGTCTTGTGGTTTTAGGCACTGGGCCCCAGTTCAGCTCAACACATGCTGTGCTCAGCACGTGGTTTGCTGCAAAGCAGAGGAGTTTGGAACCCTTAACTCAACAGATCATGATTTCTGCAAGGTCTTTGTGGGCACACCCTGATGCCTTGTGTGTGCCACCCCCAGACCCATCTTTGGCCTTTCTCCACTTTCACACCAGACATAGACAACAAGCTCTGTGTCCTCTCTTAGTCTACAGTGCAGCTGGCCAGATCATCAAACCTTCACACAAGCAGCAAGGTCATGGTGAAGAGCTGTCACCAACTCAGAGCTGTGGTAGAGAGGAACAGATCTGCACAGCAACACCATCCTCTGAAGCATCATGGATTTTTCTTGGATCAAGTCCACGGTGATCAGGGAGCATTTCTACATAATCTTCCAGGTGTTGCCTCGACCTGCTGGTACCAAAAGACCATTAAACTACAAAACCAAGAATGGTTTTACCCTTAACTGGCAGATGTTACACAGAGGACCAGATCAGAGTCCAAATGTATAAACTATCTTCCTTCAGCTACACTGAAGGGACCCACCATGGATTTCCAAAGGGCCTCAGCTACTCACCTTGACCTCCTTCCACATTTGTGGGGCATGACCATTTAGGTGAGATCCAACACAAATATTTGCAGTAGAAGTTCCCATTCATGGTGGTGTGGGGGTTGTCTATGCTAGGACCTCCTCCAAGGCACTCTTTTAAAACCACTTACCCTGCAAGAAGCAGATACTTTTTAGAAGTTCTTTCTTTCCCCTGGCTCATTTTCCTCCACAGTTTGTCTTGCATGAACAACTAACTGGAACCAATTAATAGGATTTTTTTAGTTGTTATTTCCTTTTTTCTTTTTTTTCCTAAGGCATCAAGGGACCATTAGCTCATTGAAGATTGATTTCCCAGTGTCACAATACCAGGCCTTCCTTCAGTGATCAGTTGGCTTCATCCCATCCATTTCTCATCAGACAGGCACTGATTTATGCTTCCTAGGGCAGCTGCTTCTTCTTAGTACTTGATAACTAATCTCTTTGGTAATCCTTGGAGATGACTGTGAAACAGACCCCTCCACTTCCCAAATTTTCTGGGGCTTCTGGAACCCTGGAGGACTTGGCAGTTCTCTGAAACAGAGGTGCAGTTCAGACTCACTGAATTCAGTTGCATTGGGCAAGCATGGGTTGGAAACAAGAATTTTTTAAATGGGCAAAGCAGAGGGTTGTGTTCCTGGTTACAAAAAGGGGAAAAAAGGGGTGAAATCCCAGGAATTCACCCTGAGACTATCCCTGTCATTAATGTTCCAGCTGTTACTTTCAGGAGCTTTCAGGTCTTGGACAGTAAGGACAACACTCAGTGGTCTTTCACCTCTGTTCATAGAATGGTTCACATCTCTGATCTAACTTGGCATCTTCCTACAGTATTCTACCTTGGTGCCCTTTTAGACATGGGCACCACTGTGAGCAAGCACAGTAAAGCAGATCCTGCTGGTCCTGTTGCCAAGGATCCTCTGCAAATGTTTAATAACAGCATTGAAGTGTAAAATTCCCATTTAGAAATCGATCTGATGGGAGAAGACAGTTGGATGATGAAGCTGGAATGGGGTTTATTGTGTCTTTCTCTAAAACTTTGCTTTGCATAACCTGGAAGTGGGGTTTTCTCTGGACTTGCAGACACCAAGTGCTGGTCCAGCTGCTGCAGAGAAAGGATTGGTTTGTGGTCAAAGAGATTCAGACCATAACTGTATGCAGACCAGAGCCAGAAGATGGCTGGTCTTCCCTCCTGCATAACACTGTCTGCTACAGTCCCAAATTCACTCCTGTTCACCCAGAAACATGGCTCATTTCCAAAACACATTTGCAAGTTGGACTTGATGATCCTTATGGGTCTTTTCCAACTCAGGATATTCTATGAAACCTATCTTGCTTTTAAAAAAGAGAAATGTTTAGGGACAGAGGCTCTGTCACAAACCATGGTAAACAAAAATGAATATTTAAATGTGCTTATGTTGTAATCTGCTCCTTCTTGCTGGCCAGGATTGTCCTCTAGAAGTGGGAAGAAGCAACAGTCTCTGTGTTGGTAGTTCACTGAGGGGCCATTCTAAGTCCTTGCCCAGTCTGACACAGTGGTTCACCTAGGACAGACCACCTGATCCCTGTGTGCTGTCCTACCTGCAAAGTCCTCTCTCACTGAACTTCATTCATCTTGATTTTACTCCTTTTTTTGCTCTTTCTGAGGCAGGAATTGCCCCATCAGCCCAGACTCTTCCCATGTTTTGCTCCTCAATGGTCAGGAGTGATTCCTCATAGTGGTGTAGTCCTTCCAAGATGCTGGTGACTCACCATGGAAGTCTGGGCACCAAGTATTATTTCTCCCTAGCCACCTGCCAAGAAAGGGATCTGCAGAAGGAGAAACTGAGTCCCAGGGATGAAGGGCAAGATCCCTGGCTCCCACCTCCCATGCCACAGCAGAGACCCCCTTCTCCTGGGAGAAGCAGGTGTCAGAGCTGGGGACCACAACTCCCAGATATGATTTAGTCTGTTGTCCTCTCATCCAAATTGCTCTGTGCTTCCTGCTCCTGCTGCTCCTCCAGCCCCATGGACCATGTTAGGATAGATGTGAGGATGCACCATGTTAGGATAGACCCTCCTGGGTTATTCCCAGTTTAGAGGACTCAGGACTTGGCACCCCCATCCTTGAGATGAGGGACAGGTTCAGGCAGCTCTTTGTTGACCTTGGCCATACACCCAGCAATGCCAATCTCATCAGGGTCAGACACTTCCTACTCCCTCAAGGGAACCATGGACAAGTGTTTGTGCAAGCAAAACAAGTCCTGTGACAGCTTTTAAGGGTGGAATGTTTGCAGGAGAAAAACAGACCCTATTTCAGCTGTATTTTATTTAAGACATCCTCCTTGGTCTAGCAGGCACATAGAAATACCTGCACACACAACCTGCATGCAGAGACATACATGTAGGTAGTGTTCACATGTGCACACATATATCTCACACAGACACCCCTTGCCAGGGTCACCTCTGAAAGTTTGGTAATTTCAAAGTCTGGATTCTTATGAAAAACCCTATGATAATATACCAGGAGTGGGGTTGTGACTTCATCTCCCTCCAATTTTGAGCTGTTTGCAATGAGCTGTGTTTGTTTGTTTGTTTATTTGACCCTTTTGAGTGTATTTTAGACCTGTATTTTGTTTTTTTCTTTTATTTTCCTCAGGGGGTGAGGTTTCTAAGGGTCTTGACAGATCCTCCTTTAAAACCAGACCATTAGTTTCCTCCCAGCTCCCCATCCTCCCACCCTCCCCAACAGAATATATAAATAAATAAAAAAAATATAAACAGACATGCATGTTACTCTGGTTTAAACTCTTGAGGGATCTGTTAAATTCCTCATGCACAGCAAAAAAGCAGCAGCCTGACTAACAGCTGCACACACACTCATCTTGGGGGGTTTCCTCTTGTAGCCACCATGATGTCATATGTCTGTCACATGAAGAATAAGGGGGCAAAGGGGTGGTGGGGAGGGCTATGGATGAAGGAAAGTGCATAAAAGTAGCCTGTGTTCATCTGCAGCACTGGCCAAGCACGATAAAAAGGCTGAGGAAGACTGTCAGAAAATCCCTGTAGAGGCTTGGTGTGGGCAGCAAGTAGAAGACCCCAAAGGTCTGACCCAACCCTTGCTGCCAGCAAAGCAAAAGTCACCCTTTGATTGTGGTGAACTCCAAAGCAAGGTCTCAGGACGTGGATCCATAGAAAAAAGTGGGAAATGGTTTGCAGAAACTAAAAAAAAATGAAGAGGGGAAGAAAATACTCAAAAATCTAATCACCAGCTTGAAGTATGAGCCTTTGCTTACATGTAATACCTTAATTCCCACAGATCACTGGCTCTGAGCTCAGTCTGCCTTAACCCCCAACCCATGTCCCATCTACATCCTCATCCAAGCCCAGCTTTTGTTGTCCCCAAGTGGGGACCAGAACATAACCAAGACTAGCACAAGAAATATCTTTTAAGTGCACGACATCTCCTCCTGATAACACACTTTCAGGGGGACTTTCTCATAACCTTTGCCTGTTTGGTACATTTTCCAATCCCCCCAAGATGGAAAACACCCTACCTCCTTCAGCTTTGAATCATAGAATGGTTTTGGTTGGAAAAGACCTTCAAGATCATCAAGTCCAACTATCCAGTCCCACTAGACTCCACCACCAGGTCCAACACTAGACCATGTCACCAAGCACAACATCTACTCTTCTTTTAAACACCTCCAGATATGGCCACTCAAACACCACCCTGGGCAGCTTGTTCCAATATCTGACAACACTTTCAGTAAAGAAAGTTTTCCTAATACCCAACCTGAACTTCACCTGATGCAACTTTGAGCCATTTTCCTTTTTCTGTTCTTCATGGAGAAGAGCCCAACTGTGTTAATTTGAGAATTGTTCAAAAGATAATTTAGATCTTCATTGAGAAATCAACCATCAGAGTTCATTTTCCTGTTGGAAAAGGGGCTAAGCAGTACTGGAAGAGTCAGGTGTTAAAATAATTCCATGATGGTTTTGAAGAATCTCTGAATTTCCTTCTCATGCACTTCCCACAAGCATCATTGTTCTCCCAAAACTTGTAGCACCATGGGGTTTGCCACCTGCAAACAAGCAGTAAATTAGGGTTCTCCATCATCATCTAACATGACATTTTCTCAATCCACTGAGGAAAGGTTGACCACCTAAGTGTGATGGTGCAGTCTGACAGATGCTATTTGCCTCTTGGGGTGAGAATGGGGTGTCATGGTGAGCTCCAGTTCATCAGGAACCCTTCTGCTGCCAAAAACTTGACCCTCTGTCCTTTCTCCATCCACTTCCATGTGCTCTGAACCTCTTGGTTGCTTGAGCTCTGAGATTTGCAGTAGCCTTATGCTGCATCACATCAGTTGTTGGCATGACAGAAAACAAAGGGGGAGGAGGGGCAGGGAGAACATTTTTTCAGCAGAGCTGGAGTGATTGACTCACTGATTCACCCAAATCTTCTAGAAACAAGGGCAAAAAGAGCCCCTGGGGAGGTCTACCCCAAGTCTCTTGGTATAAGCATGCAAGTGAGCCAGCTTCAGACCTCATCATTCAAATAACAGCTGGATCTTCATCCTTGGACAATAGAGCAGCATCTTTCATGTATAGCCTGTCTGAAGTCATGTGGTTTATCATTAGTGACCAGAGGAATGAAGGAAGAAGAAGGGATGGGACCCAATCATGTGCTGGTTGTTAATTGGGTACTGGTCATCCAAACAGGCAATGCACATCTAAGGAATCAGCTCCAGCATGAGGCACAAGTACCAGTTGCTCAAAGACATTAGCATTTACAGAGGATCCTCAAAGGCTGGTCTCACACAGGCTGGGACCAGAACATACTCCTCTCTTCCTTTCTTCAGTTAAGAAGGAGATGGGTCTTCCCAGGCCACTCCCACATTGGCCCTAGTCCCTAAACTGGAGATTACTATGAGGACCAAGTCCACCTGGGGCCTGCATTTCAGCTAGTGAGATATTGAATGTATAGAAAGTGTTTTCAAGAGCCAAAATAAGCCTCTGTCTACTCTGCAAGGAAAAAAAATGGAATATAAACACCCACCAAGACCCATGACCATGATCCATCACCCCAGTGCAGTGCAGGTTCAAAGTATGTCTGCCTGAGAAGGACCCCAAAGCTCAAGGCTTGAGAGAAGCTCCAGCTGCTCTATGTAGATGTCATGGCAAAGAGCACAGTCTCTCTCTACCATGCTCCTTCTCACAGAAGTGACATGGAAGAAGGCACAGTCTCCTTCTCCACACAGCTCCTTCCTATCCTTCAGGATCTTGAGTTTCACAGCCACTATCTCAGGAACTCCCTTCCCAACAGAACTCTTTGCCCACAGAGGAGTTCCAGGAAATAATGACTAATTAAACATCACTTTTCATGACTGCAAATTGTGTAAATCCTATAAGTTCACAACTCTCTGCTCCAATTTTCTTATGACACTAGAATTCATGTGTCCCCAGGAAAGGAACCAAACACTGAGACCACCTCCCCTTAGCCAGATAACCCTCATTCTCCATGTTTTTCTATCCTTTCCCTTTTTAAGTGCCATCTACCCCAAGATTCCCAGTATCCAGTAACTGGGGAAGGTGGAGGAAGATTTGCCTGCATCTATACTAATTTTTTCTCTGAAAAAGCCTCTTGTCCCATGTTAACCAACCTATGCTGAGCAGCATGAGCTGATGGGGGAACAGCCAGTACTCAGTGCTCACGAGGTGACGTGCACTGGCACGGAGGGAGGTAGATGTGGGCTCCTGACCCAGACAGACAGCAGTTCAGCCAGGTTAATTTCTCTATAAACACTTCTGTTTATGCAGTGAATTCACCTAAAAGGGCCAGTTTTATAGGTATGTTTGTGGATTGGTAACTATATCTACGTGAAATCTATTGAAAGAAATGGAGCATTTTTCTCCTTAAAAAAGTAACACAGCAAGAAAAACAAACTTAAATGAAGTGACCTTCAGTACTGTCCAGGATCTCATAGAATCCCAGAACCTCCTGAGCTGGAAGGGACCCATAAGGGCCATTGAGTCCAATTCCAGGCTCCACACAGCCCAGCCCAGTCAGAGCAGGGGACTGAGCACATTGTCCAGACACTTCCTCACCTCAGCCAAGCTGGGTGCTGGGACCACTTCCCTGGGGAGCCTGTGCCAGTGCCCAACTCCCCTCTCAGGACAGAACCTCTTCCTAACTTCCAGCCTAAATCTAAGCACAATGACATTGCTCTGTGCAGACAGCCCAGTTTCCAGTGGATCAAAGACATTCAGGGCTTTCAGGCCATCTCATTTGACATTTCAGGTCTTCTTCTGCCTTAGGACTGGCAGTTCTTATCGTGATAACTTGGAGCTCCATGTACACTTGAGATAACTTGGAGTCCCTCTCACAGACAAGGGAGGATGTTCCCACTGTCCCAAAAGCTTTTGGGGCAACTTTTAAAGAATAGCAAACCACCAGGATTCAGTATTTTTTCCCAGCAAATGCCAGGGTATGCAACAGATTAAATAACTCTGAAATATGTTAGATAAACCTGATGAGATGCTGTTGTGTTTTAACCAGGCAGGGAGCTAAAACAACCACACAACTGATCAGCCACTCCAGGAGTGAGAAAAACTCCAAGAGGAGAAAAACAGGAGAAAATCAAACCAAAACTAAACAAAAACCCAACAAACAAACAAACAAAAAAACCCCAAACAAACAAAACACACACACACTGAAAAACCCTTAAGGACTGAGATAAAAATATTTTAATATGACAGAAAAAGACAAAAAGAAACACTGTAAAATACAGGTAATGCACAGCACAATTGCTCATCACCCACAGACCACTGATGTCCAGCTAGTTCCTGAGCCAGCTTCCCCCAATTTATATACAGAGAATTAATCATATGGTATAGGATATCCCTATGGCCAGTTGACTTCAGCTGTCCTGGTCTTGTCCCCTTCCAGATTCTTGTGCACCTCCAGCCTCCTCACTGGTGGATCAGTGTGAGAAGCTGAAAATTTCTTGTGTGGATGTAAATGTTGCCCAGTAACAATCAAAATGTCAGTGTGTTATCAATATTATTCTCATCCTAAATCCAAAATACCACACTATACCCACTACTAGGGAGAAAATTAACTATCTCCTAACCAAAACCAGGAAAGATGATCACCTCCTGATCTTTGTAGGGTGTTCCTGCAAGAAAGAGCTTTGGTAATATTGCAGGATTTTTGCTAGTGGTGTCGAGAGGGAGAATTTGAACCCTGACTTAGCAGAAAAAGACCCATTACTATTTCCACAACCCCTTCAAATATAAAGTTTACTGGTTTTAAAGCTGGAACCCAGGTAATCTGAAAGGCTAAATGTGCCATTTCTTGTAGACACAAACTAAGGAAAGAGAGTAAAACCTAAGGTAGAAAGAAGGAATTGCCACAGGTTTCTGCAATTGAGCTTTTCTTTTTCTTCCACCTTACTAAATTTGGTGTGAAGTGCAATAGAATTACTTGGCCCTGCTCCTGTTCTGGCCAGTTTATTTTTTAAAACCTAATATGAAACCCAAGTCCAATTATAACCTCCTTCCCCATGCTCAACCCTCCAGTCTCCACCCAGAATAAATCACAGCTCCGGTCTTTAACAAGAACGTGAAACCACAATTCTGTTCCCCTAAACTGGAAAAAAAAACCCCAACCCCCAAACCAAATAATAATAATAGAAATAATAATAATAATTAAAAAAAAAATAAAAATCAGAAAGCTGACATGAGCCAAACAGGCAGGGGAAGGAAATGCTGACAAAATTAGCACAAATGGTACCAATTACCAGCTCTGGTCTTTGCCAACCACTAAATCATCCCCAGAAACTAACTTCACACCTCATCTTGCTGCTGGCAATGTAAATGCAAGTCCAGCATGTTAGTCAGAGCTCCAGCAACTCCAGTATTCCCCTCTCCAGGTTTAGCAAGTGGTCTGCACATTTGCTCCTTCCAGCACACTCCAGAAAAGTGCTGATCCTCTCCTACAGCATCATTAACACTTCAGCTTGGAATCTGAAAAAAACCTTTCCATGCAAAGGCTGGTGAGCCTGTGTACACACAAGGAGCTCCACATCTGTGAAGGGGCTAAAGGAAATCAAACACCCAGTGAATGGACCAAAAATATAGTTGAGTGAAAACGTGAAAGACACAGGCCAAGGAGTTTTTTAATGTTTTTTTTAGTGAGCTGAACTTCTACTGATCTTGGCTGAGTGAAAATGAGCATCAGAAGTAGGGGCTCTGCAAAGAAATGCATCAAAGAAACTGCAAGAAGTTATCAGTCAGCATAAAAGGCAGAATTTAGGCAAATATGTCAGCAGCCCAGCTACTGTCTGTCTACTGGATCAAGGAAAAGCAAAATTTTGAGGATTAATTTCATGAAATGGGTGTAAAAACCCTTGAAGGACAAGGAAGACTTTCAGAGAGAATCAGAGAAATCTACAGTTACCAAATATCTTTAGTTGCCAAGTGTGAGCTACTCCACAGCACAAAGGCTGATGGTTTTATGTAAAAAGAGGATGTTTAGGTTGAGTGTTGGGAAAAAAAATCTCTCTGAGACACTGTCTCAGATTTCCTGGAGAAGTGATTGAGGCCCCATCCCTAGAGACATTCAAGGTCAGACTTCATGAAGCTCTGAG
>VXBZ01012840.1:14494-40013 GCA_013399135.1 Heliornis fulica | reverse complement strand
TATAAATTTATAGTATAAAATATCTTTCCCAATATCTGAATTTTCCTTCTTGCAACTTGAGTACATGGCTCCTTGTCCATTTACCAGATCCCTCCCAGAAGAGCCTGTCTACCCCACCAAGCAATCATTAGGGCACAAACACCTCTATCCTCTGTCTTCTCCAGACTGAACAAACCCTGGTCCCACAGATTCTTCTCATGTATGCAGACCAGCCCTCCAACAACACCAGTAGGCCTTCCCTGGGATCACTTCAGTACATCCATGTCTTTCCTGTACTGGGGAGCCCCAAACTGGGCAATGCTCCAGATGTGGTCTTCAAAGTGCCAAAGAGCAGAAGTGTCACTTCCTGACTGTTGTTGGATATAGTCTTGTTCTTGAGGCACAGTATGGGGTTAATGTACTTTGCCCCAAGGGCATTTTTGACCCATGATCCTTCCTCTTCTCCTCCAGGATCTCCTCATCCTTTCAACAAATCTATTTTCCAGCTCAACTGGCACACAATTTTGGGATTACAAATAGTATAACTACTTATTCCAGAAATTTTAGTTAAATTGACTCATCAATAATTCCTCCATCCATCTCTCTCTCTCTCTTTATAATGCTAAGTACTGCATTGCACCTTTTCCTCTCTTCAAGTACCTCATCCATCTTCCATGTGCTCACCAGAAGAGTCATTACAAGCTTTGCAATGGCACTGACTGTCTCTTAAAATATTTAAAGAATATTTAAAGAAACTCTCTCATGCATTTGAGTGTTGAAACTGGCTCCTTTCCTATTCTAGTCAGAGATCTCACCCCCTCGACCCTGGTGTTAACACTGCTCTCTGGTGACAGACAATATTTTTAGGACAGAATGCACAAAAAGGGCACTTCAGCCTTCTCAGCAACATCCATCAATCTCTCTTATGCACCACTGGATGAAGAACCAGCTGTCTCTTAGATCACTTCATTATGGCAGAACATATAGAACCATAAATGTTCTATGAGAGTGCATGTGTTTGGTAGACACATGTCCCTTGACCTCATGAGGTGTCCTGCTTTCTGAATTCATCCATACATGTTCACACAACAAGGTTGTTTTCAGCTGGTGCTGCACCAAACACTTGTCATAGAAAGAGTCATTGCTCTCTGCCTCCATGACAGATGGGACACAGACTTAAAGGATCCAGATTTAAAGTACCAAGACTTCACTGAATTCTTTTGTTTGTTTTCTTCTCCCTCCCTCTTCTCCAGAGTGGAGATATAATTTAATAACCCAGTATGTAATTAGTAAAACAGCTAAGGGGATGTTGAGTGTACAAACTGCATCATGGAAACGTTCCCTTGAGCAGAACTCCTACCATCCCTTTCAAGTCTGATTGTCCAGAGGAGGCCACAAAAATGATCCAAGGGCTGGAGCAGCAATACTATGAAGACAGGCTGACAGAGTTGGGCTTGTTCAGCCTAGAGAAGAGAAAAGGAGGCTCCATGGGACCTTAGAGTGGCCTTCCAGTCCCTGAAGGTGCCTGTAAGAAAGCTGGGGAAGAACTGTTCATGATGGCACGGAGCAATAGGACAGGGGATGATGGTTTTAAATTAGAAAAGGGGAGATTTAGGTTGGGTATTAGGAAGAAGGACTTCAATATGAGGGTGGTAGATCACTGACACACATTGCCCAGAGAGGTGGTGGAGGCCCCATCCCTGGAAATATTTGAGGCCAGACTTGATAGGGCTCTGGACAACCTGCTGTAGTGAAGATGTACCTGCTCACTGCAGAGGGGTTGGACTAGATGGCCTTTGAATGTCCCTGACAACCCAACACTTTCTATGATTCTATATGGACACCTCACAGCATCTTAAATTGCCTTCTGCTGCCCTGCATGGACAACCAAACAAGACCTGAGTCTCTGCTGGCAAGAGACCTCTTGCAGTCCACAGCAAGTGTTGGAGCTGAAACACACCACAGGTGCCTGCTAATCATAGAGTCATAGAATCATAGAATGATCAGGGTTAGAAGTGACTCCCAGAGGTCATCCAGTCCAACCCCCCTGCAAGAAGCAGGGACACCCCCAACTACATCAGGTTNCCATCACCCCTTGTCCTGTCACAACAGGCCCTACTGAACAGCCTCTCCCCATCTTTCTTGTGGCCCCCTTGAGGTCCTGGCAGAGCGCTAGAAGGTCTCCCCGGAGCCTCCTCTTCTCCAGCCTCAACAGCCCCAACTTTCTCAGCCTGTCCTCATAGGAAAGGTGCTCCAGCCCCTTTATCATCTTTGTGGCCTCTTTTGGACCCTCTCTAACTGGTCCATGTCCTTCTCATGTTGGGGGTTCCAGAACTGGACAAATCTCCATGCTCTGTTTATCTTCTTTCACTGTTGTTAATTGTGCTACAGGTCAATTATCAATTATGTGCTACAGATAAACCAGAGCCCACCCCAACACAAGATTGTCTTTGTTGCTTTAGAATAGTCTATGTTTGCTCAAACAGAGATTTATCTACATTCACACCACTGTGCCTAAGCCCAGAAGATACTTCTACTGCTTCTACTGATGCTCAGATGATGCACACCCCTAATAAAACCAGTCACTGAGAGTTTTGACACAGAACCAGGCAGGGCATAGTCCAACTTGATGTTATTTACTGTGAAAGGAAAATAATTTCATGCAGCTCTAATTAAACTGTCAGAGTCATGGGGAAAAAAAGGAAAAGAGAAAAAAAAGTCATATATTCTTCTCTAAGTGAGAAACAAAATCCTCAAGCATTGTCATCATCAGCAGAGCGAACTGGGAGTCATTTTTCCCACCCACTGGCTCCTCTTTGATGCATCTGTGAGACAACAAGGGTGGAAGCCTGGTGGAAACCTCTCTGCTTGCTGCAGATGGTAAATCAGATATCTTAATATTGCAGCTGGAGCTGCAAATTTGGGACAGCCCATCTCCTGGCTGCATTTTGATTAAGTCAAATTAGATTTGTCACTTTTTAATTACCCAGGATTATTGAGTTCTAGGCTTGAGCTTGTCTCTTTATCAGCCACTGCTGCCAATGTATTAACTTGTTTTAAGAACAGACACTTTTGATTTGGGGATTTCCTTCTATCAGGGGCAATAAAAACCTATTTATAGCAACAGTGTCAGATGCTACAAACTCACATCTTCGGAAGAGTGAGTCTACTTTACCCAGTGGAGATGTATTTTCCTGAGGGTATTGTGAGCTGGTTTTTCCCCTTCAGTTAAAATATTGAGTATTATGGGTTGCCTTCCCCATCAGTAATGTCTTTCTTTTCAGTGGTGTGAGTTTTAGCTTGAGAACTGGGGCAGGTTTGGGCACCACAGGAGGGATAAGAAGCTATTGGGGAGTGTCCAGAGGAGGCAGCGAGGCTGGGGAAGGGTCTGCAGGGGANGGCTGAGGTCAGGAAGCGTCTGGACGATGCACTCAGTGCCCTGCTCTGACTGGGCTGGGCTGTGTGGAGCCATGGGGGGGCCTTGTGGGTCCTCCCAGCTCAGGAGTTTCTGGGATTCTGGGATTCTATGACAGTGAGGCATTGGGAAACAGTGCCCAGAAAGGGTGTGCAGTCCCCTGGAGGTTTTCAAGACTCAACTGGATAAAACCCTGAGCAACCTCCTCTGACCTCAGAGCTGACCTTGCACTGGGCAGGAGGTTGGACCTCCTATCTGAAGTCCTTTACAGTCTGAATTATTCCATGATCCATATGCTCTTGTTCTGCAGATGCTCTCCTGCAACAACATCCATCCAACCACCTGTCCTAACATCTCCTGACCTGCCTTTCTCTTTCCTCACCCCCTTGCAGGAGTAGCATGTTCAAGGGTCAGTGCTACGTTCCCTTTCAATGGTTTGAGGAAAAAGAGCCTTAGTGCCTCCCCTGGAGAATTCCTCCTTTTGTTCAAATATTAGAGGTGACATTTTGGTCTCAAATGACCAAGATCTGAGACATTTCTGAAGAAGATAATGGGCAAGTGCAACCAGAGTGTGCTCTCTTGCAGGATGAGAATGTAGACACTCTCCTGAGGTCCCTCCTGTCCCAGTGATTACCTTCCACTCAAGCACAGGCTTAATTTTAAGCACATAAGGAGCTTCAAAGCAAGGACATTGTCCTGATGCCTCATTTTTATTGCAACATCATTAAGAGGACAATAACAGAAATTGCTTGGCACCCACTGGGTCAGCTCATGAGCTGTTTTGGGGGATGGCTGTGAAATTGTTTCGTTGTCAGATTGATCATCCAGGGTGGCATCTACCTGGAGAATCAGCATCTCACACGTTGTCACTCTGAGCCCAAGAGAACAATAGCAGGAAAGTTTCTGGGTGGTCCCTCCTATAGGACACAGCCATTGATAGGAGGAAAAGCTGCCAAGCTTTGGGAAAGCACAACCCCTGCAGGAAGCTGTTGTGAAGTCTCTGTGGTGAGTACATATGCCAGATGAATTTATGTCCTGGGTGGGTGGGATTTACTGCAGCAGTGGGACTGATTAGGTTCAGAGAAAGACAGTGGTGCAGCTCACATGCCTCCATCACGGAGGGGGTCAAGGACCAACAAGTCACACTTGATGCCCACATTTCTCATGAGCAGCAGGATGAGGAGCTTGAAGTGAATGAAAAGCTGTGAAGCATATCTTGCGTCACAGCTCTTCAGCCTCCTCTTCCCAGTAATGGGAAGTCCTGTGAGGAGCAGCTGAGGGAGCTGGGGAAGGGTCTGGAGCACAAGTGCTGTGAGGAGCAGCTGAGGGAGGTGGGGAAGGGTCTGGAGCACAAGTCCTGCCAGGAGGCTGAGGGAGCTGGGGAAGGGTCTGGAGCACAAGTGCTGTGAGGAGGCTGAGGGAGCTGGGGAAGGGTCTGGAGCACAAGTGCTGTGAGGAGGCTGAGGGAGCTGGGGAAGGGTCTGGAGCACAAGTGCTGTGAGGAGGCTGAGGGAGCTGGGGAAGGGTCTGGAGCACAAGTGCTGTGAGGAGGCTGAGGGAGCTGGGGAAGGGTCTGGAGCACAAGTGCTGTGAGGAGGCTGAGGGAGCTGGGGAAGGGTCTGGAGCACAAGTGCTGTGAGGAGGCTGAGGGAGCTGGGGAAGGGTCTGGAGCACAAGTGCTGTGAGGAGGCTGAGGGAGCTGGGGAAGGGTCTGGAGCACAAGTGCTGTGAGGAGGCTGAGGGAGCTGGGGAAGGGTCTGGAGCACAAGTGCTGTGAGGAGGCTGAGGGAGCTGGGGAAGGGTCTGGAGCACAAGTGCTGTGAGGAGGCTGAGGGAGCTGGGGAAGGGTCTGGAGCACAAGTGCTGTGAGGAGGCTGAGGGAGCTGGGGAAGGGTCTGGAGCACAAGTGCTGTGAGGAGGCTGAGGGAGCTGGGGAAGGGTCTGGAGCACAACTCTTGTGAGGAGGCTGAGGGAGCTGGGGAAGGGTCTGGAGCACAAGTTCTGCCCTACGAGGAGCAGCTGAGGGAGGTGGGGAAGGGTCTGGAGCACAAGTCCTGCCAGGAGGCTGAGGGAGCTCTGGGGCTGTTGAGGCTGCAGAAGAGGAGGCTCAGGGGAGACCTTCTGGCTCTCTCCAAGTCCCTGCAAGGAGGGTGCAGAGAGGTGGGGTCGGTCTCTTCTCTCAGGGAACAAGCGCCAGGACAGAGGAAATGGTCCCAAAGTGCCCCAGGGGAGGTTGAGGTTGGCCATGAGAAGAATTTCCCCCCCTGAAAGGGTTGTCAGGGTTGGGACAGGCTGCCCAGGGCAGTGGTGGAGTCCCCATCCCTGGAGGGGTTGGAAAGGCCAAGAGATGAGGTGCTGCAGGACATGGGCTGGAGGTGGCCTGGCCAGGGTCAGCCTGGGGTTGGACTCCAAGAGTGTAACGGTCTCTTCCAACCAATGTGATTCTATGGTCTCTCTGTAGAGGTGAAGAGGATTTGCAGGAAGTCTCCTTCTTTGGAGACATTCAAGACCCATCTTGACACATTCCTATGTGATTTTATCAAGGTGACCCTGCTCAGGCAGAGGGGTTGGACTAGATGATCTTTCAAGATCCCTTCCAACTCCTGACATTCTCTGATTCTCTGATTTTCAAGATACACAGATCATGCAGAGCCAGGGTGCTGCAACACGCTCCCATCCCATTCTGTGCCATGCTACCTGTCTTCTGCACGGGCAACAGGCAAGTTGCCACCACATCAGAGCTGACCACAAGCCAGGACACTCACAGCCTGCTGTCACACCGGGGTTTTGGGATGTGTTTGTCTCCATCCTGGATTTCACTGTCTGAAATAATGATGAATTCAGACTTGCCTGATGCTCAGAGTTTCCCAGGGCTTAGATCTTCTTCTACAGCAGGGTGGCCACAGAAACCCTCCACATTGGGAACAGCACATACTCCAGCCCATCCATCTGCATCCATCCTTTATCCTGTGATGCTCAATGCATTATTTTCCAGATCTATCTCTTCATCCTTCACTCTGTGCTTCGTCTTCCCTCCAGTGAGCTGCCACTCTCAGCCTGCCTCTAAAACAAGGCTGAGAAAGAGGAGGAACCCAGCTTTACCCCCACAACTTCCTTCTGCTTTGACATTTATTTTACTTATTTTCCTTTAGCATCACACCATGTGACAATGAGCAATGTATAACCTCTCATTAGAGGTTATACATTGAGATCACTCGGCATCCTCCTCTTTCATTTCACTCTGACTGAAAGCCACCCACGTGGATTTTAAGGCTCCACTAATTTCCCTTCAGCTCTGCAAGTGATCAATTGCCTATGCCCATGTGAATATTGTTCCCTCAAAGAGAGAAATAATTGGAACTGAAAGGAAAAAAAAAAATAAAAAACACTGAAGGGAGAACTGCAAAGTCTCAAAGGGATTCACTGGAAAACAGGCATCCCCCTCCAGGGCTTGGCCTCCATCCCAGACACGAGAGCAGGGCCTGGAAGCCTACCACCCAACAGGACAGTGGTCTGAGCTTTGCAGCACCCTAGGAGGGATGGCATGACTCTTGTACTGGTGAGCTTTGTCCTGGCATCCCAGCCTGTGGCACGGGATGGGGGATTCACAGGGTGCTGGGTAAGTAAATGGATTTTAGGAGGGGAAGAATGTGAAGTGAGAAGCTCTGTGCTGTTGGTGTAGGAGGCTCAGAGTCCCTATCAAAGACTGCACCAGCTGCAACCTCAGATGTTCATTCTGCTAAACCATCAGCATATGTTAACTGCCAGTGAAAGCACATCCCATGCAATGCACCAGGAAAAAAAAAAGGGCTGCTCAGCAGCTTCTTTTGCCTCATCTTTCTCCAAGCCTACAGATACAGCAGTGACATTTGGATATCTCAGCCCCTATGGTCTTTCTCCAAGCCAGCCTGCTCTGTTTCTTCTCTCCATTTGCTGCTTCCTCCAGTGAATGACCAACAATCTGCACCTGATTTGGAAGTACTTCTTCAACCCAGGGTGGACTTCCATGGAGCTCCTACAATCTGTTCCTGCCTTTGTCCATCCCAGCACCCATTCTTCACCCAGGATTTTCTCCTATGACCAAACAGGTGAGCAAGTACCAGGTAAGAACCACACTTGCTGTTGGTGCACCATCACACCTGTATGTCTTGAACTGCCACATCTGTGTGTCCTGGGTTGATCTCCTTAACCAGAGAATGGTGCCCATCTAGATGGAAGGGGCTGATCCTCACCCAGAACATCATCCCCTAACCTGAAAAAACTTAGTGGGATTTAACTCTCCTGCCTTTAAGGGAGGGATGCTGTGCCTTATACAGGCATATAGTCTCAGATGAGACATGCTGAGGTGTTTGAAACATCTACATGGGATAGTAGATATGGCATAAGACCAAAGAACACCCTTTCAGAGACCTTGGCTAAAGGTCAGGAGGGATAAGGTACTTAGATACCTCAAAAAGCTGTTGGCAACTGAATCAAGCAAGCCCTGTATGTCTGTTGGGGAACATATTTCTCTTCACCAGTCAAGTTGGCCTCACCCTAAAATCAGGGGAGGGAATAAGCACTTTTAGAGTACAGTTAACTAATCCTATTTCAGGCATTTCCATTAGGATTAGACAAATACCCCTCTCTTATGAGCCTGCTGGCTCAAACTCTGGTATCCAGAAAGGGACCAGTGCTCACACCACCAACAGAAATGTCTTTTCCACATCTTCCTGTAGTTCAACAAATACCAACCCTGAGTTCTCAAGCACATAAACAGAACCACATGTGACATTAAGTTCTGTGTCATCCTATGCAGCAGACAGCTACTGGGACAGGTTTAGTTTCCAGAGGTAACAGGTAGATGGTGCCTGAAGTGGCATTCAGATTTTTTTCCCCCCCCAATCATCACCTCCTTTGTAAACCTCCACAGAAATGCACTTTTGTTTTACAGTGGTTCCAAATGTCATGGTTCATTTTAGTCTTCATTAGGCTTTTTTTTTTTCAAGATTTTCATTGGGAAAGGATAGGAGAAGGAGAGGGTTAAAATGATGGTGTTTCTTTGATTTTTATTTCTGCCACCAAGTCAATGGCTGGCATATCTGGTGCTAAGACAGAAAACCCTGCTGCCAGGAATGTGCATGAAGAGATTTTTGTTCCTTGTAATAAAAGCTACTAAAACCTCAAAACTCTAAAACTTCTCAGATGTCAGCTCCACAGTAGAGGCTGCTGTTCCATGATAAAAAAAAAAAAAAAAGGCTCCTGGGAGACAGAAAACAATTAAAAGCAGGAGAAATACATTCTACTCTCTCCTGCCTAAGAAAAACAATCTCAGCCAACAACAGGTTTATTCTGTCAGATTGTTGCATAAGAGAAAAAAAAGGAAAAAAATATATAAAAGATAAATAGGACAATATACAGAAAAGACTTAAGTCTTTTTCAACTGTTTTGCTTTCACTTCAGCCACTGCCTTCATGATACTGGAAACCTGGACTTCTCTCCATATTATGGAGTCCCAGACTATTTTAGTCTCTCTTCATAGAATCATAGAATTTTTAAGGCTGGAAAAGACCCCTAAGATCATCCAGTCCAACCATTAACCCACCGCCACCAAGTCTACCCTTAGACCATGTCCTCAAGCACCGCATCTCCCCGTCTGTTAAACCCCTCCAGGGATGGGGACTCAACCCCCTCCCTGGGCAGCCTGTTCCAATGCTTGAGGACTCTTTCAGTAAAAAAATGACTTTTTCAGTAAAAATTTTCTCATTTCATGGAGAAATGCATCCATCCTCTTGATCACTCTAGGTCTCATCTTGCTCCACTGAATGTAGGTGTGCTCTGGTCTACCTGCAGAACTATGCATGGTGACAGGACATCTCATAACCTCTCTTATAATCCACTGTCTTCTACTTTATATTCCTCTCATTTGTCTAACATGGACATGAAGGCCTCCAGTGATGGAAATTTCTGTTTCCTCATCTAGACAGCTTAAGGCTTCACCTATTTATTGCTGTGAAGTGTTTCCTAGAGTCTGCCTCATCTCCTCTCCACTGCTGCTTTGGGTCATCACTTACCAAGATATCTCCATCCCTGGAGATGTTCAAGGCCAGGTTGGATGAGGCCCTGAGCAACCTGATCTAGTTGGGGGTGTCCCTGCTTCTTGCAGGGGGGTTGGACTAGATGACCTCTGGGAGTCACTTCCAACTCTGATCATTCTATGATTCTATGAATAATGATTCATTCCTTCCATCTCTGCACCTGCTTATTAGATATTTGAAGAACAATTTCATGGCTCATTCCTGTGTGATACTTTCTGTATTTCTGTATATTTCTGTAATACAAAGCAGACCTTCAGCTTTTATCCCTGATTCAACTTTCCTCTGGGATCTTTCCTGGTGCAGGATGCTTCACAACTTTGCAGCACTGTGTATTCCACATATTGCCATAAATTCCATATATTCTGCTCAAGATGAAAATGGTTTGGATTAAAACATTAATCCAAATAAATAATCTTAACCCACATTTTCAATAATAGTGATAGATACAGGATTCAAGCCAACAGACAGGAGGAAAAGTAACTCCATTAACAGTTCAGCCTTGGGTGTTTTACAAGGATTTTCACTGCTGCAGACTCCCTACCTCCACTGGAAAACTTTGGTCCCAGCCCCATCAGTGACTCAGTGTGCAGAAAACATCATGTCACCTCACCCCATCACCAGTAAGACAGTCAAACACATCAGACCAGCTGATTAGACTTTGCTGATTAGATCACAGGACTAGAAAAATGGCAAATTTATCATTATTTCAGCAACTGCTGACTTTAGAAAGAAAATAACCCCCTTCTTCCCTTTCATCATTGGACTTTGGGAGTGTTTTCCCATCACCTCCCTGTTGAGCCTCCCTCCTCAGGAGGAATCCTCAACCATAATAATTTATTTTGTTTCAAGCTGTTTTGAGCACTGGAGCTTTCTGACATATTTAAATTTTTATCTCGTGAATAATGCACTTGGCAATAAGAAAAGATGTACAACAGTCAAGACCAGCACTTCTTACACAGAGGTACAACAACTTGGACCTCTCTGCATCATCACTGGTCAACATGGCTCATAAAACCAGGGCTGTCCCTTCATCTGGCAGCACCAGCACTCAGCTGGGATCAACATCACCCACAAAGAAGAATATTAATGCAGAAGACTTTCTGGTCCACATGAATGAAGCCTCAAAAGCCCTTCTGAGCTGCACACAGCTGATGAGTGTGACCCACCCTTGTCAATGTGGGCCATTATGATGATTACAGGGTGAAGTCAACCTAAAAAGTCCTTCCAAGAGCAGGTGTCTGCCTGTGGGAGCTCAAATTGCTCATTTTCTCTGCAGGTTAGAAGTCTCACAGGCAGCAGCTTTTGAAGCAAATCCACTCTCCTGAGCAAGTTCCTTGCTGGGTTCAGGGGGAGCTGTTTCACCTTCCTGCCTGACTGGTGTAAATCTGGAGAAGTTCTGCTAGGTCAGGGATGTTTGCACCAGTAAAGGCACAGACCAAGCTGTCTGGAGGAGGCTGCAAGGCTGATAAAGGGATAGTTGGGGACTTTACTTCTAAAGAAATAAAAGGGAAAGAGCAGGAAGAGGTCCTTGCTTTTTGCTTTGCTGAGTGCCAGGTTTCCATCCCATCATTGCCCTGATAACTGCAAAACTGGGTGACATTCTTGAGGACACATCCAGTAGGATCTCTCCTGGTGCATCCAGAAGGTTTAGGCAGATATGGTTGGAGTCACTTCACCAGAAACTGAGCTCAGAGGGGTCTTCACCTTAAGCATAAGAAAGATAAGGCTGGTCTTGACTAGTCACCTAACTGGGCCAAGTGGCTTGTAGCTGAGAAAGTGACCCACAGAATTGTGGATCACTGATACAACTCATAAATAACAGGTTCCCAGACATGTTCCCAGTTAAGTTCTTTACTGTGAGGTTTCTGAGACATTGGAACAGGTTTTCCCAGAGAGCTGGTGAAGTCCCCATCCCTGGAGACATTCAAGGTCAGGCTTGATGAAGCTCTTAGCAACCTGATCTAGTTAAAGGTGTCTCTTCCTACTGCAGAGGATTTGGACTAAATGTCCTTTGAAAGTCCCTTTCCACCTAGAACAGTCTATGATTCTATGGTAAAACCATTTCCAGGCTTGTGTATATACTCCTGTCTTCAATGCAGCTTCTTGGCTTCTCCTCCACGATGTGCTGCAGAAGAAGAGCTGGTTGCAAAGCCCCATACTCCATCCTTTTAGGGGAGCAACAAACAGATTCAAGCAACCATGTTAGGAACTATGAGCCTGGAGTGGGTTTGCTACTCAGTGATTTTTTTTCTAGTGCAAAGTAAAAGTGCTTTTGTGCCAAAACAAAACAGAGAAGTTGCATCCTAAGGCTCTGGACCTGAAACCTACATGGGCTTGTTGGACTCCCATCCCCTGCTCCTTCTATTGATAGTCAAGCTTGAGAGCAGCCTTTGTAAATGGTAAAGAAATTTATCCCCTATGTAAGCAGAGCACATGGGCCATGCAATGGGCATGGAGTCCAACACAGGAACCACATAATCCCTTACTCTCTCTAAAGAGAGCCTGGAACATCTGACTAGATTTCTAGACAGCCAGGAAAGTAGGAGCAAGGAAGAAAGTAGGAAAGGTTTCTTCCAAGAAGGAGCTGATGAGATAAATATCACAGAATCACAGAATTGTAGGAGTTGGAAGGGTGGAAGGGACCTCAAAAGATCATCTAGTCCAACTTCCCTGCCTGAGCAGGATCACCTAGAATAGATCCCACAGGAACATGTCCAGACAGGTCCTGAATATCTCCAGAGAAGGAGACTCCATCACCTCCCTGGGCAGCCTCTTCCAGGGCTCCATCACCCTTCACCATGAAGAAGTTTTCTCACATTGGCGAGGAACCTCCTGTGGTCCAACTTGTGGCCATTGCCCCTTGTCCTGTCCCCNTATAGATATAGATATAGATATAGATATAGATATAGATATATGTATAGTTCTTCCCCAGTTTCTCATCCTATTATTTTGCTTTTTTATAGCAATTCCTCTTTTCCTGTGATTACAGATATATTAATTTTTAGTGAACAATAGAGCTACCAAGAACAAGCAACCAAGAACATATTGAGGAAAGTGAGGTGTTTTGGTGGTGTGCTTAAATTCTGCAAAAACCTTCAGTCTTATGTCATATGCTCTTCTGAAGGGCTGGAGAAAGACTCTGCCTTGCATCCAAGTCTTTGGTCATTGAGGATAGCAGAGAAAATCCCCCATATCAAGCCACAGTCAACTATAATTCCCTAAGCACTGAGTCCATCTCCACTCTCTGTCATGCTGACTTTGATGCACCAAGACAAGCAGCACAATGACAGCTGCAAGGTCTGTGGTGACCACAGATTAGTTACAATAATCACTGGTTTAATCACAGTGTGAAGGATCCTTGAATTACTTGCTGGCTGCTGTCATCAGCTCCCCATCATCTTCCCAGAACTCTTTGTAGACAGCACAAGTGCCAGGCTCTGCATGTAAAGGTCTGGTCACACAGTGTCTGTAAGAACTATCAACCATTACAAATGATCCTTTATCTGAAATGGAGATAAATACACCCAATCAAGCAAAGATAAGACTATTTATTTGGAGATTTAATATCTTTCCCCATTGACAAACTGTCAGATGGTACATCACAATCTTGTTATTCATAAAATAATTTATGAGAACAGGATACTCAGACACAAAGTGTTTTTTAGTTGCCATTTCATGAGAAGTATTCAGCATTTGACCTGTTTTGACTCATATTATTGACTCCCACCCATCAACCCTGCTCTTGCAGTAAGTGAGCATTAATATTTAAACTCTGATGAGATTGTAATGTGTGTCCATTAAAACTTAGCAAACAGCTAAGGCTGTGTCTTGCCAGTATTGTAAAGAAACTACAGAACAAGATTTTTTTTTTAACTCTTTTTACTGTTACAGCTTGACTGCTGCACTTTGAAAGTGTCTTCTACCACTTTGACCTCCATTTAATCAGAAATCTAGATGAAAAATTTCAACCTTTAACACATTTCTTCATGTTGAATAGCATCATCTTACCTGTGGTGGCTGACTGAAGTTAATATGACTGATTCTGGGAGGTGAATACCAGAACCTGATGCAATATAGTTGTACAGTCAGTTGTATTCACAGTGAATGGTTGTGCTGGTTTTGACTGGGACAGAGATAATACATGGTAGCTGGTATGGGGCTGTGTTTGGGGTTTGGGCTGAACACAGTGTTGATAACACAGAGATGGTTTTGTTGCTGCTGAGCATTTTCTGCTCCTCACACTCCCCCACCAGTCAGTTGGGAGGGGACACAGCTGGGACAGCTGACCCCACCTAACAAAAGGGATATTCCATACCATAAGCTGTCATGCTCAGCATGTAAAGCTAAGGAAAGAACAAAAAACATGTTTGTGTTTTGGTTTTGGGAGGATGTTTGGACTGATTACACTCACTTTCCTAAGTCACCCTTACACGCCATGGGGCCTTGTTGTCCTGGGGATGGTTAACACCTTCCTATTGATGGGGAGTGGAGAATTAATTCCTTGTCTTGCTTTGCTTGGCTTTTACTTTACCTATTAAACTGTCTTTATCTCAACCTATGTTTTCTATTACTTTTACTCTTCTGATTCTCCCCCCCATCCCACCAGAGGAGAGTGATCAAGTAGCTGCATAGTGTTGGGCTGCCAGAGAGTATTAAACCACCACAACCATATCCAATCAGGATGCAAGTCAGTAACATCAGTTCAGATACACATGAGTTCTCAGAGAGCAGCCTAGGCTCTGCATATAGATGAGGACCTGTCCAGGCAACATCTGTAATACAGAACAGCTGTTCTAAAAATATGTTTTGCCTGAAAGAAAGTGACAGAGCGGAGAGCGAATGCGTTGAGCGGAGCGTGACTTAAAGTGGCTGCACTCGTCTACACTGAAGCCAAAAACCTTTCAAAATTAGTCTTGATGGGGAAAGCACTGAACATTTTCACTCATTCATAAAATGAACAGATTTCTTTTGGATTTGGGATCCTCTGAGAAATGGACTCTCCTGTTCCAAGGGCTGACTTCATTCTCTACAGGCAATTATAGTAATACAGCAGTTAGAGAAAAATACAAATCAATCAGGTTTGAATAAAACTATGTGTACACTATGGTACACATCCAAGCTTTTTTTTTTAATAGACCCAGAAATCAGTGCTTTTTCCCTCAATTCTTTGGCACTGATGTCATTGCAATCACAGGAGACAATAAAGGTTGATAATGGATAGATCTGTATCTCTAGGGCACATTCTCCATATACATTCAAACAAAAAAAGAAATGAAAAAACCCCAAACTAATTTTAAAATACCCACATGAAGCACAACATTCTTCATATCTTGCTGCATAACACCCCTTCTAGCCACATGTTTACCATTCTCTGTACTTTTTGTAGTCCCAGCATCCTTGTATGAATGGATTTCCCATTGTAGTGAACTGGGAGTTATTTACACTTGCACAAGATGAGCAGCCAAAAGAGCTGGTCCCTCCAGGGGTGAACTTGAAGGATCAGTGCTGTTGTCTAAGAAATGGGTGAGTTCTTTCCTGGCATTAAGAGCACAATCATTGCCTCTCCCCTGTGCACCACCAGTCCCCTGGGAGCTGGTACCCTGCTGCCAAAATAACATCCCCAAGACACAGGTTTCTTGCTGCCATAGAATCACAAAATTGTCTTGATTTGAAGGGACCCTTTAGATCATGAAGTCCAACCTTCATCCTAACCTGCCATCCACCACTAACCCATGTCCCTCAGCACCACATCTAATCACCTTTTAAATCCCTCCAGGGATAGAGACTCCACCACCTCCCTGGGCAGCTTGTTCCAAAGCCCAATAACTCTTTCTGGGAAGAAGTTTTTCCTAATACCCAATCTAAACCTCCCCTGATGTGACATGATGGCACCTAACATTCTTGATTCTGTGATCTCCTCTTGTTTATCACTTCTCACTAAGGAAAAAAGTCATCCCCTACCTCTCCACACCCTCCCTGTAGAGAGCAATTAGGTCTCCCCTCAACCTCCTTCTCTCCAGACTGAACAACCCAGTTCCCTCAGCCGCTTCTCATAACATTTATTGTTATGAGGACAAAGAAATTCCACAAGTGGCACCAGGAAACCCATCAAACTCTCATTTTTTTACATATGGGGACACTCCTCATTGGACATGGATCATCTATCCATGTGTTTTGGTTTTGGGGTTTTTTTTTGTGCTTCTGGTTTGCTCTTTTCTGGAGTCAATAGGATGGAGGAATTCAGGCAGTCACAACTCCCTGAGGCTGTAAATTGGTGAAGTTTCCATAGTAGAAATGGGCTTGGTAGAAATCCTTCCCAGGGAGGGTGGAGGCCCTGGAACAGGGTGCCCAGAGCATCTGTGGCTGCCCCTGGATCCCTGGCAGGGTTCAAGTCCAGGTTGGATGGGACTTAGGGCACCCTGTGCTGGTGTGGGTGTCCCTACCCATGGCAGGGTGTTGAACTAGATGGGCTTTAAGATCCCTTCCAACACAAACCAGTCTGTGATTCTGTGATCTTTCCCTCACTGGCACAGAACTTCATTCAATCACCACAACCCTTCATGCCAAAGTCATTTAAGAAAACTGTGAAGCACTGGACTGTTAGAGCACAGGGCTGTTGAGTCAGCACCTCTTAGAAAGATGGAGTTGAATTGTCAAGCAGGTTCCTGGAGAGGAGGTGATGACACGCTCACCCAGAGGTCAGAGTGAGATGTTTCTGCCATGGTAAAGGAACATAATGAAAATTACCCCAGAATGTACTTCCCAGTGTATTAAATCCATGGCAATGAACCAAAATGATGGTACAATTCTGCCCATTGTCTCCAAGCCCTGCTTTTAAACATCTTGGGGGGCAGCAGCAGACCTGTGCTCTCATTTAATGCACCAAAATGAAAAAAAAAAGAAAAAAAAAAGTATTTGGCTCTGTTCCAAATCCCATTTCATGCTGTTTTTGAAAGGATGAGGATAAGGATAGACTTCAGTAAACCCAGTTGTGGCCAAGGAAGATGTTTTGGAGGGTTACCATCAGCCTGTCTTCACTCCTGCTGCTGGAGACACCCTTGGGGCATTTTGACAAGCTGGTTTTTCTTCCCCTCCAATTAATTAAACAGCTATCTATGGCATCCAGAGCAGCAACATTTTTAATCTGACATGTCAAGGCAGCCATCTGTCCTTTCCCCCTGAAGCTAAAGGAACTTGTCCTGTTACAGATAGGGTAATGCAACCACAGAGAGACAGTCTTGGTCAACCTTATAAATGCATTCCTCTCACACATCCCTTCTGCACATTCTAAGATATTTCTCCTTATTCTAATTGCTTTTCCAGGCTCCTCTGCTTTCACTCTTTTCCTTTTCCTCATTCACTTTTTTCCCAGTGCATTAAGGCATTTCAGCCTGCTCTCTCCTAATCCCTACTGACACTTCCCAATTCTCCTCCACCATCAGTGCCCATCTCTGCATTCCCAACACCTCTTTTTTCCCACTGAGCTTCTCTCAGCAATTTCTTCCCCATGTTCCTTGAGTCACACAATCCAACCTCCAAGGGTTCCTCCTCACCCTGGGGTTATATTAGTTGCTATATGGAGTAAAGCCAAAAGGATGATCATAGAATCCTAGCATGTGTTAGGCTGGAAGGGACCTTTAAATGTCATCAAGTCCAACCCCTCTGCAGTGAGCAGGGACATGTTCACTAGATCATAGAATCATAACATATGTTGGGTTGGAAAGGACCTTTAAATGTCATTGAATCTAACCTTTCTGCAGTGATCAGGGGTATCTTCACTACATCAGGTTGATCAGAGTCCCATCAAGCCTGACCTTGAATATCTCCAGGGATGGGGCCTCCACAACCTCTCTGGGAAATGTGTGTCAGTGATCTGTCACTCTCATATTGAAGACCTTCCTCCTAATATCCAACCTAAATGTTCCCTTTCCTAGTTTAAAACCATCACCCCTCATCCTATCTCTCCATGCCATCATGACCAGTTCTTCCTCAGCTTTCTTATAGGTACCTTTCAGGGACTGGAAGGCCACTCTAAGGTCCCACCAGAGTCTTCTACAGGCTGAACAATCCCAACTCTGTCAGCCTGTCCTCATAGGAGAGGTGCTTGAGCCCTTGGATCATTTTTTGTGGCCTCCTCTGGACACACTCCAAGAGGTCCTTCTTGTGCTGAGGGCTTCAGCACAGCCCATGTGGTTGTATTATACCCTTGTGCAATTAGTTTTCTCAGCTACTGCAACAGTAAGAATCATATCCAGACTGCAGAGGAAATCACACTGAGTTTTTGCATTCTGGACCTTAATTCACATGAAGTGTGAAGTTAGGTGCAGAAAGATGGTCATGAACTTAGTTTCTTTGGGAAGCAAGGAAAATATTTTTGAAAAAAAAAAAAAAGAATGATAATAGGGAAAGAAAGGAAAGTTGGAACAGGAAGGAAAGGGGGACTCGGAGAAGGAAGGTGAAACATGATCAATTAAAATTTCCCCTGAGAGCCCCAACCACTCTTCCCCTGGAGCAGAAATTGGAGCTTGAAGCTGCCTTTAGCTTACAAACCTTGGCTTTCCTTCAGCTCCCTCTATGCAGCCCTTGTCCAATTTATTGCACTTGTGGAACTGATTAGTCCTGAGAGGAACAACCATCTTGAAAGGGGTTATTTGAAACTCCAGCAATAATCACTTTATTCTGAATTCCTTTATGACTCCAAGAGGGCAACTGCAGGTCTCAGTGTAGGGAAGGAGCATTGCATCCTTTGAGCTCATGAAGGAAAAAGGTCAATCACTTTACTAGAAATAAGAGTTGGGGTGTGAGAAATGATTATGGAGCTTTATAAACATAAGCCAGTGCTTCTGCTGAAGGCAAGCCTTGCCTCTAGAGCTTTGGCTATTAGTAACACATGAAGGTGACACAAACCCCAAGTACCTCTTCCCTTTGTTGTGAAGAGTCCTGGTACTGAAAACCCTGAGAATGAGGAAGGCAAAGGGAAAAATGATGAGCCAGAAGACTTCAACAGAGACACCATCCATGATCCATTGGCAAAGCACCTCAAAGAGACTGTTTGCTGCAGGGACCACAAAGAGACCACCCATAGCCACCCAAATTTGTCTGAAGATACAGATTATAAGAAGATACAGGTAAGGGGAGTCAGGGACAGTTATAGTCACCACTTACCCATTTCTTTTCAGAAAAATGGCAATTTTTCTATTTCAGAATGAATTTCTATTTCAGAAAATAGCTAAAACCCATGAATAAGGATGCAATGAATAAGGATGCAATGAATAAGGATGCTATGACAGATGATGCCAATATAGCCAGTCTCTTTGTTGTTCTGGTGTGAACACCAGTACCTGCAGGGTTCAGTCAGAAGCTTTTTGTTCTCCATGGTATTGCTCTGTGTTCAGTGTCCACACATCTTCTGTAATGCCAACTATATTCCAGCATAAGAAACAAGCCTGTAGCCAAAGCTACAAACTGTCATTTTATTTCCTTCAATGATGGAGAAGCAGAGGTAGGAGTGCTCTGGCCATCATCACTATTGGCAGGCAAAATCTTGCTCTGAGGATTGAAATTCAGAATAAATACAAAATTAAATGAAAGAAAAAAAAAAGTGAGGGGAGAGGAAGAAATGCCCATGATTGACTGGAGTGATAAAAATCAGTTAATTTCAAATTTGGTCTGCTTTCATGTCATGCCTGCTCAGAAATTCATCCTGGACTCACTCCAGACCCAACCCAGGTTTCTTTGAAGTGCAATCCAGTCCTGCCCAGGACTTGACCAGATTAATGTGGAACTGTACAAATTGGCCCTGGACCGCTCGAGGTTTTTTGGCCCAGGTTCCACTTGAAAGCAGCTCTGATGCCTGAGAACCTGGGGGAGGATGTTGGGGAGGAGGGAGCTCAAAAAAGGAGGCATCAGGTTCATCTGCTGCTAAGCAAAACAACCACCACCCCATCCAGTTTTATTCTCATTGTGTGGGTAACAGAGAGGCTTCCCCTCTATTTTTTTTCTTCTTTTTTTTATTTTATTTGAGGATAAAGGGAAGAGAGTCAGTTTGCATCCCCACATGACAAAATGATGACACACTCCTTTACAAGAAGTTAATTATTTTCACAAAGCCTCACATGCTTTCCACTTGGAGCTGCTCTGAGCTCTGCCCTCCTGCTCTTTGAATTTCCATACCTTCTTGATTAACTCTGTCACAAGAGCAATCACAGCTCCAAGCAGGGGAAGTTAAACCTTCTGGATTTCATAAACACTTTCACAGGCTCACAAATCTTTTGCTGGAGCTCAAAGGGAAATTAATTTGTTACATAAATCTTGGGATAAATGCCATGTTTGGGAGACTTCCTGGTTTCCTTTTATGAAATAGGGTTGGGCAGAGTCACAGGTTGGTCCTTGTGAGAAAAAAAAAAAAAATAAGGCTTGTTGTGGAAATCCATGAGCCATCCTAATTGTATTTAACAACCGCCTCCCAAATAAATAAATAAATAAACAAAAAAAATAAATAAGCAAATAAATAAGCAGATAAATAAATTAATAAAATCAAATTTGCAGGATCAAGCACTTAAAATTTAGGGAATGCCAGAACTATGGTGTCTGTGCAGTAATGCTGGGCAAGCAGGGATCATTAGTTTGTTTGTTTGCCAAAGGTAAAAAAATAAAAATAAATATTAGGTTCAAATGAATACAGATTATTTGTTTGGCTGGGAGAAAGGATTGGAGTTTCTTTACTGAAATGGTTGTCATGAATTAGAACAGGCTGCCCAGGGAAGTGGTGGAGTCACCATCCATGGAGGAATTTAGAAGGCCAAGAGATGAGGTGCTACATGGTCTAGAGGTGAACTAGGGTATGGTTGGACCCAAGGATCTTAAAGGTCTCTTCCAAACCAAGTGGTTCTATGATTCTATTATTCTATTAATCAGTCCCTTGAGAAGAAATTGGTTAATGTGATTGACATTAGAAGTCTCAAAGACTTCATTTGCAATCAGCTTGGAACAAAAATGAACATAAAGCAGTTGAGTCTTCCCAAAATGCAGTATAGATTAAGTTTTAAACAGAAGTACTGTTTCCTCCTGACAATTTCTGTGTGAAATGGCTGAAAAATCTTCAAAATTTTTATTTATCCATGATGAGTCCCATATCCTGTCTTCCATTTGCTCACATACACCAGCACAGACTGCAGTTTCTAAGCAATTTGCTCTTTCCTTATTATCCCAAAGACATTTGTTTTTAAGCATCATCATCATCATCCATCTTCTGTGTGACTATGCATCACAGTTCAACTGAGTAAGACAATTGTATGCTCTTCTGGCCCAATTTTGGGGCTCACCACCTTTTATATATATATATAGGATGAATGAGGGTTGCTAAAGAGACTGTGAAAAAGGTGATTTCTTCTCCTTCTTTTTGTCACTGACCCATCCCTACTCTCAAGACTAAATACTTGTTTATTCTCCCTGATGCCTGGACACTTTCCAAGAGGAATCAATCATCACAACAGGAGCAGAAAGGTTTCCACTCTTTCATCCTACAAAACCAGGATCAGTACAGTGAGTGTGAGAGAGGGAGAATGGGATTTGGGTTCTGCAGGAGGGATTTCTCTCTCTGAAATTGAGAAACCTCAAAATTAGCTGTCAAATCAGTCCTTGCAGACTCCCTCTGCAATGATGGGAAGATCTCAGAACATGAATATTTTCTCCAGGGACATAGAGTGGTCCCAGCTCAGACTAATATGTCCACCTTAGGGAAGGTGAACATCCTGTCCAGGGGGCTTTATTTTAAAGCACGTAAATTTATGTCATGTTTTTGATGTTTCAAGGGGCAAACCAGCCCCTGTTGTTCACATCAAGCATTTGGATTTCTTAGCTGCCATCATGAGGTGCTTCAAATCAGGTGGTGATTTGAATGTAGTCTCCACTTGACACCTATGATGAAGGGACATGATGTCTATGATGTCACACTGTTTATGATTTAGGAGTATTCAGCATAACCCAAGATCATCTCTTGTTTTACAGCAAGCTTTTGCCTAGTCCATCCATCTCCTCCCATCCCCTGCAGCAAAGGCAGAGGTCATGAGTAACAGCCCCTTGTCTGCCTGAATGTCGTGTGATCAATAGTTTCCAGGTGTCTACAGGGCAATAAACACATGAATCCATGTCTTCTCTGGCCTCTGGGTATGCACAGTAAGTCCTTCCATCTCTCACCTCCCCATGCTGATCCCCAAGAAACATCTGAGAAGGCTTCCTTGAAACAAGCCTCAGAGCTTAAATTCATAAGCCTGCTAAATATAACAAATATATATGCATATACATATATGTATAGATACATATGGATATTAGTCTGGTGCATGGTTTCATCACAACCTTGTTTCATGTTGCCTCAGCTCTTAGCAAGACCAGAGCATTGCTGCATCATTAGGCATCAATACATAGCCTAGAATCATAGAATAATTAAAATTTCAAAGGCACCATGGGGGTCATTTAGTCCAACCTCTTGCCCAGAGCTGGATGTTTTATCAAAGATACTTCAGATAGCAGTTAGCACTCCAAGGAGTCTATGTAGTGAAGATGAGAATCACAGAATCACTGAATGGTCTGGGTTGGAAGGGACACCAAAGATCATCAATTTCCAAGCCCCCTACCACAGGCAGGGCCACCAACCTCCAGGCCTGGAGCCAGACAATGTCACCCAGGGCCCCATCCAACCTGGCCTTGAACCCCTCCAGGCTTGGGGCATCCCCCACCTCTCTGGGCAGCCCCTTCCAGCCCCTCACCACTCTCTCCAGCAAGAACTTCCCCTGAGCTCCAACCTGACCCTTCCCTCCTCCAGCTTCACTCCAGCCCCTTGTCCCACCACTCTCTGCCCTTGGGAAACCCCATTCCCTCCTGTCCATCCGCTGCCTTCAAGTCCTGGGGGGCTGCAGTGAGGTCCCCCCACAGCTTCTCTTCTCCAGGCTGCCCCAGCCCAGCTCCCTCAGCCTGTCCTCACAGGGAGCTGCTCCAGCCCCTGAGCATCTCCAGGGCCTCCTCTGAGCCCTCTCCAACAGCCCCACATCCCTCTTGACTTGGGGGCCCAGCTCTGGACACAGGACTCCAGATGGGGCCTCCCAGGGCAGAGCAGAGAGGGACAATCCCCTCCCTGTCCCTGCTGCCACCCCTCTGTTGATGGAGCCCAGGAGACCATTGGCCTTCTGAGCTGCAAAGGGAGTATCCTCCTACACGGAGTAGAAACATGGTTGAACATTGTGACCTGCCTGCAGGTCCACTGCCCATCTGGATGGAAAATGCCAGCACATCACCTTAGTTATAAAATTCTCCCACAGGAGATCCAAGGTTGGAACACAGCCAGACTGCCTGCATCTCATCATTCAGGAAAGGACAACTTACCAGGTTAAAAATGATGTATTTTATTAGACCTAATCATATAACCAGGGAAAAAGAAAAGGGGAATTTACAGATACAAAAATAAACCTTTTCAGATGAGAAAAGTATGAAATTTCACAGCCAAATTCAAACTGACAAGTTGGCTAATGAGCTATTGCTCCCTTAGACCATCTGACATAGAAGTTAGCAGCTGCTGAGAAGAAGGAGCAGGGAGCATGATGGGGAGAGGTGGCAGCTGATTATCTTCCTTGAGGAAGGAAGACATGTGGAATTCATCACACACAGAGAAAGAGGGGTTGATGGAGCAGGAAGGAGATCATATGTCAAGTCATAAACATTTGGATCCAGATTCCTCATGAGAAGATGCTTTACACAAAGGCTTAGGACAAAGGTCAGTGTCCATACAGTCTTTCATGAGAAACATTCCTACAAAGGCCAAGGACTGTTTCTGCCCCCTCTTGATGGAGTTGGCTGATTTTCCTGCATGCTCTAAAGTCATGCTGCCTTCAAGTGGCTGTTCATCTCCATTTGGACCATGGCTTTGTGCCATGGTCATTAGGATTTGGGGCCTGGCCCACTTCTCCATATCACCAAGGTTGGAAGATTGAGGTAGTTCAACTCCTTCTTGACATCAGTGGAAGCTGGTAACCTTTAGGGAGCTGTCTTCCCTACAATTGGACTTGATGGAGGCCTTCAAAAAGTGTGTACCACTACTTGAAATCGATTCAGACTCTTGGAGGAGGGGAGATTCCTTCCAGGCCTGGACCACAAGGGCAATAAATATTTTTACAGCTACAGCACATTGAAGAACTCCAACCATGTGATCTTCTAAACTGACCCAAACAAGCAAATAGTCATCTTTGTAGAGAACAAAAGGTCAGAGGAAGGCAGGGCTGTGAGATCTCAGCCTGGAAAAAAACCCAGACCCTTCATCATGAAAGAAACAGGGCAGCTCACAATAACACATCACACACGTTGGGAAGGAACGAGCCCTTCAGACACCAAAGGAGATGTTCTCTGTCACATGGAAACAATAGCTCAGTCCCATGTGAAGGCATCTGTTTCAATTCATGGGAACTGGATTTTTCTCACTCTTCAGTGCATGAATGCTCTGGGAGTCATTGGTTTTTCATGTTTCTTTGCTGGTGAGAGTGTCCTGCAGATGCTCATATTGCACACCTGCAAAGGATGCACCAGCAGCAACCAGCATCTAGACTTTGGTCTAGAAAGTCATGAAATTCCTGTCAAACCCTAGATCACAACACCTTACTTAGTCCTGGAAACCAGGTGTCCACCTGCTAGCAGATTTCTCCCTTCCTCAAGAGTCTATAAAATAAAACCCAAACCAAATGCTACACCTTGCAGTGATTCCCCCACCCCGTTTTCAACAAATTTAATAATAACATTTTCTGGCAATCCTGTGAACCATTTGGAACAAGAAATATCTCATAACCAGAAAGCTGAGGACAGCTTGATTGCCTGTTTGCTATTAAACTTCTCTTTTTTTTTTCACTTTATAAGGAAGGGTGGGGATAGGAATGTTGTATTTATCAGCCTTCTGATGGCCTTGGCCTGGATTGTTCACCTCCCACACTTCAGCAGACAGTGAAATGCCTCAATCAGGTACCTGTTCCCTTTTGCAATGCCTCCTGCAGGGAAATAGTCACCTCCCTGACACTCAGTATGACTAGGTGTCACCTTGGACATGCACAGCTGGTGGCACATTTGTTGTCCCCACAAGAGTAGCTGCCACCAGCAATGTTAATGACAGCCTCAGTGTCCCCCAACTCCACAAACAAGGAGGACATGTCTTGGCTGAACCAGATTCCAGGAGCTACAGATGTATCCTTTTTTTTTTTTCCCACTGCTGGGATTCAAGTTAACCAAGCTGTCTTCATCCAATACATCCATGTGATGTAATGAAGACTTGGACCTGAGCTCATGAGAAAAAAATCATGTCAAGCACCACAGTCTGATATCCTTCTTTACTGGAGGGCAGCAGAAAGGTCTTCTCCCCAGAGGTGTGAGATAAGGGAGAATAGAGTAGGGGAGGAGAGAAATAAATCCTCTAATGTTGGCTGATCTCCACTCCCCTCCATGTGTCTGCACAGCAGTCTGGTAATTCTGGAAGAGGTTACACAAAGGCCCCTGGTGCTGGGTGTCTGCCCTGCCAGGACATACTCATCCCTCCTGGCTCTGGATTCATCCCACCCATCACAGACCCACTAGACATGCTGAGGTCAGAGCAGCCCCTAGGAGAGCTGAGCAGTTCACACTGTGGTTAAGAGCACATTCAGAGGGCAACTGACTGAGGAGTTGTGTCAGCTCGTGATATTTCAAGGCATCCTCTATTACAGGCATATAAACCTTCCTAGATATTCAGTCTTGAGGGAATACTGGATCAGGATAAGACTGGACTGCCACCTTCCACCACCACCACCACCCCCCAAAAGAAAAACCCACCAAAAAACT
The DNA here is from genome assembly GCA_013399135.1 of Heliornis fulica. NCBI lineage: Eukaryota > Metazoa > Chordata > Aves > Gruiformes > Heliornithidae > Heliornis > Heliornis fulica. The sequence continues at coordinate 14,693 of VXBZ01012840.1, read as the reverse complement.
CAAAATATACCAAAATGAGCCCTACAGATGGGTCCCTAGATGTATATAGCAATGTAATTCCAGCCTGTGTTTGTAAAGTCACAGAATCACAGAACACAGAATGTCAGGAGATGAAAGGGGTCTCCAAAGATCATACAGCCCACCCCCCCTGCCAGAACAGGATCATCTACACTAAATCACACAGGAACACATCCAGATG
>VXBZ01012840.1:0-14380 GCA_013399135.1 Heliornis fulica | reverse complement strand
AACTGAGGGGCCACAACTGGACACAAGAGCCCAGCTGGGGTCTCCCCAGGGCAGATTAGAAGGGGAGGAAGACCTCTTTTGACCTACTGACCACCTCCCTTCTTATCAACCCCAGGATGGCCTTCTTATTGTTGGCCATGAGGTCACATTGCTGGTCATAACCCTGGTTGTGGGCACCATCCCTGCAGCAAAGCTTCTGGGCTCTTTTCTCACCTCATTTTTTTCCCTCTGGGCTTGGACTCTCCAAGCAGACTGAGGGTATGGACATCCTGCACTCACAACAGGTTTAAGCAGACTACTCCTTGAAGGAGATGAAAAGAGAGAGAGAGACCCACACATTGTGAAATCCTGAGATATTAACTCAGAAGTGATACCAGTGAGGGAACCAGATGAAAGAGAGGAGGGACTGTGCAGTTACAACTCAAGATGCTTCAGCCTGTAGGAAAGCAGAGTAACGACATCACATCCTCCTAATTCCTTCTTGCTGATTCTTTATTTGCAAACACATTTTCTGGCCAAGATAACGCTGGGTGACAACTGGAATCAACACTCTGACCCCATATGACTCAGAAAGATGTGGGTAAAAATACAACTATGTTTTAAAAGGACTAAAATTATTTTGGGATTGTCGAGTTGAACAGCACCGAGTGCTTCACGACGCAGACGAGTGGAGCAGCCATGTGTTAATAATAATGATTAACTCATTAGAGCTTTGTTCAGCCAGCAGAGTGGCCCAGAAGAAGACATTGTAGCACGGGAGAAACCATGAAGCTGAGCCACAGAGTGGGAAAGAAGTTTGCCCAAAGACCACACAGCCTGGAAATAGTAATTTCTCTGCCCTCCGAGGCAAGTTATTGACTTTGCCGAAGTGGATTTCAACCAGTAGTGATTGCTTATGAAAATCCCATTTTTAATTGCTGGCAGGCACAACTTTGCTGTCAATATTTTTTTTATTAGCTGGGTTGTTCCAGCCATGGTGATCCAGGAATACAAGGCATGGCAAGCTGTAGAGCAGCGAGGTAATTTCTTTTACTAGACAAAAGCCAGGTAAGCTCTCCTGCCTGTGAGTGTTTTTTTTTCTCCACCTGGTTGAAAAACACCATGGAACATGCCAATTTCTATTAAAAATCAGGGTTTGTTTCATTTCCACCAAAAAGTTCACAAGTTAAATCCTCCCATCCACACATCTGGAAAGAAAAAAAACCAAAAATATTTAGCCAAAAAACAGAGGAAAGAAGAGACAGGGAGAGGGAGGGGATGGGGAAGGAGAGGGTCTAACAGACAAATTGAAACTTTCTGCCAAAAATAAAGTTTCATTTCTGTTTAAAAGCCATCCAAGCAGGTCTGCTCTTAATATATAGCTTTTAGTGTGCCCCACAGATGCTTGTCATGCCAGTGCTCCTCTTCTCACAGCATCTGCTTGCAATGGCCCAGATGCATCTAGAAGCTGTGAGGTTTGTCTTTCTGGAAACCCATCCTGCAGTGTGATTTTTATCTGGTGGTGAGTTATGACAGCAGGGAGGCAGGGACCAGCAGCAGAGCCATGGGACAGAGAGGAGAAAGGTCTGAAGATCCATCTTCTCTCTGAAGAGTTGTGAGAGTTGGTTGCAATTTTTGAACATCCAAGTGGAACAAGGGAAAAAGTTTATCCAAATTGTCACTGACTCGTTTGGGCTCTCCTAGGGATGATGCTCCAGACTTTAGGGTATCTTCTGTCTCTTTTAGCACTGATTCTTGAGTCAGCAGTGTGACCTCATGGCCAAGAAGGCCAATGGCATCCTGGGGTGGGTTAGAAGGGGGATTGTTAGAAAAGTCAGAGAGGTCCTCCTCCCTCTCTATTCTGCCCTGGTGAGACTCCACCTGGAATGTTGTGTCCAGTTGTGGCCCCTCAGTTCCAGAAGGAGACAGAAGTCCTTGGAAGAGCCCAGTTTGGGGCCACCAAGGTGCTCGAGGGAGTGGGACACCTTCCTGCTGAGGCCAGGCTGAGGGAGCTGGGGCTCTGGAGCTGGGAGAAGAGGAGCCTGAGGGGTCATCTCAGGAATGTCTATCAATATGTAAAAGGTGAGTGTCAGGAGATTGGATCCAGGCTCTTCTTGGTGTTGACCAGGGACAGGACAAGGGGCTGTGGTTCCAAGCTGGAGCAGAGGAGGTTCCATGGGACCATGAGGAGAAACTCTTTCCCTGTGAGGGTGCCAGAGCCCTGGGCCAGGCTGCCCAGAGAGGTGCTGGAGTCTCCTTCTCTGGAGACATTCCAGACCAATCTGGACACATTCCTGTGCGACCACCTCTAGGAAATCTGCTTTGGTGGGGAGGGTTGGACTCGATGATGTTCCAAGGTCCCTTCCAACCCCTACAATTCTTTGGTCTTTGATTCTGTGAAATGTCTTGAGGATAGATATTAAGTGATGCTCCCATGGAGAGAAGCAGTACATGTTAGGAGGTAATTCATGTGTCCTACTTGAAACACATGTACTGGGTTGCAAGAAATCACATCCTTGGCTTCATTAAATATATTGATTAAATGTCAGTAATGGGATTCCAGGGTCCATCACTCAGAGATGCCCATCTTGTCAACATCCATCTTCAGTGAGGATGGATCCCACCCATTGTGTGTGAACTACAGGGCCAGGAGTGCAGAAAGACTACAGACTGCAGGACTCAGCAAGCCTCTACTTGCTCTCCAGCCTGCTATTTACTTTGTGGTGTAGACATTCCTCCCATCTGGCATTTGAGAGGAGAAGGAGGAGGGGGCTGTCGAGACAGGGAAAGCAGAGCAGTCCCAAGCACCACCCATGAGGTCCCATTCCAACAGTTACATGGAGTCTGTCACGCAGGAGGCAATCTCCAGCCTCAGTTACTCCTCACACACACTCATCACCTCTCATCTTCACAAGTCTTAGAGCATCAAGTAGGGAACACATCTTGCCTCCAAATATTTTTTTTACCAGGGTACATCACATCCAACACAGATGTCTTTTCCAAAATTAAAATCTGATGCAGTTGGAGGACTCTCTTGCAGCCTGTGTCTATTATCAGATTCAAATTCTTCTCCTTTATTGTTGGCTTTGAGCAGGAGCTGAAATCAAAAGCAAAGTGTCCATAACTATGTCTTCTCCCACTCCACCAATATCTTGGTGTTTGGCAAAGGCAACTGGCAAGGTCACTCACACAGATGGTATCAAGAGTTGTCCCATTCAAAATGCTGCACCTTAAAATGAGGGATGGGGATGAATGGGTACCACAGCCATGTCCCAGTGACACAGGCATTTGCAAGGACCTTCCAGTTACTTCACCTATGGTCTTGCACCTGATCATTAGCAATTATTTAAATCCAACCAAGAGGTGTTAACCAACTGCATTAAATCCAGTGTGGTTGCAGACACTGATTGGCAATTCTTGAATAAGCACTAATAGGATGTTTTATGCAGATCATGTCTCACAATTCACACTTCCTCTTCCTCCATGTGTTTTTTTATGATCCCCTGGCTTTACTTGGCTCAATCACACTAAACTATCAGTCTACCTCCCTCTTTTTTTCTTTTTTTTTTCCAGAACTTGTCTTCAAACAAGTCTTTGAACACTCATTTTTCAATTACAGTCTACCTCCCTCTTTTTTTTTTTTTTCCAGAACTTGTCTTCAGACAAGTCTTTGAACACTCATTTTTCAATTACAGGTACCTAAAGAGGCAGATCTACTGGGATAGATCTTTTTTCTTTCTCCTTTGGCTGAGTTTAGGCAACTTCAGTTGCCCAAATATTACAGGTGAAGCCCTTGCAGTCAAGAGGAGATCTTCAAGATGTAGGTTCTTCTAGAAGACCTTGTTCACACTCTCTTTTTTGGTCAGTAGGTAGCAGAAGCACTTTTCAGACAGTTCATTGCATGCTAAAACAAGTGCCTGGGAAGTTGGGAAGGGTGTCCTTTCAGACATCAGCTATTTCAGTCAGGAGAGGTCTTCCCAGAGGGTGAGTCCTCTCAATGGAATTTGGCACCTCATGAAAATGGAGACAAACACAACATACAAGTCATCTCAGGGATGTCTTGAGCAGCAGACTTCTGGAAGGAGAAGCTCTGAGATGGTCCTAAAGTATCTGCCTTGACCTCTGATCTTGCCATGGCATCTGCTGAGGATCAGATTTTTGCATGGAATATAGGGGGGGAAAAAGAAACACCTCCACCACCTCCTTCTATCTACAGAAAACACAAAGACTGTATTTAATCTACTATTCAATAAGACCTATTGGAAATTGTAAGGGACATCTAATTATACAATCACAGAACCTCTTGGGTTGGAAGGGACCCAAAAGGACCATTGGGTCCAATTCCTGGCTCCACACAGGGCCAGCCAAGTCAGAGCATGAGACTGAGGGCATTGTCCACACATTTCTTGACCTCAGCCAAGCTGGGTGCTGTGACCACTTTCCTGGGGACCCTGTTCCAGTGCCCAACCACCCTCTCAGTAAGGAACTTCTTCCTAATGTCCAACCTAAACCTCCCCTGTCTCATCTGCATAAAATCCAAGAAATCCTTCCAGGAATTGGACTTGCAGGTGCATCTATGTTCTGCCTTTCTCACTGTTAACAGCAGCACTATGTATTGTCTACCACAGATGTTCATGTTGAACCATGGAAGAGCTTTAACAAAGACCATTCCTTGTCTGAAACAGTGAGAGAAATCTCTGTATGACAGATTAACTCAGTGATTAACGAGATGAAAACACAGTCAAAGCACAAAGGGGAAAAAAAAACCAAGGATTGGGTTGCCCATGTGAATCAGCCAAATGGATTGTTTATTTCAAGTTAAAATGTGGCAAAATCTGGTTCAATCTGTTCTCTCTCAAAACCCAGAACTGATATAATCTTCTCAACTGCCTGTATCAAACCACCATGCATCCAAAATAACCTAGACACCATTCCAAGCTCGCTTCCCGTTGAGACACAGACCATGTCCTTTTAGGTCTTGCCAGACCATAATACCATATAATTTCCCATAGCTATAATAATAATCATAATCCAACATCTGAGCATGTTCTCTGAGAATTGCTACTCTTGAAGCTATGGTGCCTTCAAAAAACATGCTAACAGGAGTTGAGATGGACCCTACTGTACCAACCCACCCTGATGGACTTGGGACATCATAGATTCAAGATAATTTAATTCTGTGAACTGGTTTTAATCTGATAAACTCCTTCATTTTCCCCTTGGAAGGCATCCTTAAGAACATGCTCATACCACTACTGACCATTCCATGTCCTCTGCCCACCCAAAGATCAGAAAAATAAGGATTTTTATGACATTACCACAGAAGTAATGGGAAGTTACCCAGCTCGGTGCCTAAGAGGACTGAGCCCTCTCTGTGGGACAAGGAATTAAGTCATGAGTAACCACAGACAGACTCTACAATTCCTGCCAGGGAAGACTTTCCTGATTTATTTGTTGTTGTTTTATTTTCTATCTTTTTCCTCCCCAGGAAGAAGTGGCTGTTTGACTCAAACCTTTGAGTCACCCACGGAGGGTATTTTTGGAGTGAGAAAGTGATTACTCAAAGATCATCCACCAAACCCTGATATTCAAATCCCACTCTCATCCATAATTAGTCCATCTGTCTGTAAATATAGGTTATCTCTGGTGACACCAATTTTTTTTTCTTGAGAGCTTTGTCACTGTGGGTTTTTGGTTTGGTTTGGTTTTTTTTAATTACTATTCTTCAAATGAATTTTTTAACAAATATTTTCCCTCTAAAACTAAATTCCAGGTTTTCCAAGAAGAATATTGTAAAGCAAAACCAGCAACTATTGTTGGACAAACACTTTCCATCCACCAGCATAAAGAAATGAAATTATTTTTTCTCCAAGCAGATTCAGAACAAGAGAGGATTTGGGGTTAAATTCTCTTCAAAATTCATAAGCACATTTTAAGAAAGTTCAAATGATTTCACACCAAAAAAAAAAGAGTTAAATTATATGAGAAAAGGCATTCCTTTCAAACTGCTTCAGGAAATAAGCTTATCTTTCTTATAGCAGTTTTTCCTAGTTAGCAGCTGAGTGCTTAATATCTCTGTCATCACTGCAATGGTTTTAGGGAAGGTGTCTGTGTCAAATTCTGAATTTAATTTCACTGTTGGAACATTGTTTGTGATTCCAGCCTTCCTTCTGAAGCAGAAGCCTCCATTTTGTCACCAAGAGAGCGATAAAAAGCCCATATTTATTTCCAGAAATAGATGACATTGAAGCAATTGACACTTTTAATGAACCCAAGCAGAGGAGATTAACTCTGAAACTTAGAGAGAGTCAAGGAACAGAACATCCCAGCATCCACCTGTATCTTGGCTTGAACAAGAGCTTTGATGTGGGCTTAAATGACAGATTTTAGACAAATAAGAATCCAATAGAAAAGATGGATGGGAAAGATGTTAGAGAAATCCCTAGAGAGATTCCTGGAAAATCAAGAGCTAGTTGTGATTACAGCTTGTGAGCTACATCATCTCACAGGCTTCCTTGTTCCTCTAAATTGGGCAGCACCACAGTGTGATAAACAATGGACAGATCTCAAAATCCTCCAAAAAAGGAGAAAAAGAAAAAGTATCATAGAATCATAGAATGATTAGAGGTGGAAGGGACTCCCAGAGGTCATCCAGTCCAACCCCCCTGCAAGAAGCAGGGACACCCCCAACTACATCAGCTTGCTCACGGCCTCATCCAACCTGGCCTTGAACTTCTCCAGGGATCCAGGGGCATCCACCACCTCCCTGGGCAACCTGTTCCAGTGCTCCACCACTCTCACAGCAAAGAACTTTTCCTAAAAGAACAAAGAAGATGAGCTAAGTCAGTACATATAGGTACAAACCCCACATGCAATGGCTGCTGCACTGGTTAGATCTCATGAAGTTCTGAAATCATTAGAGAAGGACACCAAAGCAGATGAAAATGACATTAAAGTATTAAACAGTAGAAAACATGCAAATGCTGTATTGGTTCTTATGTTCTATATAGTTCTATTTATTAACAATTAGTTTAACAACTTACAGACATTATTGAAGGGGAGCTGTTCCTGCCTTGGGACCGTGGATGGATGACCCAACTTCACAAGGATCCTCCCAGCCCCATTTTGGTGATTATTTCTCCAAAGAAACTCCTTGTAGAGCAAATGAGCAGACTCTGGTATGACAGTGAATGGGACACTTGAGTCTGCACTCTTCTTCTGTAATTTAGGATTAATTTTTAATTGATTTTATTAATTATTTAATGGTGGAGAATATAGTCTCAGGCAGTCCTTTAGGCTCTCTCAGTAGTCCTGGATGGATACCAATAAATAAAAGGATGACTTACCTCTGCTTCTTAGGTAACTCTGGTGGGACTCAGATGGTTAGAGAGGAGGTATCTACCTCAGATCTCCAACCTCAGTGAAATTTTGTTGATTTGATGATGGTGATTCAACCTGTTGAGGACAGATTTTCATGAAGGTCTTTGAGAATGAATGAATGACATTTAATTGGAGGTGATGTTTATATGTTTGCAATTGCCTTTCTTATCACCATTGATCATGAATTAGGGTTACTATAGAGTCACAATCATGGGGGAAGTGTATGATGACTTTGACTTTAAGCCTTTCCACTTAGAGGTTGGGCAGTTAAACAGCATTTACAGAGTATGACACAGCTCAAACTGCAGGTGATTCATGTGGTTTTACTTTGAATTATTTCTGAGCTGTGCAAGATGCAGGCAGAAAAACCTATGAGATTCAAGGGCAGAAAAGAGACATTTTATACCAGAGAAAAAAATAAATGTGCAAACAATTGATGAGCAGTGAAGCATAGAATCATAGAATCACAAAATGGTTCGAACTGGAAGGGACTGCAAAGATCATTGAGTTCCAACCCATTGCAATGGGCAGGGACACCTTCACCAGACCAGGCTGCTCAAGGCCCCATCCAACCTGGCCTTGAACATCTCCAGGGAGAGGACAGCCACCACTTCCCTGGGCACCCTGTGCCAGGGTCTCACACCCCCTTAGAGGAAAAAATTTCTTCCTGAGATCCAATCTCAATCTACCCTCCTCCAACTTCAAACCATTCCCCCCCGTTCTATCACCCCAGGCCCTTCTCAGACCCTCCAGTCCCTCCTCAGCTTTCTAGTTGGCCCCTTTGGGGATTGGAAAGATNTCGGATGGAACTTTCTGTGTCCCAGCTTGGAACCATTTCTTCTTGTTCTGTCACTGACCAACACCAAGAAGAGCCTGGATCCATCCTCCTGACACTCACCTTTTACATATTTATAGACATTAATGAGGTGACCCCTCAGGCTCCTCTTCTCCAAGCTCAAGAGTCCCAGCTCCTTCAGCCTCTCCTCTTAATTCCCAGAATCATTTTCATGTGCTCTTCAGTATGAGCCTGTTTCTGATTATAGTAAAGAGAGTTGAATTGTTGTGATGCTACTGGGAGAAAGAGGAATGGAAAGGAGCAATTCCACCAGTGGGATTTGTGCTAATGGCAGGAAAACATTAATTGGTGTGTTTAATGACTCTTTCCCATTTAATGGGACTAGAGGTAATAGAGAACAAGAGCAGGTTCAAATAATACAATTTTGAGAGGTAATGGGAACAATAATGAACAATAATGTTATTGATAAAGCCTAAAATGACACAAGGTTGTTAAGGGAATCTGAAATGCAAGTTTCAATCTTTCATATCTCATTTCATGGGGATGGTTTGTGTGAAGGTTAACAATCACAACCTTCCATTGCTCATCACTTGTACCACCAGGGAGATCTTGGGCAAATTTGTGGTGGGCAGAGCACATCCCAAACCTCTTTACCACGGTCAGAAATGCAACTGAGAGGTTTTGCTTCCTTTTAACTTTCCAAAAGTTAAGAGAAGTGATAACAGTAAGGTATACACCCAGAATGGATATAAATTAAGGACATATTCTTACTGTGAACCACCTCTCTGATGCATGTAAATAAGAACAAAAGCCCCATTTCCAACTGGGTTGAGCACACTCATGAGTGTTCCACTGATAACCCACTGAGGATGGTTGGTGAAAAGTCTAGAGACAGCTCCCCATAAATGCCAAATTATGCAAAGACAATCACAGATTTCCAATGTTAAATATAGTCCTTACAGCACTGACTAATGTCTTTGCAAGTGTTGGCAATCTTGCAAATATTTCCAAGTCACAAAGAGCAAACCACCATATGACATGTTTGGGTCATTCCACCAGGGCTGTGTGTTTGTGTGTGTGTTTCACAGTGCTTCAGTAGGCAGATACTGTTGGAGGGAACATGCCCTCACAAGCCAGACAGAACTGCAGTCACTGTCAGCCAAGAGGAAACAAAAATCCACCTACAGAATCATCAAATCACAGATTTGTCTTGGTTGGAAGGGACCCTTCAGATCATCAAGTCAAATGATCACCCTGCCATCAACCATAACCTGCCATCCACCACTGACCCACAACCCTCAGCACCACATCTACCCATCTTTTAAATCCCTCCTGGGATGGTGACTCCACCACCTCCCTGAGCAGCTCATTCTATGCCTGACAACCCTCTCTGGAAAGATATTTTTCCTAATATCCAATCTAACCCTTCCCTGGTATAACTTGACACCATTTCTTCTCATCACTAAGGATAAAAAGTCAGCCCCTGCCTCTCCACACCCTCCTTTCAGGTAGTTATAGAGAGCAATAAAATCTCTCCTCAACCTCCTCTTCTCCAGACTAAACAACTTGTTCCTTCAGTTGATCTTCATCACATTTACTCTCCAGTCACCTCACCAGCCTCATCATCTTCCTCTGAACATGCTCTGTAGTGAGGGGCCCAATAGTGAATGCAGGACTCAAGGTGGGACCTCACCAGCACTGAGTACTGGGGGATATGGAATTGTTGGAGAGGGTCCAGAGGAGGCCACAGAGATCATCCAAGGGCTGGAGCATCTCTCCTATGAAGCCAAGCTGAGAGAGTTGGGGCTGCTCAGCCTGGAAAAGAGGAGGCTCCAAGGAGGTATTACAGCAGCTTTCCAGTCTGTGGTGGCTTGAACCTCTCTGAAGGCCAGACTCCCAACAAAGTCACTCTATCACTCCCCTCTCAGCTGGACAGGGGACAAAATATCTATTAATAAATAGAAATAGAAAATATCCATTGAAATATCTATTGAGAGGCTTCTTCTGAGAAGTTCTTCCCTGTGAGGTGGTGTCTGTCCCCTCCCTGGAGGTGTTCAAGGCCAGGTTGGACGGGGCCTTGAGCAGCCTGGTCTGGTGAAGGTGTCCCTGCCCATGACAGTTGTGTTGGAACTTGATCTCTGCAGTCTCTTCCAGACAGAACCAGTCTGTGATTCTATGATTGTCTCATAGTCAGAATCAGTGGTAGTGAGAGAGAGATGGACTATGGGTGGCCTTTCTTGCTCTCAGTGCATTGATTTTGTACTGGGGACATCAAAAACTTGCCATGAGAGATGGTGTGAAGAGGGAGAAGAAGCAACACCAGACTCCTTCCAGGGAATTTCCCATGAGGAGCAGGTGCAGTGGCACAGGGTGACACAAGATAAACGCTGGTGTCACTCTAAGTGCACGTTTCTTGGCAGGTTTAACAAAAACAGCTGAGAGATTCACACAGTGCAATCTGATCTAGAAGAACACACAGAGACAAGATTAACAGGGTATCCCATGATGTCATCTCAAACAACCACGTTCCTGGCGGAGGGAGAGGCGCTCGAGTCCCCGAGTCCAAGTCTGCACATGAAACTTCACTGAGGCATCTGCTGTGATCCCTTTGCTCTCATATCCTTCCCTCCATTCTGGCAGCTTTGCCCAGGTCCTATAAACATCCAGGCAGCAATCAATGAGGTGTGAATATTTAGCTTATAAAGTTGGTCATGTGTGAAGGATATCCCTTCAGAGAGGTTGGGAGAGCAGCAGTGGAAAGATATTTCCAGGTTTACTGTCACTGTGTTGCTGCTCTTCTGCACTCAGCTGTATGGATGTCCCCAAGTAGTCAAAGAAGTCACAGATGGGCTCTGAACTGAAGACACACTGCTCTGGGCATTAGCTCTTGTGCTTGGAAAGCAAAAAATCACATTAATCACTGGATTTTGGCCAGTGATAGAACAAGGAGAATTGGTTCCATGCTGGAACTTGGAAATTTCCATCTTAATATAAGGAGAAACTCTTTCCCTGTGAGGGTGACAGATCACTGGACCAGGCTGCCCAGAGAGGTGCTGGAGTCTCCTTCTCTGGAGACATTCCAGACGCATCTGGACACATTCCTGTGGGATCTACTCTAGATGATCCTGCTTGGGCAAGGGGTTGAACTGGATGATCTTTTGAGGTCTCTTCCAACTCCTAAGATTCTGTGGTTCTGTGATGCTGTGATTTTCCTCCATGCACTTGGAAGTGTTTCACATATCACCAGCAGTTTGGAAACCTCTGCCTCTACTCAGAGCCAGGAGGTCAAAATGTCCATGGCCATGTCTGCTCTAGTAAATGAGCTTGCCTGAAGAAGAAACTGGGGCAATCTTTGGGCCTGTATGACCCTCATCACAAACATCAGCTGGTACAACACATCCTTGTTATTCCCATTGTTACTCCCCCATTGTTACTCTATATTCATGCTCAGAGCTTGGTGGCCACATGCTAACTGCCCAAAGGGAGTTGTTCTTCACCCACACAAACCTCTAGACCACATCTAGGAGCTGCCTTGGAGAACTATACCTGACCTCAGTCAAAATCAAACCAGATGAGAATTTAGCAATATCAAAAGTTGTGACCCTGATAGCAAGGGATGCAGTATGGCTCACATTGGTACAGTAAACCCTCTTTTCCCCCAAAAAAAAGGGTCAGCTTCCTCTGCATAGCATGGGAGAGGATGTTCTTGGTATGTGCTAGGTCCTTCTCCACATGCAAGTATTTGCTAGAAGCTGCTGCTACGAAAAGATTTTACACTTCATTATGTGAGTAGCCCTAGTGAAATCCCTGGGGTTTCTTACTGAGTCTGAAGCCAAAGAAGTCAACAAATGTCACAGAAAGACTTTGCTCATGGTGCACTGTGCTGTGTTGAGTTCTCTGTCTCTCTGCTTGTCTGGGAAACTTCCAGCTACAGGAAAGAAAAGGGGAAAATGGTTTGCAAAAGGAGACAGGGGAGAAAGGTTGGGATATGTTGTCACTGAAGAGGTGAATTTTGGGAGATATCTCCAGTGCTGGTGGCTGTCTCACTTTGCCCAGGACTGCAGATAACTACAGATTCTTTGCAAACCATTCCTGCAACATTTTCCTCTTGCCAGTGGAGGTCAGGCTGTTGGCAGCAGGAACACATTCTGTTTCCTTATCTTGAGGGATGAACATTTCCAAGGTAAACTCAAATCCAAGGGGAAGCATGGTTGAAGGACACAGAAGTCCTTGGAAGAGCCCAGCACAGGGCCAGCAAGGTGCTNCATCAGGAGAAACTCTTTCCCTGTGAGGGTGCCAGAGCCCTGGACCAGGCTGCCCAGAGAGGTGCTGGAGTCTCCTTTTCTGGAGACATTCAAACCTATATAGATGCATTCCTGAGTCACCTACTCAAGATGATCCTTCTCTGGCAGGGAGTTGGAGATCTTTCAGGTCCCTTCCCACTCCTGACATTCTGTGATTCTGTGATTCATGAAGCCACAGAATAAGCAAGTCAATCTGGGGCAGACAAATTCTTTCTACAGGAAAAGACACCTTGTCAAAAAATTCTTTAGCACTTTACAATCCCTTTGAAAAGTCAGTGAACATGAGCCTGCAATTAGCAGAGAACACGAAAGAGAAGAGGCCCAGAATGATGTTCCCAGGAGCTATAGGACTTGATAAAGGCTGAGATCTCTGGAAAGTTCCAGGAATGTCCTCTCCTTCAGGAACAGGTTTGAATGTCTCCAGAAATTGTAGTTTAGATTGTGGGAGCAAACAAAGTCCCACAGCAATATGAGGACACGAAAGAAGAATAGGAAGATATTGCATTAGCCCACAGGAATTTGAGGTCTGGTGGAAGGAAAAGCAAAGGAAGAAATTTTTGTCCTCTTGATACAGATGTGGGAATTAAAATCTAGAGAGGGATTAAGTCTATTTCCTATGTGGGTTATGTTTGCAAAATAAATCCACATCATCTGAAACTTTGTTCAGTACCAGTAGAAGTCCTGTTTCCTTCTCATCTATGGCTGGTAAAAGAGGAATAGACATATGCAACAAGAATCCCTCTCCAAAGAGAAAAAAAATAAATCAAAGTTGTTATATTTGTGCTAATTTTGTTCATCTTCTCTTTAGAGTGGGTTATAGCTCCACATTGAGATTACACTGTATTTTCTTTGGCCCAGTTCATCAGAACCTGCTGTAACTGAAATGATGGACAGGTCCTGAATTAATGATTAGAAATCATTTTCAATAACCTTTTCTGCCCATCATTGCTGTCCCCTTTCTCAGGAACCACTCCCTTGATGAGTGTAAGCCCCCTCCTTTCCTCATCAGGTTTAAACATAACAACCCTCCAACACATTTGGGGTGCAAAGAACTTACACTGCATACTCACACAGACCATTTCATCACTAACAAGCTCCCTGGCCATACTAACAAGGGCCCTCCTATGAAACACACTGTCAGGAGCAGAAAATGTTCACATACAAACAAGACCACTTTGGGTGCATGTTTTGGGGTGAGAGGCTGTGGGACAATCTACCAGCATGGGCATAGGCAGCACCTCAGGCATCAACACATGCACATATGTGTGCACACACCCACACACACTTATAAACCTGTTCAGATTAGAAGTTATGAGAAAGTTCTTCACCAAAAGAGTTGTTGTGGTGTGGAAGAAGCTGCCCAGGGAGGTGGTGGAGCCCTCACCCCTGGATGTATTGAACAGACAAGGAGATGAGGTGCTCAGGGATATGGTTGAGGGCAGGGATGGTTGGGCTTGATGATCTCAAAGGTCTTTTCCAACCTAGTGATTCTGTGATAAATATTTGCACACTATAGTTTTCATGTTCACAGAATATGGAGAATATGTCCAGGGAAAAATTCTGGTGGAGATACCTGGAGATACCTCAAGAAATAGCCCTGGGAGATGCAGCCTCACCAGCAAAGCCTCTCCACAAGGAAGGGGAGAAACAGCAACCATAATAACACCTGAGAAATATCAAAATTGAGATCTTTGGTTTGTTCTTGCAAAATGAACTTCTCATGGTGAAACTGGACATGCACAAATAATGCAATTTTGCTCTGAAAATATCAAATGTTGCCTGTGTGTCCAAGGCTGAGTGCCTGGGGAATATTATCCCCTTCACCAGTTCAAGATCAAAGATGTGGAAACCCCTAATGAATCAAGGCCTAAGAAAATAGATCAAACTAGGTATAAGGAAGATTTTTTTTTATTATTTTAAT
>VXBZ01012839.1:1288563-1320105 GCA_013399135.1 Heliornis fulica | reverse complement strand
GGGTGCAGGTGCACGCCGTCGCTGTCCTCTCCTGGCTGCCGTGTCCTGCGGGGTCGTCGTGCCCCGGGGAGCAGAACCTGAGGGCTCGGGGTTCCTGCCTTTGAAATGAGAAATCCCAGAGCAGGGCTGGAGGGTTCAAAAGCCAGCCACGGCTCGGCCCCTGTCAAGTGCAACAATGCCTTGGCACTAGGCGTTGCAAATCCACGGCTTGGTTATACTGCAGAAATTATGAGTAAGTTGGGAGGGGAATGTGCAAGCCTCTAAAGCCGCGTTCGATAAGTGATGTTCACCCCGTATCTTCGTTGCTCNCCCGGTCCCGCGGAGGTGAGTGGTACCGGGGAGGTGGGGAGGGGGCCTTTCTCACCCCGCGTCCCTCGGGCGCGGCAGCGGGTGTGTGATGTGTGCGTGCGTGCGTGTGTGGTTGACGCGGCAGCTACTCCCGGCACCGCCCGCCCGCCGCCCCCGTGGGGTGGGTGCAGGTGCACGCCGTCGCTGTCCTCTCCTGGCTGCCGTGTCCTGCGGGGTCGTCGTGCCCCGGGGAGCAGAACCTGAGGGCTCGGGGTTCCTGCCTTTGAAATGAGAAATCCCAGAGCAGGGCTGGAGGGTTCAAAAGCCAGCCACGGCTCGGCCCCTGTCAAGTGCAACAATGCCTTGGCACTAGGCGTTGCAAATCCACGGCTTGGTTATACTGCAGAAATTATGAGTAAGTTGGGAGGGGAATGTGCAAGCCTCTAAAGCCGCGTTCGATAAGTGATGTTCACCCCGTATCTTCGTTGCTCAGACCTTGCCTTTAGCATTCTGTTGCTGAGTGACCTGCTCTGCAGAAAAAATAAACCCTTCTGTTGAAATCAGTATCCCAAGAAGTGTTTCCAGTGAAGCCCTCCTGTCAGCTGAACTGCTAGCAGTGAATATTACCTACCCATGCTCCCTGATGTTCTCTAGTACTGTATTAAAATACAGTGCTTAGAACTTCCATGGGAGAGGGTGCAAAGGGTGAATTCAGGTGATTGAATTTTTTTTAATTCTTTTTTTCTGCTGGTGTGTTGTGCTAATGCTGTTTCCTCTGATGGTGCTTACTGCTGTCATGTGAATGACTTTTTAGCATATGATCTTAAACTATCTTGTGGCGTATGGCAGAGTGTAAGCACTTCTTCAGTTTGATTCATATGTACCACTTACTCCCTACACCCCCAAGACTCTTAGTATAGTTTTGAAGTTGCTATAATGTCTCCTTATCTGTTTAAGGCATGTGCAAGCATCATTGCGCTTCCTTCTTATAATCGAAAACTATATTCTGTGTAAAGAATAATATAATAGCTGGCTTCACGATGTAGGTAATTTTAAGCCTGGATCTGCTTTCTCTGTCTCTCTGTAGGTGCATGTATTTTGTAGTGGGGAAACAAGTATCTTGCCTTGTTTGCATCATTAATTGAAATGGGGTTGGAATACAGAGTTGATTAGCTGCATAATTCTAATAATGGCTCAGAGGAAAGAAAAATGGCAAAATGCAATGGCAGTCTTCTCTTCTTCCTCCTTCTCTGCTGCAATCCTTACCTGACCCTGATGCTGCAGCAGAGAGCTGGCCTGCTGCTGCTTCTCCCGAGTGTGTGCAGAGCAGGTAGGAGGGAGCAGAATGAAATTGTGCTTTACAGGTCACCGGCAGGTTGCACAAGTTGCTGTTATATCTTCTTTCCCCTCCCCGCTTTCATTGGTTTTGTGTTTATCTTTTTGATTGCTTTTTGTTTTCTTTTGGTACTTGTATTAACCTACGTCTTTAACTTCATTCACATTTAGGGCAGCCAAAACATTTTTTTTTCATTAATTTCTCAAGAAATCTCCACAACAAACCAAATTTGGATTACATTTGTTAAAATGCTTTTGGATGCTTCTTGGGTGGGGGGCGTAACTTTTTCTTTTTTTTTTTTTTTAATCTTTCTGATTGCATAGCTTGCTTTCACAATCTGGATCACTTGGGAATAATTCTAGATACTAGTTCAGTCTAAAAAAGACCTTATTACAGGATTATAGGATTACTGATGACACCTAAGATTGACGTGTTCAGTCAATGCATTCTTTAATTAGAATCAGCTCTACAATAGGTGTGTGCTTTATAAAGGACATATTTGCATTCATTCTAAATCCCAAGTTGCGATTTTGCAACTTCATTGTATTTATCTGTTAATTTATGACTTAGGTAAAGGGACAAGCCTTGACTAGAGATGGTTTTTCATGTTTTAAGTGTAATGTGTTGTACTTTACCTTCCTAATGCTTATGTTTTGCAGGACCTCACTAGTCAGGCTTGTTAACAGACCTGGTCATAATATAGTGCAGTCAAACTTTCTCAAATGTTCTTATTTTCAAAATAAGATGCCATAGGTTGTGGAGGTATGAAATATGACATAGAAAGAGCTTAGTGACTGTTGCCTTCAAACTTGGAACTGGTCCTGTGCACTTAACACTGGAAGAACCTAACCTGAGATTGGATAGGTACTACTGAGGGTTTGATTAAAAGTTATTAAACTGCAAGGGGAGACAAATGACTAGACAGGTATGATTATCTGTGACTAATTTATAATTTCTCTTAAAATTGGTATTAAAAATCCGTTTGGGTAAACATCATACTCTATGAAAAAAATAATGTATGGCCATGTTTTGGTGAAATTAAGTTCTAAAGTTTAAAACCTAAATGTTTTGAACTTCTGGGAACCGTTTCTAAAGAAGTTTGGGCCTTTTCCAGTCACTCAGCATGCATATGTATCTATGTACTGCCACTCTTGGATCAATCTCTCTGAGAAGTCTTTCGTTAATCAAGATAATCTACAGCTCCAGGATCACTGATCTCAGAAACATTGCTGGAAAGATGTTTGTTATTAAGATGTTATTCTGAATCCTGTGTGTGGTGGATCTTGTCATATCAGCTGTGGAGGTCAGGGCACTATGCTTCAAGTGCATCAAAGCATAGAATAACAGAAAATCTGGGTTGCAGTAAAACAATTCCAAAATTGGATCAAATGAGCTTTACATGGTTTTGTTTCTAAAGCAGAATTAAGTTAGTTCCTGCTGGAAGGCGTGAATTTAAGATGTGACTTTATTTATTTATTTTTCATTTTGAAATATCCTGTTGGAAGCTCTATGCTTCTGCTGATATGCTAAACCGGTGTTGATTTAGGAGGCACTAGTGTGCCGGAGGCTGTCTTAGACATAGGGAGCTTTAAATAAGAGAAAACATAGTTCTTAATGTTTACCGCTGTGAAATTCCTGTACCAAGTAGCAGACTTTATGTAAAGATACAGGTTTATGCTCACCTTTTGCCTGTCACTGGCCAATAAAAATTCCCATAACCCACAAGTTACAGCACTCCTGTACTGAAATGTTCATCAGTGTCCAGGTGCTTGGAACAGACCCTGCACTGTGTGTTCTGGAATTTATGGAAGTGATGTGGTTGCTTGTATGAGATTTAATATAACGGTACTGTAGTAGACTTAAAAATTAGGTACGTCTGACTCAGCAAATGTGATGTGCAGAATTTAATTAAGTGCTGACTATCTTAATAAGGACTCATAGTAGAACACCCTATCCAAATACCTTCTAAACTTAAAACTTGCTAGGAATCAGGGTCTTTATATGTTGCTGCAGAGAACTTCGAAATCTAAAGACAGAGCATACAAAGTCTCAATCTCAGTAAGCCTCTGCTATGTAGAGAGTTTCGCTTTTATATCATTGTATTTTCAGTATCAGAGTTGTAAGAGAATTTGTAGTATTCATAGTGCTATGGAAACTTTTTTTTTAGTCCTTGTGTTGGTCTATTTTTGCAGCTACAGTGCTATTTTGGAATTATCTGAAAACTGAATATAAACAATGCTGTTAGTGAAAGAATAGCTTTTGCTGGCTGGATTAACTGAAAGTGGCTGTTTACAGAACAAGTTATTGTTTTGTTATGAATATTTGAAATACACAGAATTTTATCAAATATACCTTGTGTGAGTATGGACTGGAAGCAAGAAACAGGGTCCAGTCTATGTGGGCTAAACCATGACAGTAGATCAGTAGGGTTCAGCATGAGAGCCAATTAAAAATTCAGGCCCTGCACTTCAGTCAGGAATGTATCTTTTCATTCTGGCAGGCAGCTGAACTTTCATATTTATAAATATGAAAATGCTTATGCTCCAGTCAAACCTGGAGAATGACAAATTCATTAAATGAATTGATAATTCTGCTACGTGGGTATTGAAGAATTTTATATTCACCAATAGCCAGCTGTTCTTCTGTTCCTGTTATGTAAGTATAATAATGTGTGAAACAGGATCTGGAGATTACATTTAAAGAGATTTTTTTGAGGGGGTAGGTGGAAGAGAAGGTATGGGACACAAAGTGGGTTTTGTGCTCATTTTTTTTACAGTTACAGAGGCATCTTTTTAACAATTTGAAAACAGTTTAGATTAATGCGTAGATCCTGGTTTTCCCCAATTTATAATTTAATCAAGTTTTAAATGTGATTGAAATGCAAGGTGAATTGAATAAGAATGAGGTCCAAGATTTGTGTAATCATAGTAACCATATTGCTAGTTGTAGGCTGCTTGGCATAGCTTATAAATGTAGTTTAACTGAAAGATTTTTAGATTTTGCTGTGAACTAGTAGACCTTCCAAGACAGCCCATTTACTGAGAATGAAGATTTTCCTCTTCAGCTTTTTGTTTCTTTTGTTTTGAAGTAATTATACAATTCTGTCTTCAAAACTTCTCCCTCGTATTTCACATCAGAAAGCAGTGGCACTTCAAATGTATTAATTAGATGACTACTCTTATATTTTGTGGGTTATTTATTTTTCTGTTTATTTTTATATTGTTCTGCAGAATGTATAAACCTTTGATAAAGATCTTCTTTCAGGTTTCTTATGTAAGTTTTTGTAGCCACTGAATTGTATTGAAATGATATATTCCATAATAAATAAGTTTGTTAAACTGAGTTATCAAGAAATATTTTCTCAGTGTGATTTCTTTATATGCCTTCATGTTGACAGTATATTTATGTGCAAATGCCTCCTGTTACTTCATTTTAATTGCAGTTCCTGAGAGTTCACTTAAAAAATGCATGCGCCTCTACTGCACACCTGAGAATGAGAAGTGTCTTGGATTTCTTTGGGCATTGTAGAGTACCTAGGTGTTAATGAGCAAGATAATACTAGTATCTCAGTTCTGAAGTTTTGCTTTTAATTTTTTGGAGTTATATAATCCACTTATGGCATGGCACTTAAAGACAGCATACCATAAGAAATGTCAGTAGCTAATAATTCAACCTTCATCAGTTGAAATTTGTTTTCGGTTTGGTGTTAGTTTATGTGTAATCCAGGTAGTAACTTTCTTATACCAGTGGTGTCTAGAAATTATTTGTAGGCAGTTTGTTTTAGAGATTATTGCTCTTTTCAGATCTTGGGCTGAATGGAAATTGCCCAGCAAGTCAGTGAGTAGTAGGCTAAGAGTTGGGATGATGGAATTCAGAAAAAAAATGAATCCACTCAATCTTAGGAGAAGTGGAAGAATGTTATGACTCTTTTTGGTGTGGGGTGGGAATTGGTGAACACTTCATCTCAAAGATTTCTGCATGCTGCAGCATCTACAGTATGAATGCATGTCTGTATGTATTTTTCTTTTTGCTACTTCATTCTCTCTCTGCTTCTGTTTTTCTCTTTAAAGGTTGCAACAAACGTTTTTGTAAGGATGTATCAGTGTCATCACCAATGAATCCTTTCTACCTTTCCATCGGGGTAAAGTAATTGGAAGTTTCAGTCAGCAGATGTTTCCCTGCCTTTTCAGACTCCTCAGGATGGATATTTTTGAGATGCCTCCAAGCAGTGTGTGGAATCCTTTGATTTGTGTTTGAGGTGTGAACAACCTGTGAAAGATCTGCTAAAAGGATAAGGAGGAACCTCTATGGGTAACCCTTGGCTGGAAACAATTACTGGTCAACCATGGTAAAACTTGCCAACCCTCTTTACACGGAGTGGATTCTTGAAGCTATACAAAAAGTTAAAAAACAAAAGCAAAGGCCTTCTGAAGAGAGAATATGTCATGCTGTTTGTGCTTCCCATGGATTAGATAAGAAGACTGTTTCGGAACAGTTGGAACTTAGTGTTCAAGATGGCTCTATTCTTAAAGTTACCAACAAAGGCCTTGCATCCTACAAGGACCCAGATAATCCTGGACGGTTTTCATCTGTTAAACCTGGCACTATTTCTAAATCTGTTAAGGGGTCTAGAGGCGCCTGTAGTGAACTTCGTAATGTGGATTGGAATAAACTTTTGAGAAGAGCAATTGAAGGGCTTCAAGAACCAAATGGCTCCTCCCTGAAAAACATAGAGAAGTATTTGAGAAGTCAAAATGACCTAGCAAGTATTTTCAACAATCCTGCCTTTCAGCAGAGGTTGCGTCTGGGGGCAAAACGTGCTGTGAACAATGGGAGATTATTGAAGGATGGACCTCAGTATAGAGTGAATTATGGCAGTTTGGAAAGCAAAGGAGCACCAAAATACACCAGCACTTTGCCAGCTTCTCTTCCACCTGTCAGCCTTCTACCCCATGAAAAAGACCAGGTGAGTCTGAAAAATGAGGGCAGATGTAGTAATGCAAAAATTATTCTTGTTGTTCTTTGTTTACCTGATGCAAAAATAAGGATTATTCTTGTTCTTAATTTACCTGTCTAAATGCATGTATGGGAGGATGCATGTCAGAGATCCATGCAGAATCAGTTCTGGTAGAGGAAGTTTACTTAGCTCCTGATGTCCTGCCATTCCAGGTTGGATAGTTTGCTGTTTTCAGTAGATCAGCAGAGTAGCAGGGAAAAACACAGCTGTATGCTCCCTTGTAGGTGTGAGACTGTTGTCTTGCCTGGTGTTGCTAAAATCGGTAATGTGATTTGATTGTGGCCTTTTACCTTGAGTTCATGCCTGGACATACTGGTTTTCTTGAAGCTTGAACACTACCAGAAATGCAGATCTTATTAACTGTAGTTTGCTAGAATATTTAAACTAAGTGAATGCATCAAATTGAGCTAAACTTGCAGAATCCTCCTCCTGTTTCAGTTTTGTTGGATTTCCTACATGGGTTTATTTTTGCTATTCTTTGGCCTTCTTTTCAGGTTAATTATTCGCAGAGTTTAAGCCTTGAAGGGAGAAGGGAGTGTCAGTCTTTTTTTTATGAAAGGATAGTGTCAAAGTCATGTCAGTAGATATTCTTTGATATTTCCCATTTAGTATGAAGTGTTCTGAATTTTCAGTCATCTCAGAAACAAAGCTACCTGTGAATTGGGTTACGTAAAATGTTTGTAAGTTGATGTTGAGTATTTTGTCTGTGTGGGTTTTCTTTTTTTTTTTTCCACTTCTCAGTGATCAAATTTGATGGCAGTTGTTTTTGGCATGGAATAACTCAGAACCTTGCCACTGTGGAAGTGTCGTCAGCATCTCCTTAAAACTGTGTGACTTTCACTTGCCTTTTTTTTTCTTCAACTGATTGTAAGGCACTGGGGGATGCAAAATAGAAAATGCTTTTATTAGAAACACTTAGAAAAGTTTACAAGAATACAGTTTATGTAACTGTCAGAGGTGACAGTATAAATGTTGGTAGCTGTAGGTTGATTTTTGTGAGCATTTCTAAGTATGTGTGAAATGTGATTGCTTTCACATGTGGATATCTATTTCTGTCAAATTGGACTTCTTGGGTATTTAAAGGCAGCACGGAACTTCATGCTCTATAATCAGAATGGAAATTCAGAAGTGTTGCTTACTATGCAATTACTGCTGTAGCCATACACTACAAAGATTTAATTACTTGTAGTGATAAAGCTGTCTAAGTACTTTCAGAGATTCTTTTCTAATTCTGATACTCTAGTGGCATGAAATATTTGAAAGCTGGAGTACTGAGTGATCAAAATAATTTAGTACTATGATGCTTCACGTGAATTTTGTGGAAACAGAAAATCTCTGTTGTTTGGCTACTTACTGGGACTGGCAGCCATTGAAAGGAGTGTTCATTGGGTCATGGTGCTGAGAAAGCCGTTACTGTCATACTAAAATACTGGTATAAGGATAAATCTGTCTTTTTAGAAGTTAGCCAAACAAATCTGTTCTCTAGCAAGTGCTTTGGCAAGAAATAAACTTTCATTTGGGTGCCTCAAAATCAGCAGTGTGACTTGTATGTTTGAAAACTGCTCGACATACTTTTTCCTGACAGAAGTAGTTTTAACGGAAGGTTGGTAAATCAATAGTTGCCTATCAGTGTAGTAGTGCTTAGTTGCGCTAGTTGTGTCACTGATTACCAGCCAAATATATATAGACTTGGTTTAAATATGTTTAGGTTTTTTTCTCCTGATCTTGAAGCTGCATGGATTTAATTACACTTAAAGGGCGGTTCTGGAAGTAACTGTAAATAGATTTCTCTGTTACCGAGATGTGATTGCATGCTCAGTTGAAACTGATCGTAATTCATGAATGAGCAGAACTGACACTGTAGGAAAACTGTTAGGTTAGTTCTGTTGGAAGTATTTAAGTGGCAGTATGGGCATGTCAAGATTATTTACTGAATTTTATACAGTAAAATGTAGCCAACTGGCGTCTCTCAGGAATGGCTAGTCTTTGCAGAGATTGGTGTATTTTAAAGTTTTTGTCTCTTTGTATAGCTAACAGAAGAGCTGCTTGTTTGCGTTTTTTGTTTTTAAATACTAAATGTATTTATATCTTGTTGACATTCCTTGAAGAGAAGAATGAACAGGAGGATGTGCAGAAAACTGTTTGGATGACTGAAAAATTAATTTTGACTTTTTCAATGCATGATTAACATCGCATTAGGATGCGATGAAGATTTAGTGCATTAGAAGTACATCAGAGCTCATTCTCTGGCAGTCTGAACTTTTACAGTGATAGCACCAGCTTCAGACTCTGAGCTTTTTTGCCTGAGTAAAAGGTGATCCGAAGAGATATAGTGCTACCTGTTTGTGGTTTTTGTTTTGTTGTGGGGTGGCTTTTATTTTTTCCTTCTCTACATTCCCCCATTCCCCCAGCATCTCATGCACTGAGAAGACAGATGCTGTTGCAATGCTGCGCCACTGAAGTTAATTTAGCAGACCTGGAGTCTTGACTATATTAGGGGGGTGTTGAAAGTTTTGCATTGGATGACCACTAAGATGGAACAGAGAACTGGAAGTACTAATTTGTTGCCTTGGTGGTAGTAGTGGTGATGATACAGAGCTACTTTTCTTGTTTCCGTATTAACTGCGTGATCCAATGCAACTAGATATAGTAGACTTGTTTCATTAGATATAACAATAGCTGCAGCTAGTTACAGCAATATAGCTTTTATTGCCATGTATTCTTCCTGTTATATATAGGTCTGGAAGGAAGCATTTGCATAAAAAGAGTGTTTCCTTTAAGTGCAACTTCAACACAGAGGAAGTATGTACCATAGCTGTTGGAATCTTCTCTTTTGCCACCCCTTTCTATTCCCTGCCATGTGTGTGGGTGTTGGTTTTTCCACCTCTGTATAGAGAGGCAAGTAAGCGCAAAAGCTCATAGGAAGGACAGATCTAGGAGTCTAGGCTGTATGTCACATAAAGTGTAATGAGTAGTGTAAATTACATTTTGAAGGACATCGGTTACCTGTCTAGATCAAGAATATTTAGAATAACTTGAATCAAAGTCCTTCAAAAGGAGTCTGGTTTTAAAGTGTTCAGATGGTGTGTTAAAGGACCTGACCAGCCTCCTGCCAGAGGTGTAGCTGCCTGAGCAATGAAGGGGAACTGGAAACACTGGTGTCCTTTAATATGAAGACTTTAATGTGTATGGGCTTTTTTTTTTACCTTTCCTGAAAATAAAACCTAAAAACCACACACACAAGGAAGCAGAAAAAGAAGGAAATTTGTTGCTTGTTACTTTAATCCTGTGCCCTTCACTAGCAATGTGTAGTTAGTTTTAATAGTTTAACTCTTCTTATGTGTTCTTCCTTATGTTCTTGCATGGATATCTTCATTCTTGGTGTTTCACACCTGCTCTCACCCAGCATTTTCTGAGAAGGGCTGTATGTTAATCAGAAAATGCAGTGTAAAATCTGGTAACATAGTAGGAAAGGGTGTGAACAGAGAGGGAAATAAACCTGAACATGTTGAGGGATGATTAAGTTTTCAGTAAACCTTTGATGCATTAAAATACACTTCTGCAAATGCAGCAGTAAAGTAATATCTAAAAGTTATGGTTAGTTTTTAAATGGGTGTTTATAATTTATGCTGCCAGTTGTAGAATGACAGTACTGGTGGTGGTTTTTGTGTGTGTGTGCATAGTGTTCCTTGTTTTCCTTGTCACTTGTACTAGGAAGGTTCTAGTTTGCAGTTTGAGAAATGTGTGAAACCTACTACATGCTAGGAATTAGATTTTTTTTTTTTCCCTGACCTCAAATGCTGTGTAACTATAGACCTGGAGAAGCAGGTGTTTGTAGGCTGTAGACAGCTCTTTATTTACTTAAATAAATAACATAATTTAGAAGGATAAATTGAGCTTTAGAAGGTGAAGAGGCAATGGCTGTTGAAACAACTTCAGAGGGTTGTGGGAAAGCATTGTATATCTCAATAGTTACATCTTTGCTATGTTAAGAATAATTACTACTTAATGTACACTTTGAAAGATGCAATGCAAATGGAGATGACTTGAATCACGCTGCATTTTCTTGGTTCTCCTGAAAACTCTTGAACAGTTCAGCAACTGTATTAATAGTTGTTTCCCTCTGATTCTTGGCATGAAAATTGATAACACCTGCCCCCCCCCTTTCACTTGCAGTTAGTCTTTCTAAGCTGACTTTCATGCAGAAACAGTCTTGCTTTATTAATTTTTCATACTCTGAACTCCTGGCTAATTCTGTTTTCACTGGCCTACGTACATTTAGCTTTTCAAAGTGTAACTTGGCATGGGTTGAATTTCAGTTTTCTGGTACGTAGCTTGTGCCAGTGCAGACACTGGGTGTTCCTCCTTCTGTCTTACAGGCAAAGGGCCAATCTATAGAGAATTGCTTTTTTGGCATCCAGGCTCCTCCCTGCTCAGTTTTTCAGCTTCCTGCCTTCCTGTGGTTAGGCAACAAGAGACTGTTGGCTGAGATTTGTTTGCATGCTCTACCTTGTTCCCTCTGGCCCCTAGACTTTCAACTGAGCAGAAGCAGAAAATAATAGAAGTGCTGAATTATATGTATTTACTGATTTACACATATGGGGATATTCATAGTGCATGACTTTGGAGCTAGCTTTACATGGAGTCTGTGCTGCCGAGGGCAAGTGTGATCACCAAAATGTAGTAATAGGAAGGGTTGCTGTAGGACAGTGTCTGCAGTGCTACAGTTGAGGAAATTGTAGATAAGGGTATGAAAAAAGAAATCTAGGTTTGAACCTTTCTGTCAATGAAATACTGCTGTCTTTAGAAACAACCTCTGTTTCTCCCCTTGCAACATCATCATGGTGACAAGACTGAGGAATATTGTTGTTACTTGACACAAACTAGCTCTTGGGTCTGTGCTTCTGTATCAGTTCACAAGATACTTCAGTTTCTTGGAAGCTGGGGCTGCACCTCAGTAGCTCTTGTTCTTGATGTTCTGGGTTGGTTGTTGATTGCTGCTGTGCTCCCTCACCTCTCTGCTGTCTCTGGAGGTCCCAAAATGCTAAAATAACAGTCCACACATAAGCCAAGTGAACAGTTCGAAATGTATCCTATTTGCACTTGAGATAGGGTAAGTCATTCTTCAAAAACCAATAAAAGTTGCATTATCTTTTGAGCATTTAAAACTGAAGGTGTAAAGTCTTGTAATCCAATACTATGGAGAAACAGCCTATATGAGATATTGAACTTTGGGGGCTTTTTTGTAATTTATGATTTGGAACATTTGTATCAAAGAAGCATGTTTGCAGAAGGGTTTTTTTTTGCGTTGTATGGTGGGAGGAAAATTAAAAAACAGATTGGTCAGCTTCATAAGGCAGGTTGAGGGAAGGTTGTGTTCCAGTTCTGGTGTCACTGACTTAGATTCTGCAAACAGGTAATCGGTTTGCAATTGGGAAAGGCCTTACTCATCCTCTTTTTCCCCAAGCTGAATATTAAGAAACATAGTTCTGCAGGATGTGCTCGTGGTTCTTGTGTACTAGAAGTGATTTTGAGCCTTATACTGCAAGCAGTTTAATCCTAAGACCTGCTCAAATTTTATTCTCTTGGTAGTTTCTCTTCAGCGTTAATTGGTGTGATGCACTGTGGTGAGCCCTGTATTGAAACTGACAGCAATGAGTTAAAGAAATCCTGTGTAGCTCCAGCAGTTCTGTTTGTATTTGTTGATCTGTGCTCCTTTCTCTGAACTTTGCTGTCTTAACTGTGAGTGACACCTTGATTCATTAACTACAGTTAGAGGTTTTACTCTTTGCATTTTTTTCTTAAAGATAATTTTTCTTCAATTACTGGGTACATGGTTATCTCCTATGTTAAGATTTGTTTTAGAACATAGAAATAGCAGAAGACCGTCTTAGATGTAGTGAATTGCTTTGCATGCTTTGTCAGTGCTGTAATCCTTACCCACTTAAGTGTCTTTCCTCTGTGTTCAATAGTAGTGATAATACTGACCTTTGTGTGTTTTTTTTTCTGTGGCAGATGAAATGTGGTAAGAAGTCCCTGTTGTTTCTTGGTATTGCAGGAACTTTGTTATAAAGCAGGTGATGAAAAATCTTGATAGCAGACTAGTCTCAACTGTAAGTTCTTTTTTTTTTTTTTTTTTTGACAGGATTGAGTTCTTTTTTTTTTTTCTCTCAAAAGATTCCTAAGTGTAGATCAACTGCTAATCAACCATAGTTTTCCACTTCGGTGGTGGCAAAAGACTGCCACTTGAGAGAGAATTTCAAGCTAGCACTGAGAAACTCAGTTGACTCAATTGGTGTAAAAATATTTCTTTACAACTTTGAATCCATTTATGGTGCCATTAACATTATTGTTACACAGGGCAGCTGTCTTCTGTGTATTCAGGACAATATTTGTCTGGGTATAAGGACAGACCCATAGCTTCTATGATTTTTTTGGAGGGCCTGTTTCAAGTCAGGACCCTAATTTCTGTAACCAAAGTGAAGGAGTTGCTGTTGTGTACTGGAGTAACATTATTAGGCCCTAGATTGTGGGTGTAGAATTTCTGGATGCATATCAAATCGGGTAACACTTTGCTGACAGAACCTGTGGGGTTACTGGATAACAGACTAACGTTTAAACTGGTGTGATTTCCTTTAGTTCCAAAATCACTTGGTGTTTTTGTTGTTTGCTGATATTCCTCCTCATTGAGGGATGTTTTAACTTGTATCACTTAGATTTTTGTGTGGTCTGTTTTGTTAGGGGTTTTTTGGGTGCTTTTGGGGTCCTTTCTGTGTACTTGCAGAAAAACTTTTAAAGTTTCGGTTTGCAGGCTCAGGCAGCCTTCTTACAATATGAATGGTGTGACCTGCTAAAGGGTTGTCTGTGTAGGCAACTTGAGGGCTACTTTGTTTAGTTATAGGTGATAGTCATTTTCTTGCTGTGCATTATTGTAACTTCAGGTTTCACTATAGAGAAAACTGTACATAAGGATAAAATCCTTGGGAGAGGGAACTTGAGACTTGTAATTTGTTAACTGTGTGTGTTGTCTTTGCAGTAATAGTAGAAATTCTTGCACACATGTTTGTTCCTCAAGTATTTTGGCTTAAGGGATGGAGAGTCTCATTTATCTACCTGTGGTTGTGGTGATGCAGCCCATCCATTAGCATCTAATGCAGTACTAGGTGGAATATGCTTGAGATTTGTTTCCAATTACAAGCAGTACTCTGGCACAGAAGAAAGAACTGCATGATCTCAGCAAAGTTGTCTGAAGGCATGGCTGATGTTTGCTCATCTAAAAGGAATCCTTAAAGGGGGGGGCGCTTGTGTAAGTTTTGATAAATTTGCCTCACATTTTCCATGTGTGCTTTAGCATTTTTATTTCATCACTGGTGGTGTTTTCAAGTTGGTTTCAATTTCAGAGTTCTTGTTTTCACCAAAGTGGTGAAAAAGACTGAATGTGATTTGGGGAATTAATTTTTGTTACATCCATGTACCTGTAATGATGACTAGCAGTACTTGCAGTTGAGTTAGTAAGAGACAACATGCCAGTAGAACCCACATTTCAGATGTTGAGTAGACATAGTGCTTAACAAACCAATAAGCAGTTAAAAGTAATAGTTTTAAGGAGTAAATGTAGTTTTATGGTAGGTGTCTAGATTTTTTTAAAAACTTTGAGTGGGGCTGATGTAGCACATCTTTTGGCACTATATATGGGGTGATTATAGCTATGATGGAGATGGATATTTCTCAGATGGCAAAGGGATTAAAGGGAACCAAAACAAGTTGAAAAAAAAAAAGGGAAGTTCCAGGTAAATGAAGGAGAAAATCCTTTATAGTGAAGATGGGGAGACACAGAACAGGGCTCAATGTACTGTGGAATCTCCATCCTCAGAGGTGGTCAGAGCTTGACTAGGCAAAGTCCTGAGCAACCACAGGGAACATTTGAGTCAGATCTTGCTTTAAATGATACGTTGGTGTATGCACTCCAGAGAGCTCTCCCTGCCTAGAGTATTTTATTTCAACTTGAATTCAGTATGCCTCTTCTAGCTGTGGGCTGATAAAACAACAAGTATAGTTTCTATATGTAAGACTGGTAATGAAGATTCACAAGCAGCTGCATCAAATAAATCTTCTTTAGCTTAAACGGTGGTTAAGAGGAATGGAAGTTTCACTTGGGAAAACCATCATGGGAGAATTCACTTGTTTTTTATTCTGTTATAAAATCAAGTTTTGTTGGTTTGCTTGTTGTGTGTGTTGGTTGAAGAATAGTGAACATCCTAATTTCAGCTTTCTTGTTTAGTTTGTGGTTTGTTCTTTTTTTTCTGAAATATGGAAAAAGAAGAACTTGAAGTCATTGAACTTTTAGCTTTATATAGGCTTCATAATCAGGAGGCTGGGTCTGAAGCCTGCTAGGCTTCATTTAAATTCCACTAGTATATGAAGATCTCACCTGTCACTGCTTAGAGAACTGTTGTTCTTTATGTTGATCTGTAAGAATGTGAGTAATGCCTAACTTGCAGGTAATCTTGTGGAATTCTCTGAAGGGCTTAGGATTAGTGGATAATAAGCAGTAGCTAGGAAAGGGGTTATAAAAATACAGTTCAAGGGTTATAAAAAAGGACAGTGTTTGGAAGTCTAACAAAATTCTCAAGACCACAGTAATTACCATTATAATCACTGAACAGTAGTTACTTAACTAAGTTCTATGATTTTAAAGACTGCTGTATCCCTCCCTTCTGTTCCACACTTAAAAGATAGTCAACTTTAATTTCTATTTGTTTTCCCTTTTGTCCTCTACCTTTTTTGTCATCTTTTATCTCCTCTTTACCTCCTACCTTCTGTAGGAGTCAAGTTAAGAAGAATGTGTTAGTGGGAGAGGAAGTGTATTGATTCTTGCAAGCATTTGCAGATTTCTGACAACTTATAAACACATGGAAGTTTATGTAATAAACAATGGGCTTAAATATGTTTTCTGATGTGAATTTTCTTGCTGTGCCTTGAACTGTCTAGCTTTTTCCTCTTTATCCAGTTATGAAAACTGAATGTCACTGAAAACTTGGTAACAATGTTTCTTTAATATTGGAAAATGGTAAGTAGGAATTCTTTTTACTATACAGTCACGTTTGGCACACATTGTATTGACACACAGCAAAGTGAGCTTTCATTCAGATGTCTCAGGTGTTACAGATGTTTTCTGAAGGTCTAAAAATTTTACAGATAACTCATTCAAGAAATAACTAGATAAAATCAATCACAGGGTAAATTCTCAAGTTAACAGTGCATGCTGCGTGCATATGGAATGGTCTGTTATTGTGCTTGTGTGTGTGTATGTTTAAATGAAAAAGTATTGGAGCTCACACTGCCTTAGAAACAGTGACATGTTCTGCCATGGCAACTTTAAGAATTCCTCTTGTTGGGTCACTTGACAATATTGTCTGCCATACCTCTGAGGAAGGACAATACTGGCACTTATGTCTCTTAATGGTTCTAAATGCTCTTAAAACAAATTTTAAACTGCTACACTTGTGAAAGGGGCAGTTAGCCTTGTAGTCAAGCAATTCTCCCTATTTACAGTTATGCATTTAACTTTTTGCTCTCTTGTGATTTGAAGTCAAAGAAATTTTATCCTGGATAAAACGTAGAATCAGTAACTAGTTAAAAAATAATAAAATAAAATTCCTGGCTTTAATTAGCCCTGCTTTATATTCATTGAAAACTATTTAAGAAGTAGGATTGTGAAAACATGAGTTCTGTTCTGGGCTTTATTACTTGGAATTTATGTGGTGATGGGCACTTGTTTATACTTTATGCATTTGTGCAGTGTGGTTTTGGTTTTGTGGTTTGTTTTTTTTTTAATAAAAACACCTTTAGATGTTCAGGTTTTGGGATGTGAGCATGCTATATTTTCTGGATGTAGTTGTAAACAGTACTGCCCATAATCTGCTAATATAAAACTGAATCTTAATGATTTAAATTGTTTACAATGGTTATATTTTGAGGAAACCTCTGACAGATTGGATTCTTCGCTACTAATGTAGCTGAGGGCAAACCTTTTCCTCATCTGTCTGGTGGTAAAATTCTGAATTGCTTGATACTTTGCTATTATGTTAGTTTAACTAAAACCAAGTGATTTTTAATTTTGCTTAGTTTAATATGCAATTTATGTGTAAAGCTTGATGTCTTAAAGTTTTGTAATTTAAATTAGAGTGAATTAAGATATTTATGTCGTGGGGAGGGAATCCTAAAATAGTTTTGGTAGCTAAAGGGGTTTTAACTTTGAGTCTCCTATTTTGCTCTTCATCTCAAAAATACTTTACATTTTAGTGAACTCGTGTCTTACCTTTCAATTTCTGACAACAGCCTTAATAGCAATTTTTTTCTTCCCCCTGCAACACAAGCATTTTGTTAACTTCACTGTTACTGATAACATTGCAAGGCCAACAGCTTGAAATTAGGCTATTTTTTTATCTTCTATGTGCATAGCTCTAATGACTCATCCTGCTTTTCTTAATCCATGACAATTTGACTCTTATTTTTCTGGAGTATGTATTTAATAGATTTTTGCCAATTAGAGTAGACATCTGTTTGGAGATCAGTAGCAATCACAATAATATACAAAGAAATTGTTGGCTCATGATGCATCTAAAGTATTTCTGAAAGTTCAGCTTCTTTTTAGCTGTTGCTAAGAGATAAATTTTCATTGACATGAGGGTTGGGAGGACATGTCAGCATGCTACCAGTTGTTTTATAGGCAGTTACGTCTGCCGCCTTGCAGATGGTTGGAAAATTCTTGGTAGTGGGTAAATGTGTACTGATTATCTCACTGAATTAAGGTAACCTTTTGTTGTTAATGAATGAATTCTGCAGTCCAGGGACTGAGCAGCTGCTCTACTGTTGGATTCTGGATTTAGTGAATACAAAGATTATGCTAAAGGGTATTTAGTTCAGTTCCAGGTAATGAGCATTAGACCACTGTAAGAATTTTTAAATTTAATACCATCTTCAACATGTTAGTAATCCAGGCAACCCAATAAGATGTTTTGACGTTTTACAATTGGAAAATACAATTTAGTCAACATCTTGACTAAATCGTATTTTCCAATTTTGTTGTCATCACATGCTCATTGACAGTTTAAAAATTTGAATGTAGGTCAGAAAAAGAGATTGCACCACTTAAGCAAGGCAGGGTGAGAAAGCAGGAGGAACAAAAACCAGTAGTTCTTTGCAAAGGGAAGCAATTCTTGTTTCTGCTTGCTTTTTCTATTACAAAAGGTGGTTAGTGTTGGGGTTTTGGGGGTGTTTTTGTTGACTTGTTTTGCTGGTTTTTTTTTTGTTGTTAGGGGTTTTTTCCCTCTCCCCCAGGAAATCTGATTTTTTTTTTTGTACAAGCTCATGTGGCAAATAACAATCAAGTTCATAGTTTACTGGTGAGACTTGCCTCAAAACCAGTTTAAGCACTCTGATTATAAAGTTTATAAATTCATCTGTTTATCTGTTTTGGTTTACACTTGTTGAGTATGTATACTTTATTGGGCCGTATATTTAAAGGTGATAGTTCACTGTCGTGCTAGAACTTGCTTGTAAAATCGTTTCCTCAGAGAATTAGTTTTTTTTTGTTAAAGACTGTTTTATTAAAGACTGTTTTCAAGATTAAATACAACATTTCAAGAATGAATTTGAAAAGAGATTAAGTAGTTGGAGCATTCTGCAGGTAAAACTTAAATTATTTGGACTGTGGAAAATGAAAAAAATGCTGGATTGTTAGTGTTTACAGACTTAACTGTTTGGGGTTTGTTTTTTTTTTTTTTTATTGTCTTTAGGTCCAAGCTTTTTGGTCTTTGCCCCAAGGTCTTTAAGTTCATAGCTTTGTCCAAGGAAATTCTGTTTTGTAAGCATTTTTTTCTGAGACTAATTTTATTGCTTCAGAAATACATTGGATAAAATACAACTAGAATAAGGTATTGTTATAGCAAGTATATATAAAGGGGCATGCTTGTATTAGAGCCCTTTATAGAAAGGGGTAATGTATAGAAAGGGATAATGGGGAGAGGCTGTTCGGTAGGGCCTGTTGGGACAGGACAAGGGGTGATGGTTTTAAAATAGAGGGAGATTTAGATTAGATATTAGAAAAAAGTTCTTTAAGAGTGGTGGAGCACTGGAACAGGTTGCCCAGGGAGGTGGTGGATACCCCATCCCTGGAGAAGTTCAAGGCCAGGTTGGATGAGGCCCTGAGCAACCTGATCTAGTTGGGGGTGTCCCTGCTTCTTGCAGGTGGGTTGGACTAGGTGACCTCTGGGAGGCCCTTTCAACTCTAATCATTCTATGATTCTATGATACTCTCTTCTGTAATGTAGTAATGGATGGAGAACTTAAGGGGATCTTCTAGAGAGCTGCTTTCACTAAGGCATTTTGGGGTGTCAGCTAGATTTAGAAATAGATTAGAAATAAACTATGTTTTGGTAAATAACTGTGTTTCGGTATTTCAGTACCTCTTTTCCAGGGCAAGAGGTAAAGAGGGCTGTGAGTTCAAGTTTGTGTCTATAATGTTTTAATGGGTTCTTCATTTCCTCCCAACTCTTAATAGAAATTATGTTCTGATAGGCCTGCAAATAGTTGCCCATCTTCCAAGCAGTTTCAAGAAGTATTGTTGGGCTGTAGTTGAAATGTCATCGTTCAAAAAAATGGACTATTTTGATGTCAGGATTCTAATGAAAAAGATGATTAAAACTCAGTATTTGAAGTACAGAATTTAGAAATTAATGTATCCCGAAGTCGAATGAGTTTTGTTACATAAAATGTGTGGTGAGATGGACATGTGATATTCTGAATATACTTTGCAGGAAGCTTGGAAGCTGAAATGTTTTCCATGCTGTAAAAATACTGTAGTCAAATGATACCTCTTGGAAATTATGGAAAAAAGGATGCAACTTCTTATTTGTTTGATTACCCTCGATATATCTTTGCTCTAATAATCAAACTGGTTTTCATTTCTGAATGCAGTGTTAACACTTAGGTGGAATACGTTCCATCGTAAATAACTTGAAATAGCTTCTCAGACTGAAGAAATAGCTTTTCTCTTGGAGCTAGTTGATTTTATTTTTTTTGTTTTTTTTTTTTTTTCTCCCCTTCTAGTTTACTGAAGTGCTCATGTCTAACTCTAGTACATTTCCAAGAATTCCTCCCTACTTTTGCTAATTATCTAACAGGTTTCTTTTGTGACCTGTTTCATGTTTTGAAAGATAATAATAATCATAAGGCTTAGAAAAGCTGAGATACTGTTAGAGAAATATCTTTAAAAATGGTCTGCTTAGCATCTGTATGGTTGTCCCAATGTTAAAACTAACTATTGCATAATAGCATATAAGAAAATCAAGCCTTTCATTTCTTAGCAACCTTCCTTAGACTATATTGGGTGACTAAGGTAAAGTGTTTATTAATGCTTTCTTCAGGCAAACCCCACCAGATTAGAATATCTCCCACAGTGGTATCTTTCAGTAGCGAGGGACTGTGGCCTCATTGGAGACAAGGATGAAGGTATGCAGGCTGCATTGCAGCTTCAAAAGTATCAGCTTCTAGTATGAGAGTTGAAAAACTGCAGCTTATGGCACAGCCGTGGTCACAGCATTGTCTGTTCTTGGTGATGCCAAAACTAGCACAGATAAGCATTGGGCATACTTGTTAGAATTTGGTAAGTTTTACTCAGTTGTGTGATCTAGCAAACCTATTCACTTCAGGTCTCTAAACCCTGTAGTAAAGAGTGCAAGCTTTTGAGTGAAAACAATAATAAAATGGACTTTTTTGTGTTTTTTGGGGATTGTTTTTGGTTTTGGTTTTTTTAAAGCTCTCAGCTGCCATGGAGGTGGTATGGAGGACTAGGAAGTGTCCTTTTATTAAAAGTAGAAGACAGTAACCTGTAATCTGTATAAAACCTGTTCACACTATGCACGATTTAGGTAAAGCCTTAGGGTTCTTCTGCCGAAATTACCAGTTGTGTTCAAAAGCTATACTTCTGAAGTGCTTTTCTTGCTACTTCTGTAGTCTCTTTCAGTGGTTCTCCAGAGTCCTAACTAGGAAGTCACTAATAAAAATAGCACAAGTGATAGATGAGGCCCAAATATTGTGCCAAGGTGGACAGACTTCCTTCTTTCTCTTCTAAATTTGTGGCTACTTCAGAAACTGAAGGATAAGCAGTGTTCATTTCCCTATAGAGCTATTCCTGAATTTTTCCCGTGAGGGGACCTTAAATGATAAGATCTTAACATGGGTTTTGTGGTTTTACTGCTCATAATTAGGGGAAGGAAAAAGCCAGCTATGATGTGAGCTTACCATTGTGGTATGAGACACAATATAGTTCATGTTGTTTCCTGTCATGTCATAATCTTTATTAGGCTATTTTGTTTAGTATTTTAGCATTTAGCTTGAAGTAATTGGGTGTAATGGGAAACATACATGATAAGTGTTGGACTGTTCACCTGATGGAGGAGAAAAATCTTCTCACCTTTCTTTTTTACTAGCATCTAGCCACCTACCTGCCTTCCACTATCAATTCATATAACTTTAAAAAAAGAAAAAGGAAGAAAAGCCACTACCAAAACCAAACTGGCTTGAGTCCTTGACTACGTTCACTGTATTTCCTGACTGCAGGCTCAAGGCAGTGCATAAGTTTCCAAAACCCCATTTATGGTACCTTGTGCTACATGATCTCAGTGGTAGTAGCATGAGTGAAGTGTTGGAATGGGGTTCTCATATGTTAGCTCCAGAGTTCAAGCTTTTATTGCTGAATTAAAATAATCCCTCTTTGACTATAAATTATAACACTGGGTTAAATTGTGACTAAATCAGATAATCCATTGGAGTAGAATCAAAAAATTAAATGAATGCAGGAAAGTGTTTTGGAGCCTAGTACTTAATTATTCTCACTAGGGAGAAGATTCTTTCTTGGAAGTGCCATGCAGTTGTTTTACTTGCAGATGGAAAGGCTTTAAACTGGCTTATAGGAGGGTGCTGTTCTGCAAACAAACGAAAGATGGAATTTTGATAATGTAATATTACTCAGAATTGAGAAGCCTGATTTATGTATGCTGCAGAAGTACTTAGGTAGTACTTTTCCCTTTCCCCATAGTTCATACAGCTGAATTTGAATGATGCTTCAGACAATTCAACCATACCAGCAGATGCTGAAGATGCCTTTTCAACTGTTATCAGTATTGATGGGCACCTTCCTGTGAAACCTTCTGGAAATGTTTGGCTAGTGTGTTGACCTTGATAAAATAGATCCTCTCTGGAGGACAATGTCCTGAGCACTAGCAGGTTTTTCTGTGCTCTCAGGATTTACAGGTGGCACATAATAAAACTGCAACAACCAAAAGGCAGTCTTTTGTGGCTTTGCTCTTTGTTGTGGTTTTTATTTGTTGCTCTAGTAATACAGAATTAAAATACTTTAAGTTGTGTGAAATTCCAATCGTGAATGTACCTAATGTGAAATCAGTATGATCAAAACCCTAAAAATCTGCAACAGATGTTTATATTATGTAGTTAATAGGTGTTGTCCTTTAAATTCCAAGTAAAATACAAAGAAACTACAAAAGGGGTGTCATTTACTTACATGTTATAAAATAAAGGGTAGAATTGGGGGGGGGGGAATAATTCTACCGTTCTGTAAACGTTGTCTTCTGTTTGTGTGTATGGCACTATACAAACTGTTAGATTAAAAAATAAACAAATCCCCCAAACCACTCAAACCATGCTTCCCTATGACTTTTTGCTTTGTACTGTATACTACAGTTTTGGGGTGTTCAATCCTATCTTTTGTCCTGCTTTGTCCTTTGATTCATTGAAGCACTTTTATGACATATTCAGGG
Organism: Heliornis fulica; assembly: GCA_013399135.1. Taxonomy (NCBI): domain Eukaryota; kingdom Metazoa; phylum Chordata; class Aves; order Gruiformes; family Heliornithidae; genus Heliornis; species Heliornis fulica. Next base: position 1,297,622 of record VXBZ01012839.1, on the reverse strand, counting down.
ACAATAAGAAAGGGCTTCTTGGCTTTCAGACTGAGAGCTTTCATGCTCAAGTATTTTTTCATATCAGATCTGTTTGTTCTTGGAGATAAAGATAAAAACGTTTTGGGATTTCTCATGACTATTTGAAAATCAAAATATTTAAGACTTGTCCCTTATATTCCAGCCTATACTACAAGGGTTGCCATTTCAAGCTATTTGGGTAGGAAATTCTAAGAACATGCATTCCAGGTTTTCCCAGAAGGATTTAGGAGGATTTAGCCTGTTGGTCCCTAATTAAGATTTGAGTCAGCTAGGACACTTCCTGATCCTTGTTAGTCTATGGGAGTATCTGGTATGGCTGGACCTGCAGAACTTCAATTTGCATGTCTCATTCACTGCTGTAATCTGAAGTAAATGCATTAATTCCTCGTACCAGAGGTAAATGAATCTTCAGCTGCTTTTCAGTCTTTAAGTAATGAATCTAATCTATTGCAGTAAAAGCTCTACAAGTCAATGAGTGTGGTACTTTAAGTAATTCTGTGGTTTACATCTAATTACTGTACAGTGCTTTTTAAATCAAACTTTTACTAGCTGCAGGGCAAAGCATCTTAAGCTTTGTCAAACTTAAACTGTGCATTATGTGGAATTATTTTAAGAGTGATAACTATGATCCTGTCTTGTGCAATGTATTCTGTATTTACAGGAGAAGAATTGCAGCTGTTTAAGTTGTTCCATTATATAGGAAATAATGGAATTGACTATACTGAGGTGCCAGGAAATAATTGAGTGTGTAAATGAGAGCCAAACTCATTAGTCTATGACCATCATACAGTGAATGCAAGGTTTTAATGATAAACTAGGTATTAATGATGGAGCTTTTTCTATGCTACAAATGAGCTGATTTATAAACTGCCAGCACCTGAAGAAGAAAGTCTCTTAGGGCTAGAGGCTTGCGTGTTACAATATATTTATTGGTTTTATAAAATCTGTATTGCATTATCTGTCCAATTTAACCAGGAAGCATTTTTCTTATAGTTTTACTGTAAATCTCAAGAGGAGAAAACTGTGGGAGCATGATTTTACATTCTAATGCCACTTAGCAGTAGTGATTCAGGAATTGATGCAAATAACTGTTCTAAACAGCTTCCAGGGAAGAATATTTTTTTTCAAGCAGTGATTTTTTTGGTGTGCCTTGGCGTACTCTATTTTTACACATATATTAACACACAAATGTGTGTGTATATAATATATATTACATTTGGTATATTTTGATTTATATATACATGTATATAAAAAGATTTTATTTGCATCACCCTACTTGAAGGATTTTTGAGGATTTATCAACCTGGTTGTTTTGTGAGGGCTGACAATAGGTTGCAAGTTTCAGACAAGATAGAAGAGGAAAAAACAGAAGACTACAGGGAACAGAGGGAGAAAACAATCTGTTTGAGTTAACTTTGTAATGGTGACACTTATCGCTTAGAGCAGCTTTATTATGCAGGTACTGGCAGCCCTTCAGCAGTGTTGACGTTTTTTCAAATGGTAAACAAGTTAGTTGAGTAACTTGGTGATAGCGGCAGCCAGCTGCAGATGCTTGGGCCAGAAGGTGGAAGTGTTACTGTAGGGTTGCTAAAACAAATAGCAAGGATCAGGATACCCTTTTAAGGGTATTCTGCACACTGGCTGGGATGTTTTCACAGATTTGTAGGGGGTTGGAAGGGACCTCGAGAGATCGACTCCACCACCACCCGGACCCGCGCCCCTCCGCCCGCCAAAGCAGGTTCCCTAGAGTAGGTTGCACACGTCTGCGTCCAGACGTGTCTTGAATATCTCCAGAGAAGGAGACTCCACAACCTCCTGGGCAGCCTGTTCCAGTGCTCCGTCACTGTGATGACGTTCTTTCACGCATCGGTGTGGAATCTCCTGTGGTCCAACTTGTGACTGTTGTCCCTTGTCCTGTCCCCACAGGCCACTGAGAAGAGGTTGGCCATCTCCGTTTATTTCCTGCACATCAAATATTGATAAACATTGAGATCCCCTCTCAGTCTTCTTTTCTCAAGGCTGAACAGCACCAGTTCACTCAGCATTTCCTCATTGGGTAGATGCTCCAGACCCTTAATCATCTTTGTGGCCTCTACTGGACTCTCTCCAGGAGATCCCTGTCTGTTTTGTACTGGGGAGCCCAGAACTGGACACAGGACTCCAGGTGAGGCCTGACCAGGGCAGAGTAGAGGGACAGGATCACCTCCTTCAACCTGCTGGCTATGCTGCTCGTAATGCACCCCAGGGTCCCATTGGCCTTCTTGGACACCAGGGCACACTGCTGGCTCACAGCCAACCTTTTGTTTGGGTTTTTGTTTTGTAGTAGTGTCCTGTGCTTTTTCTTATGCAGAGTAGTTTAATTGCATGCATGTAGTAGTAACTGGGATTGTTTTGAAAGTAATGTGACTAAATACCTTTCAATGATAATGATTATTATGAAAAATGGTAATTTTCAGAAGGACTCAGGATGAGTGTGGTCTAATTAACTGCTAAGAATCCTGTTGTATTTCATGCTAGGTTATCCCACTTTTCCTTCCCACCTCAATCTAATGTGATTGCTATTTGTAACTTGATTGTGGCATATAGTACTGGATCTCGTAGTAAGGTCTGAAATTACATGAAGGTGTCTTTGTTTCCAAAACAGAGTATGTGGAGGCTTAAGCTATGTGCAGTAAAAGCATGGAGGGTGTAACAGGACACAGTATAGTCTTACGAAGATAAAAACTTTTGAACTTGTCTGGTATTGAAGTCTTATCAGATTTGTTCTGTCTGAAGTAAATATGTGTGCATATTGAGAAAATAAAGTCTTCACTGCGTATAGCAGTTTACTCTCATGTAGGATTTTGCTTGGGTACCTGAGAGCAAGCAGCCCCTTTGCGTAAAGTGTACTGCCTCTCTTGTCTCTTAAACTAAAACAGAGTAGTTTAAGTGTTGGTGGAAGTGATTAACGTTATGCACTTGAGTTACTGCCCACGTCTAACTACATTTCTAGTATAACTATCTCTGTTTTGCCAGTGGTTTTCATACTGCATTATGCAGGCATCAGGGCTTATGAAAATATACAGTGACCATCTTGTCCTGGAAGAAATTGGGGTAAAGACTTTGAGCTGGAGACATGCCCAGACTGCTGAACTGTTCATTGTGCTTTGGCAGCTACATATGGAGCTATGATCACTGCCACCTTTGCAGAGTTGCTGCTGCTTTTGAATTCATGTAGAAGGGAGTGTTGGTATAGTTCTCTTGGCTGGATCTGTTGTTTCTGTGCAGTGAAGAGATTCTTCACAAGATACCCCAACCTGTGGATGTCATGTCTCCCAAACCAGCTTTGCACAAACCATCTATTGCTTGCATTGATTTCCAAGCCAACTAAGTCAGGGAACCATAATGCTAAACCACATGTGTGATAGAAAATTAAACAAGACTCTTAAAACCAGAAGCTGTGAGGCTCTTATAATAGCCCAAGGTTCTAGGGACTTGATTTCAGTGATCTTCCTGCTATTTGTCAATGTGAGTTTTCTGTGGTCACTATGAAATGAGTGTCTTTGTGCCTCAGGAAAATGTATTGAAAGCAAGAAGATCATTAATGTTGGCTTTTTCTCAGATTAAAGGTAAATGCCTTTATTGTATCATGAATTAATGGTCTTGGTCTGTTTGGGTTCCTTGATAATGTGCAGTTGTTTTAAAAGGAAATGAATCTTCTTTGACTTTGTTCAAATACACCAAGCTTAATGAAAGGCAGTTCGAACTGCATCTGGTTTAATGAGGCCCACTTCTATCAAATTTACTGCTTTAAACCCAACTACAAATAAAGTGAATTAAAGACCAAATTATTTCAATATAGATGTGCATTGAGCCGGAGTGTTATAATGATTAATTTCCTCAAGTGTTTAATTCCCAGTAGGTTTTTGTGTCAACAGCCAAAAAGGAATTTATTGACTTTACATTAAGCATAGTTTGGTCTACTTGATTATATTATTCAAGTCTGAATTAGTGGGTGGTAGAAGATTCTGTTGTATTGGAATTTTATTTTAAGCAAATTGTCTCATGCCTTATTAACTACCAGTGTTTAACATGCATAGTTCTGACTCTTGGAATAGATACTAGGGTATTCAGAAGTGGTTTTAGTGAGTTTCTCCTACTTCTTATACAAGAACATCTGTATTCAAGCAGTGTTTTCCTCCCTCCTCTGCTCTAAGAGAGTGCAGTAAGTTTGCATGTTTCATGGAAAAGTTACCAGTTAGGGTGCTCTGTTCATTTTATTTCACAAGTGATAAGTTCAATTTCAGTGTACACGAGTTTACAGACCACTTTCTCATCTGGGGTAAGCATAGTTTAGTTGCAAAACGCTTCCCACTGCTTCCCTTCAGAGTCGTGTCTTATACATCTGTTGCTCTAAATAGATGACTTTAATTTGTCTCTGTGCATTTTATAGATTGCAGTGAGGAAACGTGATTTGACTGATGTCTCCTGTCTCATGCAAAGATAATGCCAGAGGAGTATCTTTTTTTTGGGTTGTGTTTTAAAGGGCAGCAGATGCCATGTGGAGTTAATACAGTATATGTATCATTGTCAAAGAAGTTGTATCCTCAAACGTGTTCTCCTCTCCCCTCCTGTAATATGGCATCAAAGTATCATTAGAAATTATAGGTGTTGAAATAGATGATCCTGGTAGACCTTTTTATGTTACATTTGCATGACACAATTTTTAATTGAAAAAAAAGGCAGATTTCTAGTTGGATATGACAGCCCTCCAGTTTCAAAAATAATTACCATTGGATCAGACTTTCTGTTCCATGTCTGTTATCAAGTTATCTATCAAAGAAAATGAGATGAGTGATTAAAAGGTTCAGATCAAAGGCAACTGATTTAGCTTCACTGGAGGCTCACATCTTTTAATTTAAAATGTATCTATGTCTAACTGATTACCTCTCACATTTATAAAGAAATATTGACATCCTGCTAAAGTGTGCAGTGACCTCACTTCTAGCTGAGTTGTGTAGATTTCACTGCAGGCACTCTGAAAGCATTGATATTCCTGTAACCTTTTGAGGCAAGATATGTGTTTAGTATATTAATGAGCTGGTTGAAGTGATGTACAGTAATTTCATCCTTGGGTAAAAACAGATGTGAAAGATTCCATTTTAATATTTAATCAAGCTCAAAGCCTCTGTTGGCTTGTTTAAGTTGACCTGACAGCATTATACCTGGAAACACTTTGAATTAAACCCTGAGTGCTTGACCTTGTTCAAACAGTTGTAATTTAATAAGGCTGCTGTCTTTGTGGAGATAGTGCAACTAATGGGCAAATCCTTTCTTGGCCAGGATTGCTTTTTATAGCAGTAGAAAAACTTCCTATCTTCTCTTAAAAAGATTGTAATCACATGAAGTAATAAAAATGAAATAAATGGCAAGTTTTGTGTGATAGTTACTAGTCCTAGTTTATAGTTAAAGGTGGCATTCAAAAAAATACATACTTTCTTCAAACATCTTCCAGCATTCTCATGTGACATTATACTGTAGCTTATCTCCTACCAGAACTTTTTTTAGGGTTAGGAAGATATTTCTTAAGTGGTATGTGGTGGTTTGGCCTCAGTAAAGCCAAGATCAAGTTATGGCAAATGGAATGCTCTCCCTGCCCACATCTTTCCAACCCCCCCCCCCCCCCAAATCCCTTCCCACTTGTGCTACAAAAATGTTTTGATTTTTTTTGTGTGTGTGTTTCTCTTTCTAAACAAGGAGACTGAGGAAGCAAATGCTCAAGTGTTTGTGAACAAGTGTCACTGTTTTAGTTAACCTTCTGTGTAAAGAGGTGGTGATGAGGTAAAAGAAAGTTAACTATTCTGCATCAAATTAGGTTTCAGAAGGATATCTGGGCTCTATGTGAAGCAAGCTGTGTAGTAATACTGACAGATCCCGAGACACTTTTTTCTCATTCAATTACCAAGGAAGGAATGAAACAAGAGATAATAAATGTCCATCTTTGTTCTGATTTGCATATACAGAAAAGCTGGTCTTTTTTTCTGGTCTCATTTTTCCAGAGGAATTGGGCCTATATGCCAGCTCAAATTCTACAGTAACTTTTAGGTTAAACATGGAGAAACGCTATGTAGTGTGCATGTATGTGTGTTTCCCCCACCATGTTTTCTGCTTTCCTTATACCTCAGCAGAGTTCTACTCATTTACTTTTACAGAACACCTAATAATGTTCTGAAATGACTTTAAAAAAAAAAATGTCCTGGCAATCTGAGGAAAACTGGAGGTAGCTTACAGGTGTAAGTTGAGCATTACCTGGAAGAGATTTAACTGTTGGATAGAGAAGGAAGAATAGGAGACAAATGATGAGGAACTGCTGGTTATCAAGAGAAATGGAAGTACAAAATTTAGGTGGTTATGAAGTAAGGATCCATATCTTTCTAATTTCTAATCTACATAATTTAAATAACAATGGTAACATCAGAACTAATTTGAAAAACTTATTTTGAAATATAGCATCATTTAATTATGCTACAGTGCTGTTATAAAACATCATATGGTTGTTGTTAAAGAATATTAGTATAATATGAAAGTACATTCTGTCAAGGACTGCATATAAACAGAAAGCTACCACATGTTGTAACAAATGTGTCACAATGCCAAACAAAATAATCATTCATTAAAACCCCCTTTTCTCACTGTAGTAAAACATGATACTTATTCCCAAGTTGTGTGATAATTCTAGGTTTGATGTAATGGAGTTTACGTTGATGTAGGACATCACAGGAATTGATAAACATATGTATGGATGCATGCATCCAACATTTCTAGGATCAAACAGAAGATCAGTGTAAGCTTGGCCATACATTATATAAAGAATTGTACTGACATGTTCCAGAGTGCATCCAGCACATTGTGATTTCTTCAATCATCATTTTTTTCAGAGGCATTAAAAGGAAGTAGCTGTTCAGAGATCTGCTAAGCCTCACTGAAGTATAGCTAGTTTTGGGTGGCCTTGACCTGTGTGGGTGAAGAAAGGAAAACAAATTCTAAAATAACTGTTCTTTCATCTAATAGTTACTTTATTGAGACTTTGTGTTTAGGGATTTTAATGGCTTCTGTAGTTTGAGAGCTTGATAATGATTCATTAGTCTTGAGTTTGCTTCTCTGATCTGTCAGTGCTGTTTTGTGCAGCAGCTTGTTCCTTCTGAAGCTCGAGTTTCTACTAAAACTCTCTCATGAGTGTAAGTATACTAATACTAGGAAGCAGCTATCAACTGTGGTGGTATTGGGAATCTCTGTCAAGACTGCAGCTTCAGTTTTTGTGGATCTTCAGATTCTGCTTTGGCTGTTGAAATGTCAGTTGACAGCATTCTGGCAGTTTGTTGTTGTTACCCTAGAAAGCAGCTGATGAGATGCTTTTCACCTCCAGGTAACTATTTGAAATGGGGTTCAGGCCCTTTACTATTCTGGCTAATTACAGGCCTATGTAAATGACATGAGTCTCAGTCCTGTTCTTTGTGAACAGATGACTGGTTTAGGCTTATTCAGGGCAGTTTTGGCTTTGCAAGTCACAGCAGAGAGTCTGAGCTTTTGGTTTCCTGTAGCATATGGGAATATGTGAAGGTATTGCCTTTTTAATGCAGTTATCCCTGTTTTGATTTCTTAGAATGTGTCGGAAGCCATCTGATAAGCACATCTGAGGAAACTTCCTGCGTTGTACTTGCTTTACCTGCTAAAAAGATCGAGTTCTCTTCCCAGGGCTGTTACATTGTGGTACTGTAGCAATTGGGCAGGCTTCCTGTGTCTCATTTTCTAGGTAGTACCTTAAACTTGGCTGCCTGCTGATTGCTCTGCGACGCATTGGGACTGGTGTGGCTGCTGCTGTTCTAGAGGCAGGATGTGCTTTTGCAGATGCGTTCCATAGCAACTTGATTTGCTAGTAGAAGGAAAGAGGCTTGAACATAGGCTTCGTTAGTATGTGATTGAACCACCACTAAGTCTAATCCCAAACTAATAGAAGATACTAGTCTGGTAATATAATTTTAATTTTTTATGGCTGTTTTTTGAGGTTTTGGACTACTTGTTACTAGTTACTGTTTTAATACAACAAAAGGGGGTACACAGGTTTCATTGTCTTTCAACAAGCTCATAGTTTGTAAAGGTATTACACTATTTAAGGTATTGTTTCTTTTGAAGTTAGGTGTGTGAGCAGATTGTGTTCCTGTGAAACTCCAAGAAGCTTCTAGGCCACATCTTTATGTGCCTTTGTAGTGTTTGAACACTACTATTAGCAAGAATATTCACTATGTACTTCCTTTTATCCTGGGGTTATTAAAAGCTAGTTGAACTACATTTAAAATTTGACAGTTTGCTAAATCTGAGTGTTGTACTTATGGACAAAATATCCAAGTTTTGACTTGTGTAAGGTTATTTTAAAAGGTAGCTCAGTAAAACTAGGTGGGGAAAAAATAAAAGCAATTCCAGTGTTATAGCAGATTAACAGGTTCTGTTTGAATGGGAAATCTCTAGTTTCTACACATCTTTCTACAGTTTTAGTTTGTTCTGAAATACATCCATTTTGGATACATACTGCTGGAATTGGTAGAGATGCTGAAGGTGAGGCTGTCCCAACACAGAGGGGAAGAAGAAGAACTAGCATTTCTGTGGTGGTTTGACCCTGGCTGGAGGCCAGACTCCCACCAAAGCCGTTCTATCACTCCCCTCTTAGCTGGACAGGGGAGAAAATGTCGGAGAGGTGTAGGAGTTGAGATAAGGATAGGGACATTCTGCAATCAGTGTCACAGGTAAAACAGACTCAACACAGAGAAAAGGCAAGAAAACTCTCTAATTTATTACACTACACTACAGAAACACAGAGAGAAACCAGAGCTGGATAATGAGAATTACAAAACAGCTTTTAAAATACCACCCCCCCTCTTTCCTTCTTTGCAGACTGAACTTCATTATTTTCTGCTCCCCAGGATGGCACGGGGGAAAGGGGGGGGGGAAATAGGGAATGGAGGCTTCAGTCTTCAGTCAGCTCCTCATGAGTTGTTTTCCTT
>VXBZ01012839.1:1249734-1288131 GCA_013399135.1 Heliornis fulica | reverse complement strand
GTCTCCCCTCAGTCTCCTCTTTTCCAAACTAAACACCCCCAGCTCCCTCAGCTGCTTCTCGTAGGGCCTGTTCTCCAGACCCTTCACCATCCTCGTTGCCCTTCTCTGGACACGCTCCAGAACCTCAACATCCTTCTTGAAGTGAGGGGCCCAAAACTGAACACAGTACTCGAGGTGAGGCCTCACCAGTGCAGAATACAGGGGGATTATCAGCTCCCTGGTCCTGCTGGCCACACCGTTCCTGATACAAGCCAGGATGCCACTGGCCCTCTTGGCCACCTGGGCACACTGCTGGCTCATGTTTAGGCGGCTGTCAACCAACACCCCAGGTCCCTTTCCGCCAGGCTGCTCTCCAGCCACTCCTGCCCAAGCCTGTAACATTGCCTGGGGAACGTTCGCTGACCTTGTTGTCTGCAGGTACTTTTGTAGCTGCGGTCTGTGTTAGTCAGATGTACTTTATCTATCTTTCTCAGTAAATAACTGTCCGGTTTCTAATAATTAGCTTGTACTCAACCAAAAATGACAAGTATGTTTTATGGAAATTGAGTGTGCCATGGAGTTGCCTTTGGAAGGATTATTGCTGAAGGATAAGGAGGGACAGCTCCATCTACATCTTTGTTGGTGATATTTCAGATAATGGTAGAGATGTCAGTCAGCTGAACAATTCATATATGATAATAGACTCACAGAATTACAGAATATGTTGGGTTGCAAGGGACCTTTAAAGGTCATCTAGTCCAACCCCCCTGCAGTAAGCAGGGACATCTTTTGCGAGATCAGATTGCTCAGAGCCCCATCAAGCCTGACCTTGAATATTTCCAGGGATGGGTCTTGCACCACCTCCCTGCGTGTGTTGCCTCTTTGTAAGATGGAGACACAAGGTCAGCAGAGCAGAGGAGGAGAAATGTTGGGGATGTGAGTGTAAGCATAAGGGAGGGATATGCGCGCTCAGAGCCCCATCAAGCCTGACCTAAATAGAAAGTAGGTAATCCAGTGAGAAGCCACATTTCACAAGATGTGGTGTTCTGGGAAATGAACTGTTCATAAAGGTCTACGACTAGGTTAAACCAACTTCTTTATTATGGAGTTAAATACTCACAAAATCTCATGGGTTGAGATTTTCGGGTTATTTCATAGCCCAAAATAAAAAGGGAAATCTGTGAGTGTTGTTTTTCTTCTTTAACATCAACAGATCTAGATTTTGTAGTCTTGTTTAAACAATGGATTTGCATATTCTGTCCCTTTGCATATTCCACAGCATAGACTGTGGAATTAGCCAGCTAGGATAGCCAGCGATAGTAAGAAAAATTTTCATCTTTGTTGTGATGTTTCTGCCCTCTCCCCTGTTCTCATTACACAGAAGTGGTTTCAAGAAATAATTTTTTCCATTTCTGTACCTTAATGAAACAAAGCTAGGAATTGCATAGTTTTATTTAGTATAATTTTATTTAGTCTTGGAGTCAAATGTAAGTCTTTCCAGTGGGTTGGGGTTTGGGTTTTTTGGGGTTTTGAAAGGGGAGGTCAAGGGTGGGCTACAGATGAACTCAATACAAAATAGGCAGACCATGGAGTGGGTTTTGCTTTAGTTACTGCAAGGCATGTATTCTTAAGAGATTACCTCTGGAATCTCTTGTATATACAACTCCACTCATCCTCTTAGAACTTGTGTAATATAATTCCAAAACACGATTCTTGCCTGAAAAGTATACAGTGATATTTTTTGATGTGCATACCTCTTCAGAGGTTGGAGAGTTGTAAAAAGAACAGTATACTTTTCTGTGTGGGATGAAAAAATGGCAGACTTATTAATGTAGTACAGATTAGTGAAATACACTTCCATATTCTTGTTGTTTTGTTTGATTTTTTTTTTTGTGTGTGTGTGTGTGCACTTCTGCATTTGCTCTGCCTTCATGGAAGATAAATTCATGGGTATGTAATTAAAGTAGGAACCAGACTAGGTTAGTTTCCCCAGTAGGAGGTGCAAATAATTTTACACTTTTTTCCTCATGACTGCAGCTTTATTTTCTGAAGGTGCAAGCAATTAGCTGTGCTGATTTAGCTGTATACTTGGTATCAATACTGTGCACTGTGCCTACAGAGTGATCAGTGTCACATTGAGTGCTGCATGGTAGGATCTATCTAACGTGGTTCTGTAACACCAAGCCCAGGGGGGACTAGCAGCATGAGCAGCAGTTTGCTTTTGACAGCAGAATGTCCTTGTTGCTATTGATTGTGTTGTTCAGTGAAGTGAAAAAACATTGATCCAGCTTTAAACTGGTAGTTATATGATAATCCTGGAGATGAATGAGTATCAAGTGAAGTATTGCTGGGGGGAGGTGGCATAGGGGGGAATCAAATACTTTTCTTTCATGTAGCTAGTAATAGACTAATGCTACTTTAAAGATATATGGTTTATTATATAGATCTGCACTAAATTAAATGCAGCTAATAAATATGAAACAGATCTTTCTGTACAGCAGATGTAAATAGTGGTAAAAGGACATATGTCTCCTTTCTCTAATTCCCAGAATAGCTGTTCTCTGTATGTGTCTCTAGTCTGGGGCACTGTAAGTAATACTGATAGCCTCACTGGTGATGGAGGGTGGGGTGTTACTCTTCCAGTGTTTTGCTGTCAGGTGATTATATTTGGCACTGATCTGCTCTGAAACAATGTGTATGAATTTGTAGCCACTGTGGATTAATTTTAACCCCCATCTCTCTATACCCATCTCGCCCTTCTGTTACATCTAAAGGTATTGAAATCACATTACTTTTTCTTTGTATATTTTCTTTTTTTGTGTGTGTGAAGAATGAAATATTTGATTTGTTTCAGTTTTTAAATTATAAATCTTGGGATATTGGGGGTGGAGTACTTTGAGCTGACTCTTCCAACGCTTGATCTCCTGATTCTCAGGTATCAGGCTAAAATTGATGAGATGAAATTGCTGGTGTTAACTTCTTCTGGGATTTGAGTCTGCTTTGACTTTAATCTTTATTTTTGGTGGATGTTTCTTGCAGAATTCACTTAAGGAATGGGGCAGGCATTCTGAGCATGGGATGGGAGGACCCTTCTCCCCAGTCAGTATTTCATACATGCCAGTTATGGAAAGGACTAAATGCCACTGTTTTATTGCTTAGCCTATGTTTTGCAAACAGTAGTTGTGAATGGCTGCATCTCTACATTCCTGGCTCTGTGAATGTTGTACATGCTGGGACCCTGATTTAGCTTTGGGGGATGACAATCTCAAAAGGTCATGCTTGCAACATTATCTTTTTGACTCCGTGTTGCCACTGCATGCCACTAGTTTATAGATTTATGGTTTATATAGGGATAGCATTTAGGGACTCCTTTGTTGCATGTGTGCTTATTTTCTACTTCCATAAATCTACAACTGCACACAAGTCTATAAAGACGGCATCCGTGTTGAGAGCTTTAATGTTGAGCGTGGCCTGCAGAGCCTTCTCCAAACTGTGTGAATGGTAATTTACATGAAGAGAATTGTATTGGCAGAACGAACTGCAGGATAGATTTTCAGAAATGCTGAAACCCATTCTCCTTTCTGTTTAGTTTTGCCTTTCCCATCACTCTAAATATTAGTCTTTGAAGTGCTTGAATTGGCTACATGCATGAGCTTTAGAGCTATAGTGAAGTAATTTTGAAGAAAACAGACTTATCTGATTTTAAAAGAGAAAACCTAGCAAACAACCCCCAACACCTCACACAATATATTCCTTAAACAGATAAGTGGTGCAGTATTTTTTTTGTTAATTTAGGAGTTGCTTCAAAGTATGCTAAGTCTGAACTCTCTCCTGTAAGAACATTGCAGTCTTGGATTTTCAGCACCGTAGTTTTCTTTGGGCAGGTCGGGTTAGAGAAAAGGTACGCAGCTGGCGAGGAATCCTTTATTCCAGCTTGTGTCTGAGTTCTTAAATTGTCCTTAACGCAGGAGATCTGATAGCTGTTACAGTGTAGCTGACAGGAAGTTGTCACAACACTCCATGCACAGGCTAAAAGTTGGGGAAGGGGTTTTTGATCTGAGCGGTTAAAAGTGGTTAAAAGCGTAAATGGGCTACACTTTTTTTCAATGGCTGATGTGGAAAGCAGATCACTTTAATGTGTGCTCCAGCATATATTGTCAGAAAGCAGTTACTCTTTTCTGGTAACTCCATCAAAACTGAGGAAAACATGGAGTTGGTACAGATGGTAGTATAGTAAAACTGAGTGGAAATCAAAATCTGCCAGGCTCCCCTTACAGACAGAAAGGGGAAGGAGAGAGGGAAGAAAAGGGGGAACTGCAGCATGCAAAACTGTAGCCCATTAAGCTAGTGAAACAGATGCTGGTCATACCTGTTTGTGTTGACAGCTGGAGAAGGGAATTTGAATTCATGAGCTGGATCATGCCAAGAACTTACTGCATTGACCTGATCACTTGTCAGAAGTTAGCAGTACAGTCATGAGTGCTCACCAGGTGAAGTTGCATAATGGCTGCACTCTGTATCTGCATATCATTACTCCTCTTACCTTACTGAGTGTAGCTACTGCTAGGGATAACCAGACCAAAGAAATTGCTCAACTCTATACTGCATAATGGAATTATAATTTCAGTGTTTTAAGGCTTTAAAATTATTTTTTTTACAAAACTTAAAGAACCTCTGTTTCTGACAGAGGTAAAATGGGGTGGGGAAAATAAGTTTAGGAAAGAGATGATTGTAAGTAATATTTTCTAATCTACAGTGCACTTTTTGGGGTACTTGAAACTTTTATTTTTTTGTAAAAAGCATCTTTACAGTTACTGTTGCAGTCAGTTTTTAGACAGATTGTAAATATGAAAAGCCATAGATTTTACTGCTGTGCTAGTAGTATCCAGGATCAGGGTAGATTTTGACTGCGTCCCATATTTTCATACTTTACATCAGGTTCTTCTACATTATCAGTAAATAGAAAGATTTTCTTGTGTTTTGTTTTACAAAAACATCACTTCCCAATAATAATGCGACTTTGTATTAAAGTTTACCTTTACTTTTGGTCTTCCTGACCAATGTCTTTTAGGTATAACAAGTAATAAAGGAAACAAAAAGCAACGATAGCTAATTAGCAGTAACACCCAGTAGACTTCTTTAAATATGTTTACTGCTTCCAAGAAGGTGTAATAACTAGGGGTAAGACCTTTTTCAAACAGTGATGTTCTTTGTAAGCCTAGGCATTTAACATGGCTCATGCTATCATTTGTGGTTTTTGGTTACACTTGTGATGGGATGACATCTTATTTTGAGTTTATTCACTCTTTAAACTGTTACTTAAAGATTCATCCATCTTGTGATTTCTATTAGTGCCTTGTTTGGGGAGAGATTTTTTGTTAAGCTTAACCCTACTCACTTTTACAGTATAGAGTCATAGAATCATAGAATGATTAGGGTTAGAAGGGACTCCCAGGGGTCATCTAGGCCAACCCACCTGCAAGAAGCAGGGACACCCCCCAACTAGATCAGGTTGCTCAGGGCCTCATCCAACCTGGCCTTGAACTTCTCCAGGGATGGGGCATCCACCACCTCCCTGGGCAACCTGTTCCAGTGCTCCACCACTCTTACAGTAAAGAACTTTTTTCTAATATCCAATGTAAATCTACTTCTATTTTAAAACCATTACCCCTTGTCCTGTCACAACTATATGAACTACTAAAGCATACTTTAGTAGAAATTAATGGTAATAAGCTTTGAAGAAGTGAAAGTTATTTCAGTAGTATTCCTGCTCCACAATACATTCTGTCAGTGTTTTGTCTTGGTGTGTTTCTCTACTGTTCTTTTGTCTTAGCTGTCAGATCTAACAGTCTTCCAGAGAGGTTAATGTTGATGGGGAAACTTCCCTCTTCTCTCCCCCAGCATTCATTTTTCTCAAACTTAGTTCTAAAGCATGATCGTTGGCTGGTTTTGTATTTTATTTACCTTTCAGCCTTGCTTTATAAGCTTCTTGTGATCAGGTGATTATGTACTTAAACTGATTTGGCACTTGGAGCTTCTCAATTAAGTGCTTGGCTGTAGTTGTTCTCCTCAGTATAAAAATTGTGATGATACTGCAACGGAACCTGGTTGCATCAGTTACCTCTTTGTTTGTTTTGCATGCAGAATTTAAGTATATGCACCTGTGTACACCTCTCTCCCTGCTAATTTGGATATAAACCAGTTCTGTTGACTGTGTTGTGTCTCTTCCAGCTCCAGCAGTTTGTTATTATGTAATTGGGGCATTTAGTGCAATGTTACATTAGATCAATGTGGTGTAAGTTAAACCTGCAGATTCACACAATTTGTTCAGCTGTGGTTTTTACAGCATTGTTAAGTATCGTAGCTTTTGGTTATTGATTAGGTTGCTGGTGCTTAGACAGGAGTGGTGAGAGTTTGCAGCTCTGGCTTGCTTTTGCAAAGCTGCATGTGAGGAACTAATGTTTGGTAGGCAGAAAAATATATACAATTTATTCAAAGTGCTTTTTTATTTAAAAAAATATTATTGTTAAAAACAGCTGCATGCTGTTTTTGAAAGAGTTTCAGTGGTAAGTGTATGTTCAAAAGCATGCATAATGAGCTTAAAGGTGTGTCTTGCTACACAACCCCCTCCCCTCTCTTTCTAGCATTAGTTCACTTGTTGAGGTAGCATAAGCTAAACTTAAGTACTTCAGTCCACATGAACTGTGTATTCTGATATATCACTGTAGGTGACAAATGTTGGGATATTTATTCAGAACCTATTTTGGAGTCTCCTGTTTGGAAACATTCCCTTCCCTTAGCCAAAAGTGAAATTTTGGATTTCTGCTGTTCTCACACTCCCCATTCACATGACTGAAGGTTTTTATTTACTTTATGGACTGCATAGGCCATACAATTGTTAGGCTTACCTAATAGGCACCTATTCTTATGAATAAATTAAGAGGTTTAGTTGTCAGATGATTGCTTCTGTAACCAAAATTAAATGAAGGCATCTCCTTTAATTCTTCCTGATATATCTGAATGAGTGGAAGGGTCAGTTTGAAAGATGTTACTTCAGGGGTTTTATTCTAAACCAAGGTGGCATTGTCTAAAACTATGGCTAGCTTATTAGTTTGTGGATGCATTGTCATAAGAGAATTGCTTTAACAAACTAGAATGATGTCTAGGGCAAATAATGTACTTCAGAGAAATAATGCTTGCTTTGATCTCTGAGCAGATTGAGTACAGATGAATGCACATTTGCTAACTCAGGTAAATTAGATCATTGAATGAAGACTGACAATCACTTCCAATCTGCTCTGTATTTCAGGTGGCTCAGAAATTCTTCACTTTGACAGTTAACAGAGTCTCCTCACTTTTGCCTCTTGCGTACTTGGGTGTTTGGAATGGGGAGGAGATTCCCACTGTCTCTGTAAACTTACCTTGAAGCAGGAAATTATTTTTATAGTGAATGCTGAGAATGAATAAATACTTATTTCTTTTGTTACTTGACTGAAAATGTGCTGAAAGCTGCTTTTTTTTTTTTTCCTTTTCATTTAGGGGTAATGTGTCTCTGCTGACTGAGACGCATTGACTCGGTGTCTGCAGAACTACAGTCCAGCTGCTTAGTCAGCCCCAGTTCAAGAGATGGGGCCAGAGCTCCTAGACACTGGATTCTCTCTGGTGGTGTTTGTGTTGCTAGGAGAGCCAAGAACAGTCTTTAAGTTCTATAAGCAATATACTCTTCTAGTAATTTGGTGGGTTTTTTCTTTTTAACAGAGATACTGTTATCAGCTCCCAAAGACGATGTTCAGGTAGTCAAATCACAGTTCTAAACCAGAAGCTGAATCTCTTAATAGAATTAGTATTCTGACAGCTGTTCCTAGCTAGGTTCAGATGTTATCAATTAAATGAGACTCCACAATAGCTATAAAAATGCTGTGGTATATTGTTTGGTATTGTAGTGGAGATTCAGTTAAGTGGAGGAATGGGTAATTAAACCATTAATATATTTATGCCTTGTTATAAAGAAAAGTTGCAACTTTGGCTCTGATGTCTTGAGCAACTCTATATCAGGTGGTATTGTTGTGATCTGTTTACTGCTAAGTTCTATGTGATGCTTATAGAGAACCTTCTTGTGATAGTACAAGGATTTTTTCCTGCAAAAGCCAGAAGGCTGCACAGAGATGCATTGAACCTCCCTCCTTGGCAGTGTTCAGAACTATGATATTTGTTTACCGTGTTTCTGCATTGTGTGATGACATAAATTTATTTTTTTACTGTGAATTTGTCTCCTCTGGAGACACTATGGAAGCACTGGGTACTTCATGACAAGGATGATTCAACATAGGTTTTCAGGGAGAAAAGGCAAGTCAACTTAATGGTTTCAGGAGGCTGTATAGATTTGTGTGGGGAATACCTTTTGCCTAATATGTTTGCTACAGCATTCCAATTTAGTTCTACTCCCACCTTTCTCCTTCAAGAAGTGTAGATGCTCTAGAGGATTCTTTGCCAGAAGATTATGATAAGGAGGGCAGATGAATTAATGAAGGTCTTTTTTTTTTTTTTAATGAAGGATTTTTTTTTTCCTTGAAAGCACTGCTGGAGTAGTGACTATACTGTGGTGTTAGCTATGATTATGGGCAGGAGAACATCATTTTCTTTCAGGAAATAAATGTCTCGCAGTCTAGAAAAAGACTCTTGCAATATCTTTTCTGCTTTAGTTGTAATGAAGAAGATGCAGACAAAGTAACAATATGAATTTGCCAGGTGTCCTAACTATTCTACTACTTCTCTACCTGTGAGCGTTATCTGCAGTTGTTATGAAGGCATGAGTGGTGTTTTCTTTATCAGTGGTACATGGTAGTTCTTTGTTGTTGTTGTCATGTTTAGTATTTTTTAAGAGATGCAGATCCTAAAGTAGAATTTTATGTGTTTTTAGTTTAAATGTTCAAGATCTTAATTTGCTTCATGTTTAAATTTGAATATCTAGGAAAACATACCTAGTTGTATCCATTCTTCCTTTTCCCTATCATCCACAAGAAAATATTCCATGTGCATGCATGAAAGATCTCATCATTAATATTGATGTGTTTTAGTTACAGTGAAATGTCTTTCCCCTGAACCTCTGGGAGAGGGATGATATTAGCGAACAGAGAATCATGGTATTAGCAGCAAATATGGCTTACAGCTGCTGTTTTTCTCTACTGGTGACTTCTAGAACAGAAATGTTCTTTGCCTTTTTTTTAATGATGCAAGGGGTACAGAGTATAATATGTAACAATTACTAGTTCACATCAGTCTTTTCGGCACACTTAGAACAATAAACTTGAGTGAGTAAATGTCAAGCTACAATTGTGCTTATATGAATACAGACCCATTAAATGGAAATTATACAATTAAAAGGTATATAAATCTGCAGGTTGTGTGTGCCGTCACTGGAACGGGAATTGAAGAGAGACCGTTTGAGAGCCATTTTTCCTAACAGTAGAAATTCCTGACTCTTTCAGCCTGAAGTGAGTTTAGCTGGTCTGTGAGGGAGTAATTTTTCTTACTCTGCTGTCACCAGGAGAAGAGGGACTGTTGCCCCACTGTGAAAGTGGAAGATAGAGAGACTGTAGTCATCGTGTTCTTCCTGAGTACATTTTAACTGTATTTTTATTGATTCATTGATGAACAGAGGGAGGAGGAGGGAAGAGTTGTTTAGTAGTTAGTAGCAGATGTACTGCAACCCATGAATCGCAGGAGGATTGCTGATCCTAAGATTTAGTATGTAGCTGAGAAAGTGCTAAGAAACGTGTTACCACCAGCTTCTTTTGGTTGTTTGTTGTTTTTGTTTTTGGTTTGTTTTTTTTTTTTTGCCAAAGAGCAGCAGTGAGAATTATTACCTTAACAGGTATCTTAAAAGTGTTTATTTTCTTGGGTATAATGAAATCTTAAAAGCATTTAAGGGGAATAGACCTTGTAAACCGATGTCCTAAACCACGTGCAACTTGACTTCTCATTCAAGGAAAATCCTTTTCAGAATGCATTACTTTGTTCCTTACTATGCACTTCATGGTCTTGCTAAACATACTCAGTCAAAATTAACTGAAGTCTGTACTGAGTGTTTCAGTCTGTAAAGAAAACAGTATTTGTTGTGATGTAGAAGTACTTGTCCTTTCTGCCTGCTCTCAGCTGCCTGGGTGAACAAATTGTGGAATTCCTGCTGTGGTGCATCAGAACCTGTCAGGTGATGTGTGTAGCCTTCAGTTCTGCCAGCCAGCACCAAATGGCACTGTTACCTCTTTGTAATTGAAGATCCTGAATATAACAGTAGTAAATAACATAAATGACTGGAAATAAGCCTTCTTCCAGTATGTACCTCTACCCTTTTTAATGGAAGAAAGCAAGCTGGTCACTGTATAAAGTTATTAATAAGTTGGTTTGTATATACACATTATGGAGTTCTGGTGTGTGATAGAGGGTCCAATGTCTACATGTATGTGTTGTGGCTTAGTTAAGTAGGAAGCTTCTATAAGCCCTTGGAGGAGTTGAAATTAATGCTTCTGGAATAGCAGGTTGATCACACAACCCTCCTTCTTAGTTCATTTTTGGTTGGTGGCATTTTTGCTGGGAGGGTTTTTTTTTCTTTTTTCCTAAATTGGCTCCTCTGCCTTCATGATCACTATTTTACTGAGGTGCTTTGGCTATTTGGGGTTTGAGTGTGTTGTCAGAAGGCCCACTAGAGCGTTTAAAAATAAGTTACCAGAAAAAAATTTTTTTTAACTTTGTATCTGTCTTTCATTGTCAAAGGGTTTGTACATATAATTTGGATTGATCGCCTAGTGATGTACTTGCACGTTAGAAATGTAAACGCGAGACTTTTGCTGAAATGTAAGAGTGATCTGTACTTGATCAGAGTACTGTCCCAAGTGAGAGACAAATCCATTGTTGTTAAGAGATGCCTAATCTCAGATGTTACAGAAGTTGTGTGATTTAGGTTTGTGTTTCTGAAGCCCTATCGAGCATAATTTAGAGAAATGGTCTATTACTTAAAAAAAAAAAGATTAGAGTGAAAAGATGTTTTCAGTTGCTGGGTTCACTTTATTCATATCCTGTAGGTTTTAATCTTCAAGTTTTGCTATGCTTGGGTAATAAAATGATACTGGGGGTTTTGTGCAATATTAATACTTTCCCTTTCCTTTCCCCCCTCCCGTTCTTCCTCCCGTTATGTTTTGTCACTGTCATCTCTCTTCAAGTGTAGATTTATTTCTCCCACAAACTGTTGTTTTCTTTGGCAGCAGCTACGACGAAGTCTGTGTGAAATTATGTAATGTCTGAAAGTTATGTTTGTGATTAATTAACATATCATGAAACTATTTTGGGGTGTGTGGAATAACTAGATCATACTTTTTATTTATTTGGCAGTGGTAGAAGGCACTCTGGTCAGATCAAGTAACTTCAGGGTGCTATTAACTGTTATATACGTATTACCTAATTAGATTTGGAACATTAAATGCATGCCTCTTTTTTTGGTCAGTGAATGTGAACCTTGCATTGAGGTTCAAATAAACTTTACCGGAAACAAGCTTGGGCTGCAAATATGTCTTGTTTCTCGTATAGTAAAATTTATATTTTTTTGCTTAAAGATGAGCACCCTCTAAATGCCCTATTCAGAGAAAATTTTGCAAAAAGTTAAACGCTGGGGGAATGATATATTAAATTCCAGACTTCATTGACATCAGTGGCACAACTCTGACAGCAGTGGAACCAGTATATACCTCAATCAGAATTTGAAATCTCCATAGGGCTTTCTGTACAGTTTGTACTGCAAGTTTCTGGGGTTGTTTGGGAGTGAGGTTTTGGGGTTTTGTTTGTTTGTTTTGGTTTGGGGTTTTTTTGGGGGGAGGGGTCAGGGGGTGTTTTTGTGGTGTTACCGTTGTTGGTTTGGAGGTTTTTTTTCCCCCAAGAAATCTATCCAGTACAGTTAAACTGTGTTGCAAAAATTCCAAGATGTGTGAGTTCTTGTTAGTAATTGACTAACTTGTAATTGACTAAGATTTAGAAGATTTAGGTTCCATTGTAATTATCAGAGGAAGGGCCTGTTCTGTGGGTTGGGTTAGGTGGAGTTGTTTTATTGATCCGTGTATTAGACAAGTAGTTCTCAAATTTCAGAATTTTTAATTGGTATTTTAAAAATGTTTTATTTTTAAAAACTGAGGGAGATACGGTGTCCATCCTAAAAACTCATTAAAAGTACTTTGCTGTTACAGAACACATGAAATGTCTTTGTTTCTGCTAAAGTAATGGCATTATTACATCTAAGCATCTATGCTTATAGTGTAAGCATTTTAAATACTAGAGAATTCACCAAAGGGCAAGAGCTGTAAACAAAACTTAGATTTAAACTGTTAAGAAATAGTATAGTTGATCTCTTTGCTTGTGCCTTGATATACGCTCATGTCTTGCTACTGCTGACTGGTTAAGAGATTTTTCTCACACTAGCCTGTATGAGAGCATGAAATATGTAGAATCTGAAGGATCAAGATTGCAGACTTCCTTGCAAGAGCTCAAGGTCAGAACCTTGTTATATTTATCTGCTAGTGCTAGAACAGCTGAACTTGGAGTACATGAAGTGAAAAATTGACCTGTTTGTTTACTTGTCCCTTGGCCATTACAGGTTAATCCAGTTCTAAAGGCTGTTCAGTGGATGTTGTAGTGAAGCTCTTGTCATGCTACTTCTCTGTTATTGTTAGGATATCACATTTTTTTCTCCTGCATGTGAAGGAAAAGGCAAGGGCAAAATCTGTGCACAGAAAACTTTCTCATGAAGTGGATTTCTGCAGTATGTTTTACACAACTTCATCTGGGTGTCTTGTCCCAGGCATTATCTGCACTCGTTTGGGATTAGATCAAAGACAGTGCTTTTGTGGTTACACTGTACAAGAAATCTCTAATACTTTTAACGGGCAGTGGCCCTTAACAGGGAATGATGCTGTAGGTATTTACAGATTATTTCATTATTCTGTTCTGTTACTTAATGTAAGTGAACAGGAATACTTTCTTGTTACATTAAGTAGCTCCTGCCAGTGTTGCATGAAGGCTGACGGTAGAAGACTTCAATTTCAAACTTGAGCATGATCCATTGGTTTTGTCAGATTGATTTGTGAAGTGACAAATTTTTTAATATATTTTTTCTTTCAGTTATGTCTTTTTTTGATGGAGCGTGAGTTTCTTACCACCTTCTGTAGGTTATCATCATTATAGTTGCCTCTTTGAGGCACAGCACTGAGCATAACCACCTTGAAGCACTGGACAACAGTCTTTCAAAAACTTGCAGTACGCAAGCTACTGGCTGAATGAAATTTGCTATGACCTTTCTCATATCCTTTTTTGTGTTGTATGTACTCTCATGGTAGCAGTCATATACTTTCCCTGAGTAGTATGGCAATTCAATATTTTTGGTGGAATAAACAGTGCCTTTTGGACTTGACAGTTTGTTTGATACTACAGACTTCAAAATAATGTAGGAGATAAGCTCTCAAACCCTGCTTCTAGTCTGACTAGATTTGTTTTCAGAAGCCGTGCAGTACAAATTGCTGCAAAACTTTCTTTTTTTTCCCCCCCAGACTAAATATATTAGTTGACAGTAAATCTCAAGCTTGTTTCCTTTAAGAAACTTTCATTTAACTCTATTAAATAGGGCTATTTGGAAACCTAGTCTTCTGTGAACTGGGTTTGTTCTAAGCTGTTGGAGCTACAGTTCTGCATAGCATGGGTAGTTATCAGTGCTTCATTACATTGTAATGGAGATGATTTTACTGTATTTGTAAAATGAACTACAGTGATCTGGGTTTTTAATTTAAAAAAATAAATTTTTAATTTTGTGTGTTAATTTATTCCAGCCTATCAAGTAACTCCTTGGGGTATAGAGCTACTTTGCCTAATCACCTTTATTATCCCTTTGCCAGGGGTTTCAGCACTTGGTCAAGTGAAAAACTGCTATACTAGTAGGTCATGTTTATAGTGCACTGCAAGTACTTTACTGATCTGGCAGATGTTCATTGTGTCTTGATTGATGGCTTGTGAAAGTGAACTCATGCAAGTGGTTTTAGGGTCTTGGTTGTTAAATAACCAGTTTTTTTGCTCTCAAGTTCAGTTCCTGTTGGGAGGTGGGAGCATTTAATCAGCTAGTTGTCCAGCTTTTTCCTGCTGAGAAAAGAAACCAGGAAAGACTTTATTTTAATATAAATTGGTGAAAAATATATTTTTATCACTTGTATTGCTCTGTAGTTCCTCTGGGGGAGTAGTAGCATCTTAGTGCTGGTGTTTTTACCAAATACAAACTAGTGACTTAGCAACATAAAGTTCAATGGCTGAGTTGCTGTCACCTGTTGCCCATAGGAATATAGATATTTAGACATCTCTCTCATTTGGGTCTTAATAAGAAAAGTTACTGTATTATTTATAGCTGTATTTTGTAATATGTCTGCTCTTGAAATAATTGTTCAAGCAGAAAGAGTGTCAAACAACCAAACCAAAAGACAAACAAAACCTCTCACCTGCACAACAAATCCAAAACATTGCTCTCTTTCTTTAAAGCTTCCATTTCATAATCACATTGGTGAAAGAGATGTCAAATAGTTCTCTTGTAATCAAATATCATGTTGCAGAATTCTCAGCCTGAATAATTTCACTTTGTTCCTAATATTTTCCCTTCAGGTATGTGAGGCAGCTAGGCAGGATATTTTTTTTAATTTGTATGGAAATTCACCTGCTTAATCTTGAGGTAGAAGGGGGCTCTGCTTTTTTTAAAACTCCCATTTCAAACACCAGCCCTGTCTTATGAAGCCCGACTTCTGCTTTTAGTACAGTGTTACTCAAATCTAGATAGTGCTGACAGTAAACTTGCCCCAAAGAGCAAACTAAATAAAATATGCATATGATCAATTTAATATGCAATTAAACATTTTCCCTGAGCAATTAGCATCAAGACAACTAATAATTATCCTGTGCCACACTCAAACATATTATACACATTTATGTAGGATGACTTCGGTAATAAAAATATGCATATGTACAAACATCTGAGTAAACATAATATTATGGTAGTGAAGTCTGTGCTTTTTGTATTGCAGTTTATTTAATCTGCTTAAAAGCAATGCTTTCCCCAAAGAATGTAAAAACTGATTTGCTGATGGGATCACGGTCTCTGAATTGTACCACTGATTACCCACTTGTGATTAGATGTCAGCTGCTTCATCCTAGTTGCAGGTAGAATTTGGAGTTAAGACATGCAATCCCATTCTAACAGCTGTATGTACACGTGACAAAACCCTGATATATTCCATGTTTTGGAAATCTCCTAAACATATGAGGAAACAAGATATATGAAGAAAGGTGAAAAAAAAAAGTGATGAGCAGGATCATAGAAAGTTATATATTTACATAATTAGCTTTATTTCTGAATTAATACCTAGAGGTGTACCTAAAGGTGAGACTCTTGGAATGTTTACATATCAATGATATGGCTGCTCTTTGGTTTTAACTACATATTGTAAATAAAAATAGCAAGCATTGTGGTTGAGGGTATAGAAGAAAAAAATCATGTTGAGGCTAATAATGATAGGCCATTGTTTTAGAGCTTAAGTGCATTGTTTTTGTGACAGTGATGGAATGTGTGCTGAGATAAATGTGTAGTGCTCTCAAGATGTCTAGATAGATTTAAAGGACTGAATTTTGAGGTAGGTATGAAGAGTGAAAGATCTTAATACTTTGGAAAAAGAATAATAGATAAGAGGCAAAGGTGTCAGTTGGAAGATGACCTCATACTTCAACTGATAATCACTATTTTGAGGAGTAAAGCTTGGTTGGATCTGGGGTAGTGGTTTTGTTTTGGTGCGTGGAGAGTTCACAGACTACTTCCAAGAGGAAAAACAAGCCTGTTGTTTGTACACATGAAGTTGCATGCCAGATGGAAGAGGCTAATTTAAAAAAAATAATATTTCTTCAACTAGAGTTCAAGGTACATAGGTTTTGAAGTAGTTGTTCATCTCGTCATAGGTAAGCAAGGGCACAGAAAAGACTCCATTTGGCATTGGAAAAAGATTTTCAGCCCTTCTAATTTTAACTGTTATGGAGTTATCCTTTTGGATGAGTCTGAAGACATCAGGGTTTTACATCTTGGTTGTAAAGAAAATCGATTTGAATTATTTTTATACAAAATCTAACTTACAAATACATTTTTAATTAATTTTCCAACAGTACCTTGCAGAAGATGAAAGAAAGGAGCAAGCAATTCAACAGAGTTGAATGTGACATTGGAAAACGTCTACATGGAGTACTGATAGTGCATGGTCTTTTCAGTCTCATGGGTTTGATAGATACAATTCATAAATGTGTATTTTGAAGAGAATATATTGCCACAGTATCAGTAATGTAGCTGAAGTTACTAAACTAACTTCTTCCCCCACCACCTGGTGTTTTCACTTCAGAACCAGCTAATTAGACCAGTTTCAGTTGAAGATTGCTTGACCCATGGTTAGATTTGCACATGTAGATGACTGTCTTGAGAATTACAGGAAGACTTATTTGTAGCCTGGCTGGTAGGAATAAGTACTCCTTAGTGGCAGGGTCTGTAGCTGGACTCTAATCTCACAAGGGACTTGTGGATAGTGGCCTTCATAGCTCAGTTATATTGATAGCCTTGATTACAGAACTTCTATTATTCTTATTAACTTATTATGATGAGAATAATCACAGAATCACTAGGTTGGAAAAGACCATTAATATCATCAAGTTCAACTGCACCTGTCCTCTCCTAAACCACATCCCTGAGCACCTCATCTACCTGTTGAATACATCCAGGGATGGTGACTCAGCCACCTCCCTGGGCAGCCTGTGCCACATCCCAACAACTCTTTCAGCGAATCGCTTCTTTGTGACATCCAATCTGAAGCCACCTTTGTGCAGCTTAAGGCCGTTTCCCCATGTCCTATCACCTGACACTTGGCTGAAGAGATCACCCCCCATCTCTCTACAACCTCCTTTCAGGTAATTGTGGGTACTGAAATACAACAGAAAGTTAAGTATTTTTTTAATTGTTTAGTTCCAGGTGCCAAAGCAGGAAACTCAATGTGAAATAACAAAATCTCTACTATTCAGGAGGGAAAAGCCTTCTTTCTCCTGAAGTGCTGCCATATGATTTGACAGAAATCACAGAAGGTGTACAACTTAAATAAGTGAAGTATCCTAGTTCAGTAACTTCTGCAATGATAGCAGGGCCTACACAAACCCCAAGTGGTGTGTTTAGGCTGTCTGCAATAGTCTTATGTGTCTGTTAAACCAGGATTATTGTTTGAAAGCCTCCCCTTAAGTGTAGAGGTATTAGATTGATTCTGTTCAAAATGAACGTTGACCCTCCAGACAACTGGGAGATTTATCTGTACTTTTAAGCTGCTGCTTTGCACCCTTCTCCAGATGTATCCTGTGCTTTTGGGAGTGGTTTTTCAACAGAAAGTGGATTTTTAAAATTTTCAGTGGATACAAATTGCAAACAAATCATGAATGTATTTTGAGTTATGCGAAGTTTATTAAGAGGACTGGTGCAAATGAACAAAATTCTTTCTAATACAAGTATGTTTGCATTTCTTTGGGGTTTTTCTAGCTTTTTTTGATCAGGGTTTCTACTTTCCTGCATGCTGAGAAATACTCACTATGCAGAACACTAATCTTAGCTGGTTTCTTGAATTACAGCCAAAGCAACTTTTTAACAAACTGAAATTAGACTTTGGTTTTGTTTCTGATATCTTGCACTACTATATGAAATGACAAAAGTCTTATTTGAAATATAATTTTACTTGTTTTTATCTTGAAAGAAAAAGAGTCTTTGGAAGCCTGAAGTTGCATTCTGTTTTCTAAGCAGTAATTGTTGCAATTTCCCCTTTCTGCATTGTGTTGTTCCCATTTGGAAGAGAGAGCAGGAATGCTTCTTTCAGTAACCTAAAAATAGAAACTGTGTTTATAAAGCTGTCCAATAGTGTGTGCTGTTTTATGGATGTCTTCCTTGTGATGGTGCTTGTTCGTGAAGATGCAGGTTAGCTTTATGTCTGCTCAGTTCCATCAGCTGTAGTGATGCCGCTTGAGTGATGAGGTTAATACTAAGGCACGCAGAACAATATGAGGAGCTGTGCTCAAGTGGGGTACATTGTGTCCAGGTAGGTTGATGATATATTCTTTCATAATAGCTAGGTACAATACTCTGGGAGAGAAATTTCTAAATGTACAAGTTTGCATCTTTGGCTTAGCCACATTTTCAGGGTGCTCTCAGAGTTTTCAGTCATTCACTGATTGCTCAGTGTATGCACATGAAGGGGAGGTCAGGGATCTGCAAGTATGTGGTTTCAACTATGAACTCTAGAATTGTCGTGGTTAGATGTCTTTGGGGTATGTGAATCCAGGAAGGCATGAAGGATTTTACCTTCTCAGTTTTGGATAATTTACGTATCTCTGACAGGCTGTATATCACAATTCCCATACAGAAATATCCTTTAAAAGTAAAGTGGGGGTGTGAGCAGAGGCTGCTGTGGAGTAAGGAAATCAGAGTTTGATAGAGCTGAAGAGATGATGAACCCGTATTATAGCAGTGAAGGTATGCTTTTTGGAAGAAGAGGAGAAGCTTCTCCATCAGCACACAGTTTATATAATTTATATATACAGATAACAGACCAACCCAGAATAGCCCCAAAGGCTTTGTGCTTTGTGAAAGTCTAAGTATTCTGAGAAAACAAGCTTGCTGCTTCTGTCTTTCCGAAAGCTGTAAATAGTTAAGTAATTGAAGTAGGATGAAGATTGGGACTGGTACCATGGATCCCCAGTGAAGGTTGTCGAAGCTTCCATTTTCAGTAAAACTTGACATTCTGTTGTCTTAACCCTGAAAGTACTTGCGTGCTGTCTGTGCTCATAGGATGTGAGAGGTCTAATATTTGTGCAATGGCATAAGGTTACGTCTTCCAGCAGGTTGTTAGGAGATGTTGAGGTGTTTCAGAAAAGGCAGTTGCAAATGCAAACAAAGGTTTTTGGCTTACTGTTTGGATTTAAATTTCTTGGGAATATGTGTGAAACTTTTCATTTCTTCTAATGTGTATATAACATTAATGAGACTAGAGCTTAAAACCATAATTGTGTGTACACAACTAATGCTTAACAGTTTTCAGACAATCTGTTTAAAGTCTGAGTGCTATAGCAATGCTTTTTGAGATTGATAGTTTTGGGTAACTTTGCATACTCAAAAATAAGACTTTCCAGGACTTAAAGTGACTTTTGGGGAATGGGGTATAGATGATGCTAAATACTTTTAAGAATTTAATGGCAATTATAACTGTAGTTAGATGAGCTCATAAATTCCTCAAACACAGAAACTACGGTACAAAGAAAAAAATCTGGTTTTATGGGCCAGAGTTTTGAGACAAATTGTGGCAACAGGTAACAAATCCCAGTGAATTTTTACCAAGTATTCATGTTATCCAGTGCAAAGCGTGTTAGCTTCTTGAAAAGATAGCTGTGATGGATTAAAATAAAATAATTTACTGTTTGTATAAATGGCTTCTAAGTGTTTGCTTAAGTGGAAACTACATGAGTATAAGTAAATGTTAACACTAAGTTGTTATTTCAAAATTAGCGTGATGTTTATGTAGACCAATCTTGGGGCTTGAAGTCTATGTGAAGATCGAGGAAACTAAATAGGATGGTGGGTCCTTATAGTTCACAGGTTTTGAGACATTGCTAAACAGTTGAAACTCATGGGTTTTTTTTTGTTGTTTGGTTTGTTGGGGTTTTTTTTAATCAGTTGAAGAACACTTCTGTAAGTCACTATACTCACATTTTGGGTTTTTTTTCAAAATTTATTTATATAACAACCTTACTAAGCACGTGTTTTCTGGTTTTCTGAAGACATAATAAAATACAGTGTACAAACAGTTGTACAATTTTTAGTGAAAACAGTCTTAAGCATTAGAATAATCACAAATCTTGTTTAAAGTGTGTTTAAACTTACAGTTAGAAAATTACGTTTTGGGAACGTTGACCATTCGAAAATAAAGATTTGGGGTGGTAGGCAGAAGGAACATGAACCTTTTAAGGTGAGGTTGCTGTAGTATCCAATGTTCCATTGACATATCAGGCACTTTGAGTTTTTCCCATTCTGTAGATGTGGGGCTAGCATCCTCTTTCATTCTGAAGACCTCACAGTATTCCTTGGGTAGCCCATGTTTTTTTCTAATTACTGTAGTAATATGGAAACACTAATATCTGCACTGTTGTTTATGCTCTGTCAAATGGTAAAGCTGGATGATATTTTAGATTCCTCAATGTGAATGGTGTAACTCATGCATTTTACCTTTTCTTTTGGTGTGTGGGTGGTTGCTTTTCCTTTTCTGTCCTCTATCGCATGCGAGAGGATGAGCTGCAATGCTGCTCTTCTGCACCTCGCTTGCAGCACCAACTTCCAGCCTCCCCTTGTCCTCTCCAGCACTGCGATATCACCATGATTTGGTCTGCTGTTCATGCATTCCTGCTGTGTGTGATGAGTTAACAGTTCAGAAATCTTCCTTGACCCACCACTGGGATTGGGGATATGTCAGCACAGTGAAGTCATGAATGAGTTTGCATTATCCTCTTGATGCAAGGTGGTAGATTTCAGATGTGGCCATCTGATGGTCTTCAGCATTTCTTGCTTAGATACTTAATGGTGAGCACTTGGGTATGATACTTGTTCTCATAGTTTTGGTTTGTTTGTGGGGTCTTACAGGTAGCACCAAAAAAAATGTGTATATGGTATACTAAATTTTTGTTGTGAGTTACGGAGCTGCAGACCTCACTACTACTTTCATCTTATTAGTGCTCTCCTTAGGAAGATGGTGCATTTATGAGATTAGAGCAAGGGTGTATAAAATGCCTAAAGCAGAGACGCTGACTGAAGCTGCCTTACTAGCCTGTGATACACTTTTTAGTAAGTCAGTCTTTTGAAAACCTAACTGGTAGAGCTTTTTTGGTTTGCACTGCTTTTATGATGGTGTTCAGCTGCAGTTGTTTATAGGAATAATTTTGTGTGTCTCTGCATTTTTGCCTGAAGGGAATGGGGGCATACATTTGAGACTCTTAATTCCAAATGTTTAAATTTAAAAAAGCCGGATGTACTTTCTGAGCTATATGTATAGCACAATTAAATAGGTATCTCCTATCAAACTCAAATCCATTTGTCAGTGTAAAGCAATACAATTTGTTAAAAACTTGTATGTATTTGAGAAATTTAAATACTGCAATTTACAACATAATCCATTACTTACTACTTATTGTAGGGAAACAAAGAATATAAATTTCTGCAGGTGATCACAGTGTGTGCATCACAAGGGTTTCTGAGCCAAAAGTACTGCTGACCATAAAAATATAATGGTACCTGGTTTTGATACTATTTAGAAGATTATTAGACTGCTGGTTGAATGTATGATGCTTAAACTGTGTTCAATTTCTAATCAGAAAGTAAAGCAAAAGAATAATCTGTTTACAAGTGCAGAGTTGATGGTCTGTTGTTGTTCTGTGGGGTGCATGCCTATATATACACATGCTTGTTGGTTTTGTGGGTTTTTTAAATCGTATTGCCTGACCATTTTTATTGAAGTTTTAGTTTCTGAATGCAACTGTGTATTGGCATAATGTATGAATTTTCTGCAAATTTACCTCTATTGCAATTGGAAATACAGTTATTTTTGAACAGGACAGCCTTCTAAATTTGGATGGCCAATTTCTAGTGACCCAGAAAACTAAACTGTTTTGCAAGTTACAGTTTACCCTGTTCTCGGAGTTATGGGAATGGAGAATTCTTCTTAGTTTACTAACTTTTCTGAAGAAATAATATTGTGTTTATGGGATAAGCATTCAGACCTGTCTTTAGTGACAGAGCAGACACTATACTCTTAATTATTTTGTAACAAACTAATAATTCATCTAATATTTAAGAACCACATTAGTGGTTCTTAAATATTAGATGAAAAAGTTTTACACTGAGGTAAAAATCTGATACAAATATTACTGGTCCACCTAGTATAAAATACTGCAATATTGAATAACTCTCCGTGCTAGATCACATAGGAGATGAAATGGAATTAAACTTCCTGGTGATTAATTGCTGTTTTTCAGACTATAATGATACTTTAGAAACTAATGGTTAAGAGATACAGGTAGGAGATGCTTCTCTTTGGATTACATTGTGATCCAGTAAAGAAACCAAACCAAAACAACAACCAAAACAAACAAAAAAAAAAACTCAACGGAGGCAGCTGTGAGCTGGAAATAATGCTACCAGTAGGAGTAAAGGATTTGCTCTGAATGTGCTGGCTAAAGCAGTATGAAACTACATTTTGTTTGCTGTGGCGAATGTGTGTATTCTTGACTTTGAGTAACTCGGAGATCAGACCCAATAATACAGCTATTAATGGAAATGGCTTCAAAATATGTTTTCTTAAACTTGTGTGAAGTGATAGGATTTGCAAGCTCTTTATTATTAGGTTTGCTGTGGGAACATCAGTCTTTGTAGTCCTGCACTGCCAACAACCTTTGTCCTTTATTTTACCTTCAGTTTAAAAAAAAAAAAAAAAAAAACACACAAAAGGGGTGGGAAGTGTCTCTGTATGTGTGTGAAATAAGGAAGTAAATGAATGTTGGCTAATGGCCATGTCTTTTCCTAGAGAAAAAAAAAAAACAACTTGTAAAGGTAAATGAGAATGTGGACCAGATTTGTTTCATTATATAAATGATGTGATATATGTGATGTTTCGTAAATTATTTATCAGAGTGAGGCTTTCTGAAATGGTTAAAGCAGTGTTATATCAAAGGAAAGGAGAATGGTGTGGGTGCCAAGAGGAGATTTTTCCTGGATTATGGTAAAAGAATAATTTTTCTTTTTAAATTATCTGTATTAAAGTTTAAGTAGCTCAGTCCACACTGTGCTGCAAGTGAACAGTTTTGTTGGATAGCTCTGGACCATTTTTCTGCTAATGGCTATAGATATAGTTTATGGGCGGTTTTGTTACTATAATTTTTTTCCAAATAAAAGTCTGTTAATAATGATGGGATGGATCTGTTGAGTTATGATATCTTACTAACAAGAATAACAACTCATTTTCTTGTATATGTTGGGTTTTTTAACTTGCACGTGAAAAATTGTGCAGGTAATTGGTATATCCTTTCCCGCTTACAGAATTACTGATATCAGTCAATGCTGTCCTGCCAAAAAATATTTATTTATTTATTTATAAAACATGATTAAATAGGAAATCTGCCAGTTGTAGAACTTTGACAATTCTTTCTTCCAGGTAGCAATTCAATATTTCAGTTATATAATCCATAATGGAGGTCTTAATAAGACCGAAGTCTGCAGACAGTGTTTGTTCCTCTTAGTTATAGTGCAATTCCCTACTGTATTTTATAAAAGAGCCATTGCCATACTCGCCAGAAGTTTTTTATATATGTTTGGGGCATTCAAGTATGTCAGTATTCCAGTAATTAGATTCTCAGCAGATGAACAGTGGCAGACCTTCTGAGGACTAAGCTTTAAGAAAATTTACTTTGTATAGAAGTATGTGTGGCTAGGGTAAGGATGTGTGTGCTCCTCTTGGCTAGATAGGGCACCTTCACCTTGCTGTGATGTCAGTGTTCTTTGGAATCTGCTGCTTGATTTAAGTGATCCTAAAGCTCAAAAATACAACCCTAATTGGAGTATTTCTGTACTATTTTGTGTTGAGGTATAAGGTTGATCTACATGGAACTGATGCCTTCTGAAGTATCCCCTCAAGACTAAGCATTCACCACTTCCCAGAACTGTAATGGAATATAGACTCATAGGTCAAAAATTGTCAGCTTTCAAACTATTCTTGCATGGAGTGAAAATGTAAAAACTGAAAGTGAAAACAACAAATATTGGTTCACTAAAACTAGGAACTACGAATTTGCAAAAGAAACTGTTCTTGAGTAGTTTTGATAGTAGCTGCTAGAGGTCAGGCTGGGAAGGTTGTTAGAGTATCCCGCTTGAACAGTGTTGAGCATCATCTTATTTTTTTCATGTCTGTTTACGGATACTTTGATGTAGGCATTAATACATCAATATTTTGGAATATTTAATCTCTAATAGTTTGTCACAGAGCAAGTTTATTTCCAGTTCTTAAGGCTTTCTCTGTCAAGTTCTGTGTATTGTTTCCAGACATTGAGAGATTTGCATGTTGTTTGTTTTTTTTAATTCTGTATCCTACCTGATGAGACACATCAGACTAAAATGGATACCTGTTGTTCTGTCTAATCTAGTTTTTTTTAACCTAAAAGGATGGTTTGAGGGAGGTATGAGTTATATTGGATGGAAGAGGAATAAACTGTCTGAAATTTGAGATTTTTTTAAGTTACTGTGTTTCTTGTGCAAAGGAGCTATATTTTTCTGATATAAAGCCAGTTTGCATCTTAATCTTTGAGCACTGTTACATCTGAAGAACAAGTAACTGTTCTTGGGTTAAAATTATGTATTAGAATAATATTTTAAGCTTTAATTTTTCCTCTTTTTTGTTAACACTGGTCCTGTTAGACGTATTTATATGAATTACTACACAAGGTTGCTTTTTATAGGCAGACCTAATGTTTATGATGTACATTGATGTTGACCTCTCATATTACAAAGTTGGTAACATAGACATTTCTCTTGGTAATTAATGTGTTAACAACAAAATGTCACGAACGTTATATAAAAGTGAAAATGACCAGAGGCTGGCTTTTGGTGATGGGTGGTAGGTGTTTTTCTAAGGTTTTTTTGAGGGGAGTCTTTTGTGGTGCTAATTAATTCTGTCTCTTTATTTTTAAATCTAGCCACGAGCTGATCCCATTCCAATATGTAGCTTTTGTTTGGGAACAAAAGAATCCAATCGTGAAAAAAAACCAGAAGAGCTGTTGTCTTGTGCAGACTGTGGCAGCAGTGGTAAGTTGGCTGAAATTTGCAAATATTAAAGTGTGTTTATGTTTAGGTCTGTTTTGAAGGTATTAAATATATTGTAAACTTCTGAATGTCGTTCTCTCTTTCAACATAGATTTGGAACTGAAAATGGGGTGTGTGGAGGAGACCTTTTTATGTGTTTTGGTTTTTTTTTACAACAAATGTTCTAATCTGGATAACTATGAATGAGAGGTGTGAATTCATCTTTATGCCTTAAGTATAGATCCCCTGAGTAAATTAATAGGGAAACTGCACTACTATAATACAAGAGCTTTGTATTGTTTGGGATATGTTTGGTCTGAAAACTCCTTTTGCGTTGTGATATAAAATGATGATCAAGTATTTCATTTGCACAGACTAACGTCTCAGAAGTTGATATGTAATCCTAATAATAAAGACTGTGTAGCAGTCTTTGCTGTTTCTTGTGCATCCACTTGATTTTTTTTTTCCAAAGTTTTGTTATTCAAGTAGGAATTTGAGTAACATTTCAAAGAATGTCAAAAAATAAAGCTCTTGCGCATCTGTTGCTTATCAGGCATAAGAATAATGACTCTCAAATGATAATTTGTACTTTGCTCCTGTTTGTGGCAGCAGCTCCTGCAGACACAATGTGGCTGTTAGGAATGAGGTGCTTCTCTTGAAGTGAGCAACTGCAACTAGGTTAACTTTAAAAGTGAAATACTGTGGCATGCTGTTGCTTTGTCAAGTGCTTGTGCATGGATGATACCAGTTATGTTGGTGGCTTAGGTTATTCCTGATTCAGAGGCAGCTGGCTTAAACCTGGGTGGATCTCTTAGCAGCCCTATGCCATAAGGCTTTTCCTGGCATGTTCTGGATGTGAAAATCCTTCAGTCAGTCTAGCTACTCTGAAAAAATCCCCTTAGCTTTATGTAGGAAAAGGACTTATTTGACCCAAATAATTTGTCAGTTTACTGGACTGTCTTATTACCTGTGCCATTTAAAAACTCTTTTTTTACTCCCATAAGCTTACAGCTACATTGGGAGTACTTTTGGTAGAGCTTTGCAGCGTAGACCATCACAACTCCAAGACAAAATAGTGTGAAGTCAGACTGCAATGTCCCAACTGTCTAGTGCTACACCTGGTTGAATGTAAACTGGATTAAGGAAGAAATTGGCTGCAAAACAAGATCGGCTCTCTGCGTGAGTTCACTGCACAGCCATGCCAACTTCTATGGCAGAACAAAGGAGAGAGAAGTGCTTGGGAGGGAAATGAGTAGAGAAGCAGTAGGCTCTAGAAGTAGACAAGTGGTAGGTTTTAAACTGTCTTCCTTTAATGGCTTACAGGTTTCCTGTCTTTTCAAATATTCTAATAGTTGGAAGTTTAATAGGATTTATACTTGGTTAGGCTCTGGTGTGCAGAATTTACATCAATCAGGTGAGTTTAGATATCAGCCACTCTGTTGTGTGGTAATCCCTTGGTGTAGATCTAAGACACTTGAAGGCTGGAATTCTTGACTTTCATGGATCAGCTTCCATTTGAATTAACACTGATACATTCTCTCTGCCTCATTAAGACTAAATTATCTTTAATTAGTTTCTCAGATGTATTAGATACGAAGAATGAAATGTTGAGACTGCCAGTTAGATTGCTGGATGGTTAAACTTTAGCTACTGATGCCTAACTAAAATAAAAAACAATCTCAGTGCAATTTATAAATAACAAAACTTCACTCAAGTGGAGGTTTATTGTAATTGGATTTGTGATTTTGCACATTGTAGTGTATCTAAAAGCTGGCCTTGCATCTAACAAACATAAAATAAATTGCATGGTGTGCAAAGCAAGCACATTGTTCTGTTGATCGGAGATAAAATTGCAGTGTCCACTACTGGGTTTCCTTTATGTTTTTGTGTCAGCTGCTTGTGTCTCTTCAGGTAATGCTTCTGCATTGTGAAAGCTGAAACTACCAGTATATCTGCACATCTCATTGATACAGCATTTATTTTGTGGTACCTGGGAGAATACTGTGTTTGGGCAAAGGAAGTGAAATGCACTGCTATGTAACTTCACACAGGGTGTTTTTCTAAAGGAGTAAGATGAGGAATGTCATATGAGAAAATCATATTCTGAAAGCAGACTGACCTCCTCCTCTTCCCTCCCCCAACATCTTCTAATTTTGAAAAATCCAGACTTGAGAACTGGAATAAAACTGTACTTCTGTTTTCCCATTATAAAGGTACAAAAGCAATTAAAGAGCTGCTGGTGACATATTTTTTAAGAGCTTCGAAGTTTTAGACAAGGAAAAAGTTGCTTTAATGAGAAACAATTAATACTTATGTAAAAAAGTGTGTGTGTGTGTGGGGATTGTTACAAGTAGAGTACTTGGGTACTGTCCTTTCAAACAAATAGTATGTTAGGCTGAGAAGGCAAGAGAGAGTTACCAATCAGAGGAGGAAGGCTGGTAGGTGGAGGCTGGAAAGCAGAGCAAGAAAAATGTCAGTCAGGTCAAGAGGAATGGGGACAAATGTTTGGGAAGGACTGTGCAGAAATTGCTTTATAGAAGGGATTTAGGTTATGCTTGAAGAATAGGAGAATATTGGACTTGTCTTGATTATTGCTGCCTGTCAGAGGATGCTGGCTAGTTGGATAAAATGAACCTGTAGGTGGAAAAACCTGTTACATGCCTGAGATAGGTGCAATGAGCCATAGCTGAAGTCACCACAAATAATAATGCTTTCTACCTAAAAGGTTATCAAATAGAAAGCAATTTGCAATGAGGAAACTAAACTGGGCAGGTTGAAGGAGCTGACTTCAGTCACAAAGTAGTGAAGATTCTTCTTTTGTATCTTCCTGATCTCACCTATTTCTGCCACATCAGTGTATTGCAATTTTTTTCTTTTTCTAACTGTGAGAGATAATAATCATTTTTAAAGCATTTAACTTTTAATAGCTTTTTTAAAGTAAGCCTGTATGTATTCCTGTTGTAATTGCCAGTTTTCAAAGGTCTGAAATTCTAGTAATTTGGTGAACTTTTGTGCTATGTTAAATTATTGATGCTGCTGAGACATAAAAGAAAAATCTAGTCATTGAACTAGGAGAAATTGTCATCTGAAACACTTAAACTAGTGATTGATAAAGTGTTGAAAACCTCTTGGCAGATGTATCAGCTTCTGGATATGGAGAAGATGTGTTCTCTATTTCAGTTTAGGTCAGTTAGAGCTGAAATTCTGGAAACCCTTAAGTTGGAAGCATTCTTTTCCTTTTCGATTCTTCAAAGAATTAAAATCACTGAAGGTGATAATGATTCAGTTTAACTGACTACAGAAATTTGTGTCAAGCATTGTGTCTTCTAAAAGTGGAACCTGTGTTGATTGCCAGTTCATGTCTGGTTACAGTTACCATTTATTGCTAATTATTATTTACACTATGCCAATTTATGTCCAAAATGAAGAATGTAGGTATTACCAGCTATTAAAGAGCAATAGCATATGGTGTTTTGAAGTCTGAAAGTTTCTGCTAGTGCATACTGAGGTGAAGACAGTAAAAGAACATGGCAAATGCGTAGTGGTAAATCCCAATTGCTGTTTTCCAGCTTGTAGTTTTTTGTGGCTTAAGAATTTAAAAGCAAAATCTTCATATTGAACATCAGTGGATATTTTTCTTGAATTATTGTCCAGTAGGAAAACATAACACGTAAGGATATTAATATACATCTAAAGTTTGAATAAAACCATCCTGTTAGTAGATAGCAGGAATAAAGTAAACCTGTTGCACAAAATCTGTGCATGGTTAGTAACCAGTGAGAATGGACATTTCTTATGTTTATACTTCACAGTTACTTACTTATGGCAAAGTTAAAGTCAACAATTTAAAACACAACTTGCTTCTTGAAGTAAAACTTCTGTGCAGGGTAGACAACTGGAAGTAAATGTACTTAAATGAAAATAATTAGTTTATGATGACACTGTAATGTGTTAATATAGTTGTTAAGCATGGTTGATGAAATACAATCTTTGGTATTATTGGTTATTAATAAGCCACTCTAGGGAGCTTTTTTTCTTAGCAGATTTTTAAATTAAGCCCTTGTTAAGTTTTATTGAAGGGAACAGTGTAGCATCGTATTTAACTGTGCAGTTACAAGGTGCATTTGTCATTTTCAAGAAAGAATCACTTTTAAGTTCATATTGGGTTTTAGCTGTGAAAACTTGTTATGTATCTTAAACTGTATACTAAAAATAAAATCAATATTTTTCAATATTATGGTTTTTCAATATCTTTTGGTTTTGGAACTAATCTGTGAATCTATTACTGTTTGTTCCTTGGCAGTATATTGGTTTGCTGAATTCTGAGAATATGCTTAAAATACACAAGTTAAATTGTCTTAAAGTTTAGCAAAAAGTGGATGAAGCCTTGGAAGGCTTCCTTCTGCAGTAGAAGGAAATAAAATCTGAGATATGTGCTTACTAAAGTGACTTTTGTATTCCATCAGTCATCTTAGTCATTCATGCCCCAGTCCATTAGAAGACAAAAAATAGCAAATACTCATGTGTTAGCCTGTGTTCTTGTTTGTGGTGGTTTAGCTCAGTCTTGTACTGAGGAAACAGTTAATGGAGAATGTCTGAATTACCGTGACTAGACCGTTACCTGGAATAAAGCATGTATCCAAACTCTTGGCAGTGAGAAGAAAGCATCCTTCATGTGCACCATATCACTGCAGCCATCTATAGTGCAGCATGGCACCAGGAATCCTTCTCTAACTTGTGGGTTGACTACTTTTTGTTTCCCTGGGGAAACAAATTTAGTGCTGCTTTTATCCTTTTTGGTTTAAGGGTATACTCTATCGAGGTTGTTGAAGACATGAAAAATCACTCCCAGTATTGCCTAAGGTGGTGTATGTGTTCACTTGTCTGGTATCATGTATTAATTGGAAAAGCCATGTAGGCCTTCTAGGCTGCCATGAAAAGATGATGATCCCACCAGGGAATAAAATACAGTTTTACAGGAGGTGGTAGTTCAGCTACTCTTTACCCCCTCTACCGTTTTAAATCTATCTTTGCAATACACGCTTATGCCGATTGCCTGCTTCATTTTTTTTCCTCCTTATTCCCGTGCAATAGTTCT
Organism: Heliornis fulica; assembly: GCA_013399135.1. Taxonomy (NCBI): domain Eukaryota; kingdom Metazoa; phylum Chordata; class Aves; order Gruiformes; family Heliornithidae; genus Heliornis; species Heliornis fulica. The sequence goes on along the minus strand of VXBZ01012839.1, from coordinate 1,258,084 downwards.
TTGTATATAATTAACAAAAAGTTTAAATAACGTCAAACTAATGAAATTTTTAAAGCTTCTCTGGTAGATACTGGTTTTAGTAAATAACTGATACAGCTTTACAGATTTCCCCTGTTTATGTGGCACTGCTGTGAATAGGGAGTGGGATCAAGTTTTTAGAAAAAGAAAAAAAAAAACAACCCACCACTTTTCAGAAGCAATGGCAGATTAATATGCCATGGGAATAACCTAGTGAAAATAAAAACAATTTCAGGTGCTTGTGTCTGTTACAGTAGGAGTCAGCTTTATACCTTTCTTCAAAAAATGAGGTTTCTGGTAGTTATTTTGTGTCTTTGTATGAAATACATGAGTTAAATAGGTTGTAAAGTTCTGAAAGCAGATGATGCTTGCAAAGTTCTGGTGTGCTGGCTACATCCTGTTCAATTTTTAAATGAATCAGTCTTGCTAATCTTAAATCTGAAGCTTTTTTTTTTTTTTTTAGGACATCCATCATGTTTGAAATTCTGTCCTGAGTTAACAACAAATGTGAAGGCCTTAAGGTGGCAGTGTATTGAATGCAAGACATGCAGTGCATGCAGGATCCAAGGCAAAAATGCAGTAAGTTACTGTTGGGTATTATCTGACTTTGTCTGCCTATACTTAAAACATGTGCAAATACCAATCACTGATGTACAACTTCAAGTAATGCTGGATTAAGTCTTTTTTTCCTCTTCCTCTCCCTGCGCCACCTCAGGATAACATGCTTTTTTGCGACTCCTGTGACAGAGGGTTCCACATGGAGTGCTGTGACCCACCACTTTCCCGAATGCCAAAAGGTGATAATATAAATCCTTTCAATAAAATTATGTTCATTCACAGTTGTGGTTTTATTTCTTTTTTACATTAGGTGACTAAAAGGTCTTGAGCATGCTCTTTTTTTTTTTTTTTTCATTTGTAAACAGTATGATTTCAACCATGTTGAAACTCAACAATACTTTGTGTCTTTTCTTGAGATTTTTTTTTTTTCCCTCAGGAAAGTAGCAAATATCTGCAATTAGTTGACCAGATGAATTCACTATGTATTGAGATATTGACCAGTATATTGAGGGTGAAATTTTATATAGGCTGTTATAAAGTTTAAAATATATGTACTTTAGAGTAAATCAGCCTGCTTATTCATGACTTTTTGTAAGAGTAATTTAAATAGACAAACTGTGATCTGGTATTTTCTTTCATACACTCTAGCCTAGATTGCTTTGAAATGAAGAAGTTTGGGCTTTTTCCTCTTATCTTAATTGTTTATGAAGAAAGATCTTAGTAGTATAAGGAGAGAGAAGCTAGGAAAGAAATTCTAGCCTATTATATCTCACAACATTTTCTGTGATCCTTGTTGTTTCTATCTTCACACACCCCACCCCTTCCAAAAATTTTGCTTTCAGAAATTTCAAAGTGTTGAGTAGAAGTGGATCATTTTCTCTGTTCACTTGTGCTTCCTTATGTGTCCTGTTCATAAGGTAACTGGATGACCTTGGCATGTGTCTTGGCAGACATCTGCAGTATAAATTAAATAAGCTGTGTATAATTATACCTTTGTCTTTCATCTAGGGATGTGGATTTGCCAGGTCTGTAGACCAAAGAAGAAAGGGAGAAAGCTACTTCACGAGAAAGCTGCCCAAATAAGGCGACGATATGCAAAACCTATCGGACGACCGAAAAATAAACTAAAGCAACGAATGTTGTAGGTTTCTCTTGTAATTAATTATTTTTTTTATTATTTTCTCAGAGTGTAGTTGGTTAAGAGTTGATGCAGGTTCAGCAACAGTTTTTAACTGTATTTCATGTTAGGGAGAGTAGGTTATGAGTGTTTATTGTATGCCTTTCAGCCAAGTGGCCAATAAATTTAATTGTAGTGGATGCTGTTAGTGTCGTGTCAGAAGGAAATTAAAAAATTTTCTGTGGCTTTTTGTACCTCCATTTAAAGTCTGTATGATAATATAAGCCACAGCTGTCTTTTAAGTTTAGCTTCAAATAATTGAAGCACATAAAGAATCTTGTGGATAATAGTGAGTTACTGATATATAACTTCTGGAGACTGTTATGCACAGAGACCTGTTCAAAATCTGTATACAATTATTTCATTAGTTGATAGCAGCTCACAAAACCCATTCCAGAAAGCAAACTTTGCAAGTGCCACATTAGTTGTGGTTTCAGTGGAAGTTTTCTGGAAAAAATTATTACTTGAATTCTGCCGATAAGCTGCCTTTGGTTACTAGGGAAAGAGGTTGCAGTTTCTCTTGCTTCTCAGGAATTTGTTTATCTAAGACAAGATAGTACTGTATTTCTTTTGGTATCCGTCTGTCCAAGGAATGCTGTAGTTGGGTATTTTACAGCTTGATTGTAGGATTAAGTCACGTTCAAACGCTGAGTTGACGTTACACTGAGTGTGAAGCAGGGACAGATTCTACGTTAACTCCAGCAGATATTGCCCTCTATCACATATTCCTATCTACATATGCTGTTCTTTTCCTCCTGTTTAACTATCTGTTTGGTCATGTCAACTCAGCAACTGAAAAGCTTTCAGGCTCTCTCTACTAGTCATGCTGTCATGTGGCTGTTACCCAGCTGTTTTTTCCTATAGTCTAAATACCTGTCTGGTATTCTTCAGAGATGAATCTTGCAAAGTAAGGATTCTGGAGCCAGTGGAGCCAACATGGAAAAATAGAGGGGCTGGAGGGGTGGGGAAGGGGCAAGGAAAAGTACGGCACACTAGTCAAGTCAATGGATTTTGTGCTCTGCAGCTTGCAATGTTCTCTTTCCCCTCTCATTGCATCAGGATCTCCTGTCTTGCTTTTTTGCTCCTTGTCCTTAAATTCAGTGTATGTTGATCTAGTGAAGTAGTACAGGACAATGTACTATGTGAGATGTGTAGTTATAGTGGCTCAGGAGAGTATGCTGTTAAGAGTGTATGAAACATTCTTATCCATGCAATTCCTGATTAAGTACCTTAAGAATTTGGAGGTCATTGAAATAGACATACACTGAAATTTCCTATTTATGATTTTATGCACATAATAAAAATATTCCCTAGATCTCTAGCTACACTTCTGTTTACACCGGATTGAAAACCTCAGCCTTCAGCTGGAGTTCTGATAAAGTACTACCACATCCTTGATTTGGGTACCCACAGTGGATTTATCAGGAATGTCGGTCTGACACAGTAATGCTGCTTCTCCTTCTTTGTACTGTAAAAGAAAGGTTGGAAATGTTGTGAGGGTTTCACTGTTACATTTTAACAATGGGATTCTGAGCTACAACCTTTAAAATAAATGCCATGCTAAAGGATGCAGAAGTTCTCTTAGCATCAGATGATGATGAATATTGTAATAGATTTTCTTTCTAGCAATGTGCCACAAATAGGATAGTATGTATCCCTAAGGGTAGTACTTGGAGGAGGTCTTTGTATAATAAATATTTGCAATACTGTGGGCACATTTCTGTTACTTCAGTGCTTTGGGGGGTTTTATAACATAAATAAAAACTGAAGTAATATTGTTTGGAATAGTAGTGGGTAGGAGATGTAATAACAGAAGAGACTCTTCCCCATGGAATCCCATTTAAAAGTATCATGGGATATGGAACATGACAGTGCCTTACATAAAAGTATATGGTCACATGAAATACAGGAATGCTAGCTAATGCCACTTAAATTCCTTTTGTTTAGTACAAAGAAAATCTGTCCAGTAGCACTGGAATAATTTTTTGCCTGTTGACCATCTGTAGGAAGCCCTTCACAGACTTATTACTGTGTAGTATTAACTAAAACCAGGTGTGTTTTGGCCTGTGGCACTGATGATGATTACTACATCTGGTAGTTGGAATAGGTCTTGTGATGGACATAAGCGTATGGCACCAAAGGATTCAGAAGCCTTAGAAGTTTGGGGCTTTGTTGCCTCTTAAGCTAACCAAATCGAAGGATATGTGAGTGGAAAATGGGCCAGTCTTAAACTGGTGGGCACTTCATGTTCAGTAAACCAGATGGTAGCCCTAGGCTGTTCAATCTCTAATTAGAAGTGACCTGTTGGAATTAATTACTTCAGCATCTCAATTAAGGAGGCAAAATCTGCAGAAGAAAACTTTCTGCTACAAAGTAAATAAGCTAACTTCAAAGAGCAGGCTGGATAAGGGAATGGAAGTGTTTGATGCATCTATAGAGCTTTGTTTGGATTTGCCATTTGGTCATGCCTCCTGATACTGGTTCTTTTATTGTAAATATAGTTAAAGGTTCTGTTTCAGTATACTTACAACGTACTACTTTTTAGCATATCTGTCAGTGTTTCTCTTGAGTCATTAGCAACCAGCTAAACTGTACTTCAGCTGTCACAAATGTTGGCTTTCAGCGTGCCGCCTTTTTTTCCTTAGTATTTAAATACCATTCACTGCTCTTCCTTCTTAATACCTTACGTGTTAGGCCTGATCAATTTACAGCTTTTCTACAAACACTACTCAGTCTTGCAGCTTTGCTTTTTCATTTCTTTTGCTATTTTTTTTCATTTTGGTTTTTTGCTATTATTGGTAAAGAAAGCAGACTCTTATTTCTTTTGGTTTTGTTGTAATATTCTTAAACTACCTCATTTTGCTTTTAGGTCTTTGGTAATTTTCACTATTAGTGCTGGCATATATAATCCAGTGAGAGTGTGTGTGTGGGGGAAACCCTGTTGCTTGAAATCTGACTCCAGTGTTTTAAAGAACTAATAGGCTTTCTCTGCAATTTAAGAAAATATAGTCTGGAGTTAAGTGTTTTGATTTATTAACACTTAACATATGCATCTCCTTTCTGTGTACGATAAACTCTATGGGGATGGAGCAGTTATTGTACTCAGGCACAGTGCACTGATGCTTTTTCTTGCTATAAATGCTTGCTAGCTTTTTTTTGTGTCCCAGCTGCTGCTTTTATTTATATGTGCTGTGGACTATATTTTAAAGGATGGGGGGGTTACTGAGGGGTGGGACTAGAAAAAAAAAAAGAGGGGAAGCAGATGTTAGGTCATAATGTGAAATGTATTTCCAAAGTGTGTGTGTCTTTACATTTCTGTAAAGATTTTCAAGTACAGTGACACAAGTAACTTTATATAATTTTGACGACTATTTGGCAGTATCTGCAGATTTTTAATGCTGATCTTTATTTTCCAAACTTTTGCATAGGTCTGTAACCAGTGATGAAGGATCCGTGAATGCATTCACAGGAAGGGGGTCACCTGGTAGGGGTCAAAAGACTAAAGTCTGTACCACACCTTCATCTGGTCATGCTGCATCTGTGAAGGATTCAAGCAGCAGATTGCCTGTTACAGACCCCACTCGGCCTGGTGCCACCACCAAAATCACCACCACCTCCACCTACATATCTGCCTCTACACTTAAAGTTAACAAGAAAACCAAAGGGCTCATTGATGGCCTTACTAAGTTCTTTACACCATCACCTGATGGTCGCAGATCACGAGGTGAAATAATAGACTTTTCAAAGCACTATCGTCCAAGGAAAAAGGTCTCTCAGAAACAGTCATGCACTTCTCTTGTGTTGGCTACAGGTACCACACAAAAGCTAAAACCTCCACCTTCTTCACTTCTACCCCCAACTCCCATCTCTGGTCAGAGTCCCAGTTCGCAAAAATCCAGTACTTCCACTTCTTCTAACTCTCCCTACAGTTCTTCCAGTCAGTCAAGCATACCCTCCTTTAGTAGCCTTCCTAATAACAGTCAGCTAAAGGGACTCTTTGATGGACTCTCTCATATCTATACCACTCATGAACAGGCTCGAAAAAAGGGACACCCAAACTATGCACCACCCAAGCGTTTAAATCCTAAACCAGAATTATCTTCCATATCAAATTCTAATAGCCATTTCTGTGGAAAGAAAGCGTTTAGGAGTAGGTTTATTTCTCATGCCTGTACCTCTGGATGGGGTGTGTCTAGAGGACATGCTTTTAAAGCAATTACTCAGCTCAAGAGAACAACTTTCCTTAAAAAGTCCAGGATTCTAGGCAGATTAAAGTATAAAGTGACCCCTCAGATGGGGACCCCCTCACCAGGGAAGGGGAGCTTGGCAGACGGAAGGATTAAACCTGATCAGGATGATGGTAAGCAAAGGTCAAAGCGCCAACCAAACCTGCGTCCCGTCCAAAACAAAAATTCCTATATTGTCACATAGGTCTTAGCTACTTCTCTTGTTCTTACTTCACTTTCATACAAAAGCAACAAAACTTTGACCTTTTATCTAATGCTGACTAAATCTCCAAAATGTTATTTTTCTGACTAATACCACACCACCTCTTCATTATTTTTTGCATCTGTAGTGACACTAGGAGCCCCAGATACCTTCATAATGTTGCTTATGGCTGTGTAGTACTGCATGAGTAGCCACTTTCCATGCTACTTCCTTGTTCTTCATCTGCCCTTTCTGTGGCAGTAGTGCTGTCATCATGATTGTGTGCTGTCAGTGCTATAATGGTGGGCATTTCAATTCATTTCCCTCTGCTCCATTGCTTTTTCATGAACAATTCCATCCTGCTACAGTCTCCACAACATTTGATCTGTACTGCTGTGAACTACCTTTTTCATAATTACATTTATTTAAGAAAAAAATTCAATGTTTGAATGTAGACTTAGCTTAGCACTGGTCTCCATCTTCTAAGGGCAACTTTTTTTCTCTTATTTTTATTTTCACCTTGTAGAGTATACTGGAATATTATCAAGTGGCGTAGTTCTATTGATAGAATTTATTCCATTTCACAAGCTTCAAAACTAATGTAGTAGAACTGGACTGCAAAGGCTTATACAGATGGACAAGCAAGTACCAAAAATAGCTCATGCAACAGCATACTACAATACAAGGGAGGGGGGGGCAAGTTTCTTTTCTGCTACTTAGTAATCCCAAATTTAGTTTAAATGGGTAGTCATAAAAGCCATAGCTACTACAATCCTCTTTAGGAGAATCACTTTGGTGAGGCACATGTATCCTTCATGTCTGTGAATAAACTTTTTGCTGGTTTTAAATAACAGATACTGAAATCAAACTAAGCATCAAACAAGAAAATACGGATGTATTTTTGGTGGGAAGCAAGGACACTGTTACGCAGGAGGATTTGGAAGTATTTAAACAGGCTCGAGAACTTTCCCTGGAGGTAAGAATTGTGTTACATAAAATGTAGTAATTTCTGTAAATAAAACTATTTTCTTATCTCTGCTATCATTTTTAATATATTAATTTTTATCTAATATGTTATGCTCACTGTGAATTTAATTTGGGAGACTGTATATGCAGTTACGTTCTCCTAGATATGAGACAAGGCATCCCATTGGAATGGGTCAGATAAATGTCACTTGGGATAGGTTTTGAAATATATACTTGAGCATTTTGGACATGGGACCACTACTGATTAAGCACAGAGATTAAGCATAGCTGACATCCTGGTCAGGATTGAGAGGATGTTGATTGTTAAGAGTGTGTCTGATTTTCGTCTGTGGGTAAAGTAGACATTGTGAGAAGTTGTCTGTCTCAGGAAATACTGCTTGGTAGGAAACTGGGTTACTGAGTTCATTACTTCATTTTACCCAATGATTTATGATGTTTGAGTCTAAATACTGTAGACATTTTTTAGGAATGGAATATTTGAGATGATTCTAACACCTGCTGGTATAAACAGGTGTAGACAGTGCTGTTTAAGGTATGTAGTGGTAATCTAGAGCTTATGGAGACTGACCTGAGTTTTTTTGGTGGGTTTTTTTTTTTTTTTTGTTAGTTTGGGGTTTTTTTGCATANTTGTTAGTTGGGGGTTTTTGTGCCAAGGAACCTGTATATGGCAGCTGAATATACTTATAATAAAACAGACTCTAACTTTTCTGTCTCTATGAAACGAGCAGCCAGTGTCTTTGGGAACTTAAGTCAGAAGGGAGGTGCTTCAACTGTTTTCTTCAAAATTGTGTTCTAAATTAGTATGTCTTGTATTTTATTCAGTCAGAAGTAATTTAATCTTTTGAGTTCTAAGTATAAGAATTATATATTATATTATATATTACCTGTAACGGGTCAATGCAGTGACCTTTTTATAGTTTTAATTTATGGTGTGTTAAACAAGAAATTTAAACTGAGTTTAAAGGTTCAACTACATTATTAGTTTGTGGTTTGGGAGACAAAGGGAGACAGCCTCTTTTCAGTGGCCTGTGGGGACAAGACAAGGGGCAGTGGTCACAAGCTGGACCACAGGAGATACCATACCAATGTGCAAAAGAACTTGATCACAGTGAGGGTGATGGAGCACTGGAACAGGCTGCCCAGGGAGGTTGTGGAGTCTCTTTCTCTGGAGATATTCAAGAC
>VXBZ01012839.1:1180768-1248258 GCA_013399135.1 Heliornis fulica | reverse complement strand
AGGATGTTGATTGTTAAGAGTGTGTCTGATTTTCGTCTGTGGGTAAAGTAGACATTGTGAGAAGTTGTCTGTCTCAGGAAATACTGCTTGGTAGGAAACTGGGTTACTGAGTTCATTACTTCATTTTACCCAATGATTTATGATGTTTGAGTCTAAATACTGTAGACATTTTTTAGGAATGGAATATTTGAGATGATTCTAACACCTGCTGGTATAAACAGGTGTAGACAGTGCTGTTTAAGGTATGTAGTGGTAATCTAGAGCTTATGGAGACTGACCTGAGTTTTTTTGGTGGGTTTTTTTTTTTTTTTTTGTTAGTTGGGGGTTTTTGTGCCAAGGAACCTGTATATGGCAGCTGAATATACTTATAATAAAACAGACTCTAACTTTTCTGTCTCTATGAAACGAGCAGCCAGTGTCTTTGGGAACTTAAGTCAGAAGGGAGGTGCTTCAACTGTTTTCTTCAAAATTGTGTTCTAAATTAGTATGTCTTGTATTTTATTCAGTCAGAAGTCATTTAATCTTTTGAGTTCTAAGTATAAGAATTATATATTATATTATATATTACCTGTAACGGGTCAATGCAGTGACCTTTTTATAGTTTTAATTTATGGTGTGTTAAACAAGAAATTTAAACTGAGTTTAAAGGTTCAACTACATTATTAGTTTGTGGTTTGGGAGACAAAGGGAGACAGCCTCTTTTCAGTGGCCTGTGGGGACAAGACAAGGGGCAGTGGTCACAAGCTGGACCACAGGAGATACCATACCAATGTGCAAAAGAACTTGATCACAGTGAGGGTGATGGAGCACTGGAACAGGCTGCCCAGGGAGGTTGTGGAGTCTCTTTCTCTGGAGATATTCAAGACCCATCTGGATGCCGACCTGTGCAACCTGCTCTAGGGAACCTGCTTTCGCAAGGGGGGTTGGACTCTATGATCTCCTGAGGTCCCTTCCAACCCATACAATTCTGTGATTCTGTGATTTTTTAATTTTTTTTTTTTTGTAGAAATGGTTCCCACCTCCTCCTTTCTTTTTTGTATGCAGTCCAAAAATGTTAGGCAGTAAGATTTATAAAATTTGTGGCATTTAAATACTTCCCCCGCTCCATGGTTTCTTTTTTGTTTTGGTTTTTTTTTACCAGCCTGTTAAAGTTTAGCAGTCATCTTCTGATCAGCTCAACTTTAGTATGATAGCAGAGATTATTTTTAGTATATTGTTGACTGTTATGAGGTAAATTTCAAAGGCTCTAGTAAAGTTCTGCTAATGCCTCCTTTATCACGAAAGGACTGAACTGTACAGAAGTCCTTGTGCTCTATACTGTGGGAGAACAGACACAATTATGGCTTTTATTTGGCTAAGCCAGGCACCATCTATTTGTACGCTTTTAAGGCGCTGCTCCCTTATTCTTTGGTTATTTGGCACCTTGAAACAAATTTTCACATTTTATATTTGGGTGTTTGCAAACTGTATCCTTTGTCCAGGATGGAAGAACTTAACGAAATTATTTGAATACTTAAGGTTTCTCATACCTTCTCTGGGTGAAACTCATATGAAGCTAACTTTCCTTATTTTATTTCTATAACTAATATTTTGCTTTTATTGCATTTGACAGAAAATTGGGTGTAAAAACACTGGCGAAACAAGTGGGCGATACCCTTCAGTGATTGAGTTTGGAAAATATGAGATCCAGACCTGGTACTCTTCACCTTACCCACAGGAATATGCAAGGTAGCAAGTTGTCAAGATAGTCCTACCTTGTTGGAATTTTTACTAATGTGATTATTGTAACTTATCATCTTACTCTTTTGTAATTGTTTATAATTTATCACCTTTAAAAGTAAATATCCTTTTGTAATTATAAGTGAGAACAAGGATTTGTCTTGTCATTTTTTTTCTTACCAAAGATGCAAGACTGACTCTCCTAGTCCTGTGTAAACATAATACTGGAGTGTATATTGGTGTGATTTTGTTTCATTTTTTGGTGGGGATTTTGTTTGGGTTTTTTTCACAGGGTGTGATTTGTTTGGTTGGTTTAAGGTTTTTTACTAGAAATTTTGTTGTTTTTTTAAACCATTGTGACCAGGTATATCCAACTTTCATGCAATTAATCTTGTTTGTCATCCAGAATTTGTTAACCTCCTCTTCTGGGGATCAGTGAGAAGTCTGAATATGTTAGATAAATCTAAGTGAGCAAGTTGTGGCAACAGCATCACATTTCTGGCCACCTTTGCCAGGGCACACCTTGGAGTCAGGCAGGGAGCATGAACTAGTATGCATGCTCAGCAGGTCTCCGCTGGTTTTTGCATGTGCTCAAAATAAATGTTTTATGAAACCATTGGATCTATGGCTCACATGAAGATTTCAGAGCTGTGGAACTGTGTTTATCAAACTCTGCTACCATAGCAAGCAACCAGATTATGTGGTCTGTTCCAAAATGCTTCTGTAAGCTGCCTTTTCTCTCCATCCCTCTAATTCCTAGATGTCAGCTTCTTTGCATGGTGGGAATGCGGGATATATTGTGATTTGGTAATGTAAATATCAAGGGCTAGAAAATGTGCTGAGAGCACTTACCATTTTGTCCCCTTTGTAGCATTAATATTCATTTTCAGTTACTTTTTTATTAATTCGGTTTATATCATATTGCAAAAGAGAATTTTGCTTGTTCAATCCAATTAAATTAATCCCAGATAGAGGCATAATAATGGATAATTGTTAGTATGAGGCAACAGTGGGATGGTAGCTGTAGGAGGCAGTGTGGCTCTTGATCCTAGAGTCATGTAAACCATGGCTATGATCCCCACATGATCCCAGGATGTTCCAGTAGCTTCAGAGCAGATAAAGATTGCCCTCTGCTCTAAAATTTTGTAGACTAATTTTTGCAGCAGTGTTCCACTGTGTCATTAATTTAAAAACAAAGGTAAACAGACAGAAAATTAATGGAAAGGAGCAGTTTTGGTTATGTATAACACTTGTCAGCATTGTCTTACATGGGGCATGTGTGTTTCCTGCATGTAGACTAAACAGAATCCTTCCCAGAGGAGTACCATCATTATGTTGCCACCATTGTGGAGATGTGTGGAAGAGACAAGCTTTGTGGCTATATGAAAACTGTTTGAATGGGCTTCTGTGCTCAAGTGATAGTTTGGGGTGTTGTGGACAACCCTAATAGTTTACTGTCCCTCAAAAGTATATTGAAGACAGACATTGCAGAGAAAAATTATGTCCTAGCCTTCCTCAAGTACAAGATAATTAACGCGAAGGAGGTTCTCTGTATCCTGCTTTGTGCATCCTTTGCCTTTATTGGAAGAAGGGTGAAACAGGTGTCACTCCAGTGTACCTGCTTTGATTGAGATCACAACAAATGCTTAGGTGGGAAGGGGGATGTACCTGGAAACTACCAGAGGCTGGACCACTAAGCAGCTGACCATAGTTCAACTCTATTGTTATTGATCAAAACTGATTTCCTCTTATGTTCTGTTTGTAGTAGTTCGTGCATATGTTGAATCATTTGCTTTACTGTGATTTTCTTGGTGGGATTATTTTTTTTTTTGTCAGTTAAACAGCATTTACTTGTGATATCTAACTTTTAAATGGGGAGAGCCTTTCACTTTATGGTAACTTTTTTGTTTATAGACTTTACCCTTTTAAAAAAGTAAGATATCTTTCTAACTTTCATACAGATTACCAAAGCTTTACCTGTGTGAATTCTGTCTTAAATACATGAAAAGCAAAAACATTTTGTTAAGGCACTCAAAGAAATGTGGCTGGTTTCATCCTCCAGCCAATGAAATCTACAGAAGAAATGATCTTTCAGTATTTGAGGTAGGTATATAAAAATCTAAATTTCTGAAAGTAATTGGTTTGTAGACGTTACAGACCAGTTGTAGAACTATTGAAAACATTAACATACTTCTTCAGAGATTCTTTTATACTGCAAAACAAAGGCCATCTTCACTTTTCTGCTCTACCCTATCATGTTCTGTCACAGTTTCCACTTTCCTTACCTGTAGTTCATGCATTACCCGATTATTTAAGATGCTTGTATAGCATGCATTGTAGATGTGAATTGCAGTGGAAGCTCTTTGACTGGATTGCCTTTCTGTTGCAACAATTTGGTTTTGGCTGTTTGAGTATTTTGGGCATAGGGAGAATACTAATCATAATGTAGATGTTTCTAATCTATAAAGTAAGCAAAGCAGTTTCTTGTGTACTGTTCTAAAAATACAAATGTAGCTACTGAGATTTTTTGCCTTCCTTTTGGATGTGCGAGAAACTTTCCCTGAAGCGTCTTAGTTAGATAATGAAGTTCAGACCGGCTTTGGCCAGAACATACTGCTTTTAGAAAGTCCAGAGTTGAGTTTAATATGTACTCCTTTATAATCTAAATTATTCTCCTGGGAATTTAGTTCTTTTAAGGCTTGGGTGTTTAAAAATATCCTGCACAGTGGAATTATGTTTCAAATAGCATCTTGCAGTTGCTGAAGCTCTGCATTAATTTCCATGTTGCTATGTCTCAATTGTTATGGATTGTATTAACAGAAAAGACTGCTAGAGTTACTAGGACTTCTGTTGAGGCTGTTGCTAAATAGTGCTATTTAGATATATTGATAATTTCTAATTGCAGGTATCATAGATTCTACTTGAAACTTGTGATTTGATATCGTATTGGTATCTGTTGTGCTCGGTCATCGACATTATCTGTTCAGGCAACAACAGATGCAGGCTTGAAGTTATTACATGAATTAGAACAAGATCTTAATATTTTGGTTCACTTGTTACCTTTTATTTTAATAGCACAAAACCAACATACATCAAAATTGCGTCCTTGCTGATTTGGGCAGTTTTTATGAAGATGGTAGAGCAAAATTCTGCCAGCAAAAGACTTAAGTTGTAAACAGACTTAACTGTACATGTCAAGAAATAAAATTGTCCCAGTCAGCCCAAGTAACTCGGATTTTTTCTCCTTTAGCAGGTATTAAGATTTGGGCAGTATACAGTAGTCAAATCCAGCTTTCCAATGTATTTTCCCTTGCCAATATATGAACAAAAGCTTCTTAGGAGAAAAAAAAAATCAAAAACATAAACCTGAAAAAAACCCTAAAAACCCATGTAAAATACAGCTCTGAGAAAGAGAGTAGAAGCTGTTGGGGGATCAACACAAATCACGTACAGAAAGTAAAGTTCATGTGAAAGCAATGTCACAACTTTTTTTCCACTGTTTCTATTTCCTTGCTTTTTTAGGTGCTCTGGTAAGTTCCCCCCCCCAGCTTTTTTTTTTTTTTTAAGTCAAAAGTTAATGTATCTTGTTGCTTCAATAACTGTAGACCCTTACTTATCAGTTAGTGTCCTTCCTCACAAATACTTTCAGGAATACTGTGCGCCCGTTTTCTATTTGACAGAATGAAGGGTTTGTGGTTTCCTTCATGCTTTTTCTTTTTGAGAGCAATAGAAATGAGCTTGGCATTTAAGATTTATGTGCCTCAGTGCAGAGCATGGCTTTGATAGATTTGAAGGAAGATTTTTAAGTAGTTCACTACTATGCTATATGCAGGAAACTTTTGACAGACTTTTTTGCATTTCTATAAAAATGTTTGTCCTAAAAGATACTTTATGTAACTTGGAGGTTCGGATTCTTTTTACCTAGTGGGGATTTCTACTCAATTACTATTTGCATTTAATTTGCACACTTGATAAGTGTGCAGAGGATTAAAAAGCAGATGGAAAAATGGAGTGAGTTTTATGAGTTCTATTTGATACGTCTGAAGTGCTTTATGCAAGTTTATCCTGAACCTTTCAGGAGCAGTACCTGTGTGTAAATGTTTTTCCTTTTTTCTTTTCTTTTTTTTTTTTTCCCCACCTTGAAATCCCTATGTGTACCAAAAAGGTTGGTTTTTACTAAGGTTTGTGGGTAGGATTTTTGCTAAAACCAAATTTGAATAGAGTATGGCTTCATTTTCAGCGCAGCGTGTGCACCATTTGGCTGTCTCTATGAATGAAATGCAGCTAGTGACTTTATCAAAGAACATCAATACAAGCAAACCCTTCCATTAAGAAGATTATTAAAGAAATGCTGTTGCCTTTGACTGAGCCTTTGCTTTCAGGGAGAAACTAATTGATCTAGGAAATTTGCATCTGTGTCTGGCTTTTCTGTAGCTGTCTCAGTCACAGCTTGACTCTTTACACTCATAACATACCTAGACTAATTGTAGTACTTAGCCTGAAAATTTACTTCTCTTGCTCAACAGTGTTTAAGTCTAGCATAGAAATTTTGTCTTGTCTAATTTATCAGAAACATTGTCGTGATTGGTATGTAATCAGCAACTAATTTATTTGCTTTATACCGTAAGTATTCAACATAACACACTTTATTGTTTTGGTTTGGTGTTTTTTCTTATTTTTGTACACCACTGCCTTCTAGCAAACTACAACTTAATGTAGTCTTAACTAGTACATTTTTGTTGTCTGCCAGTCATTGATTTTCATTCCATGAATGTAGTGAGAGGGGTAAATCTCACTTGAGCAGTTAAAAGGTGAAGTTACTTTGTTTAATAAATCCAGATCCTCAGAGGTTACTTATACATGCAAAGTAATTACACTAACTGGAGAATTCTTACTTAACAAAAAGCTGGGGCATTTCTCTTTGGAACTTTATTGTGTTTGGGTTTTTTTGGTTTCTTTTCTGTAACACCATCTTGTTCATGTTTCCTTTGAGGGTATGAGTGAGTCAAGTAGTTGTTTTGCTCTAACATGTTGTTGGCATTGAAAATAACTGCATCTCTCTTGCTTTCTAGGTTGATGGAAATGTGAGCAAAATTTATTGTCAGAATCTTTGTTTGCTAGCTAAGCTCTTTCTGGACCACAAAACCTTGTATTATGATGTTGAACCATTCCTCTTCTATGTCCTTACAAAAAACGATGAGAAAGGATGTCATTTAGTTGGATATTTCTCCAAGGTAAAAAAGTGTGTTTTGTTCTCCCTTTTTTTTTTAAATAAGTATTTGTAATTTCCTGCTTTTATATTTGTGCCACAGCAAAGAAAAACAATTCAGAAGCTTGGAATCTTCTCCATAAATCTAAAATACGTGTTGTCTCAAATACTGATACTTTGTTGTGTCGCAGACTAGTGTAAATCGCAAAATTGCATGTGCATTCAGCCACATATATTGGATTGGGGTTTTTTTGTTAATTTTTTGTTGTTTGTAGATTTTGGTTTGGGCTTTTTTTATCTAGTTACTCAGAAATTCAGTAATACTTGCCCTTAGTATCACCACCTCTCTCAGTATATAAATTCCTTTAAGATGTGAGTTGTATGAATATATTACTTTGAAGCATTAAAAGACACAGTCATGACAGAGTACATGCATATTGCAGTGATTTCTTGGTGTCGGACTAGTTACCTGAGATGTGGGCCTTGCTGGGATGAAAGCAAGTGAGATGTGTAGGCTGTTTGCATTGTCTTAAAAGTCTGATACTCTTGTGGCATTTAAACATGTCAAGTTAGATATAAGCAAGTATTTTCTAGTAGATATATTTAAGATACTGCAGGTGTTAAGATGAGTCTCTTGATGTTTGTTCTTTCAGGGTGCATTTTCTTACCTTGCTTTACCTCTGTTGCTTTTGGACAGTCTGTCATATGATGATTGTGAATGTTAGAGCTACCAACCCTAGGAAAAAAACTTGATCCAAATTCTACTGCAGTGCAAAAATTATATACTAGATTACATGTATGCTGTTCCCACCTGCCCCGTTAAAAAAACCAAACAAACAAACAAAGCAAAAACCCCACAACAAAAAACCCAAACAAACACCAAGCACTAAAAAACAGCACTTGTGTGTGTGTCTGTGTGTGCTCTTGCTTGCACAGATTATCTGGCTTTTCTTCTCTGAACACAAATCCATTTCCTGGATGTGAACTTTGTACTAGTGGCAATCTTGAGAGTTAAGAAGCCTGTACAAAGAAAATGCTTCACTGTACTGTAGAAAGTAAGAAACATTATGAAATATGGCATGAGTATCTGCTCTCACAGCTGCAGAAATGTTGGGAATCCAATTGTACTGCCATGTGATTGTGTCAGTGTCATCACTGGTCTGGTGTCATCTTAGGCATGGAGGCTGAAGTGATAGGTGATGTCTTAAAGTATCCAAGTGCTTGCTACAACTTCCTGCCAGTTATGCTGGCCTGTATATTTTTTGTTGATTTATTTGATCTCCTTCAAAACTCCTTAGTGCTGATTTTGGTGACTTTTTTTTTGGTATGTTTAATCTTTAAAATGTAACAAGGCTTAAAGGCCCTTCCTTTTTATCAAGAAATATGAAACAACCTATAACCTTACAACAGCTCCCTATATTGATTCTTCCTTGTGTTCTCTTAATCTTGGTAAGATTTGCCTCCATTGCCTCTGTTTGACTTCATTGTATCTGAAAGAACTGGCTTCTGAGCATTCTGACTTAATTTGGATTCAGGTGAGAAGCATTCAGTTTTGAAACAGTTAATATGCTTCAAGTAATGCTTCTTAATTCTCTGGATATGGGTTTCCTCCCACCCCAACCCCATATTTGTTCAGAGAAAGAAGACAAAGATGGAAACCAGCAGGTATTTAGTGTAGCAGTTCTACAAATTACACCTTCAACACATGTATGGATGTTATTTTCCACTTTTATATCCTTGGTGGAATGGTCACTGAAGCATGAAAATATTTCTGTCTTCCTCCTTTACAGCACTTAAAGTTTATTATGCTGTTTACATGATATATTTATTTTTAAGATGTCAAGTATTTGAGTAATAAAAGAAAAAAAAGAAGGGTATGTTTGAT
Organism: Heliornis fulica; assembly: GCA_013399135.1. Taxonomy (NCBI): domain Eukaryota; kingdom Metazoa; phylum Chordata; class Aves; order Gruiformes; family Heliornithidae; genus Heliornis; species Heliornis fulica. The sequence continues at coordinate 1,239,445 of VXBZ01012839.1, read as the reverse complement.
AATTCCATCTTGTAATTAAATATTAACGTGGAAGTATTTGACTTTGGTATGGACCCCATTCATCTGTTCGCCTTACTGGGATATTACACAAGGACAGTGGCAGGTGCAGGCAACTGCCCACTTCAGCAGTGCTTTGATGTACTTGATCTGTTTCTCCTTCCCACAGGAAAAGCTTTGCCAGCAGAAGTACAATGTCTCCTGCATAATGATCATGCCCCAATACCAAAGGCAAGGATTTGGAAGGTTTCTCATTGATTTCAGTAAGTGAAGTGTTTTATTTACACTTGCAATCCAGGGAGCTGATGGCTATTATAAGAAATGCTAACATATGAAACTTTATTTAACTTGCTTTGTTGTTTTTGTCAATAGATAATAGGATTTCTGTTTATATTTACATAGGATGGAAAAGCTCCCTGAAGTGAAAAACTTAGTGCTGCTCTGTTATTGTACTCAAGGAAATTGAGAATGAATCTCACAGCAGTAATATTAGCTCACAAAGCTATTACCCTGAATTAATTGTCTAAATTACTTTCCATTTTGCCTTGCTCATTAGTATAAGAAGAGGCAATTATTTGTGATTAAAGCTAAGAAGGTGTTAGTCCAAGGCATTTTCTACATTCTAATATTTCTAACTTCTTTTAGTTGAAGGACAGGTATAGCTGAAAATCGCTATAGGGAAGGAATGTGTTTTGTTTTCTGTCTCAAAGTTCATCACTTCTTTAGTGGAAATGATTACCCAAAAAAGTGTAGGTGCTCATGGCTGTTTATGTACTTGCTGCTTTATTTTGCTGAGTTGTCTGATGTATTAGAAACGTTTGGGCACATATGTTTAAATATATATAGGTTACTCCTCAAATATTTAACATGCAGTGAAAGTGCAAAATTGTCTAAAACTTCTTGACTAAGTGTCCTCAGTGCTACTGAATCTAACCTTCTACTGTAATTTAGAAGGCATATGAAAAGGAATTAGTGTGTATTGTGTATGTTTAGCTTTCCCTACTATTTTAAAGCACTGTAGAATTACATGACAATATAGTTAAGATAATAGGATTCCTGCCCTGAGGGTGTATGCAAGAACATTAAAATGCAAATAAAAATACATGGTGGTATAACAGCAGGACAAAGACAATAATTTGTAACTGTAGAATTTTCAAGTTCTCTGTCTTATAGTTTTGTACCCAGCATGACTACACTGGAGTTCATAAAGATACTTAGTGTGTCTCATCATTGTATGGCTCTATAAACGGTCTTCACTATACCCCTGAGAGTTAGGTAAGGATGATTCTGGACCAGTTAATCCACCACTGAAATGTAGCCATCACTGGAGCAGAACACAACAGCTGTTCCATTGTGTGCCTTCTGCAAACCTTTAGGAAAGGCAGTAAGAGACACTGTTTATTTCTGGAACTGTGGAGTGAACTTTAAGATTACTTAGGTAGAAATTGCCACTGGTTTAGGATTAGGAGCCCTTCCTGCAAAAGGAGATGGGGAACTCTTACTGTGCTCAACTGGTAAGTGCTTCTAGGCTTTTTCTTCGGTTTATATTCTGTTGTGTCTTTTAAAAAAACATGCTTGTTGAGTTTGTGATAGTTCTGTCTACAAAACTGATAGCACAGTTATGAAACCTGAGGATTCCACAGAAGGTCTGGATATGAATATACTGTCTCTCTCTGGATCTGTGCTCTGTCTGTTACTTAGCTGTATGCTACTTAATCTGGAAAAAAATCAATAGGGCATTCCATCCCTGTTATTAATCTGGAAAAATCTGGAAACATGTCAGATTATTTGAATAATTAGGATTTCTGTGATAACTTGCAATGTGACCTAATGGTATCCTTAGCTTGAAAGCTGTCTGTTACACCTTTATTCTTTGTAGATGTGTTCATATCACACATGTGGGCTGCAGCTACATCCTGGACATAGTCCAGAGACCAGCTTTAGGTTCTGCTGTAGAAAAGACTGCCCACTTCAGGAGCATGCAGTCAATCCTTCAGTACTTTTCCGTAGTGTCTTCCCATTGTTTTCTGGACAGAGGTTCCCATAACTAGCTGGGAATGAGACTCCTATTTCCAGCTGCATGAAGTACCAGGAGGTCACTGAGAAGGTCTGGTGCTCTAGTGAGAGTGAGGTGCAGACTAAAAGGTAGCAAGAGCAGCTTGTGACTAGTTTTGCCTAGGCATAGAAAGAAAGGTAAAGCTTCAAGGCTTGTTTTCCTTGATTGTATTTATATCCTTTTGCGGGATGGAGGCTGAAAGACATAAAATAAGGCAGCCATAGCTTCATCTAGATTAGTGTCCAAAGTCTGTCCTCACACAAAAAAGTAAAACCTATTTAAGTTTTTTTTCTGGAAATTTTGTGTTTCTACTTCCTGTATTGTAGTTGACTGACTGCAGTCATCTTTGTATGACACCCTTTCTGTTCACTTATGGTCTCCTTGGAATGCGTTTAGCTTGAGAAACAGAATATAGCAAAACTCCAGTTCAACAGGGAAAGTTTGTTACTGTTTAAAACATCTCTTCATTCCACGCCCCACCCCTAAACCCTCCAGTATCATTATCCAGATTGTCTTGGTCTCATAAAGCACTTCGTATATTTTTATTCTGCGAATGTTAAGACTTCATTTGTTACGCAGGTAATGCATCTAAACTGCTCTATTCTGTGAAGCAGTCATTGGTACTTGCCTTTTTTACAGCAGTCATCATAGCAGTTTTTAGACTAAAATAATAAAACCAAAACTGAGCAAGTAACTTTCAGAAAATGATAGTGACAAACCACAAAAGTGAAGGTCTCAAGAAAGCATGCAAGCAATTGAGTGCTCACAATACTTTGCATACATGGAGACACTTCACAGTTAGAAAGGCAGGAATGAATGCAGCCTTAGGCCACTGAGCAACTTCTGCTTTTTCAACAGTGGGGTGAAAATGTAGTTTATGGTACAGAATTTGCTTCTCTTTTGGTAAGTCACATTTCTTGATTGTGATGCATTCTTTTGTTTTGAAACAGTTTAATCATTATGGATGAGCCTGTGGTTGTCCTATAACTTGTAAAGAAAAATAAATTATTTTATTTTGTAAAAAGAAAAATAGTGAAGTTTTCTGACCATTGTTTTTTTTTTTTTTACTTTTTGCTTACTACGTTTCAACTTGTCTGTATTTCAAATAGAATATGGTAATACTGTTATATTGTACTTTGTAGACACCAACACAGAGCATTGGGTAAAGCTTCTCTGTATCTCACATGTGGGGAAAAAAAAAAAAGATTTTTAGGAAGAGTACTGTAACTTCTGTGAGGAAAAGAAAACATATAAAATGGCTTAATTCTCTAGCCTGGTCACCTTCAGCAAAAATCTCATGTGTTTTCTGTGTGTCACTGGTCATATAACTGCTTTTAAAAACATAATATATGTATCTATATCTGTTGTATTTTGAAGCCTGTTAAGATTTTTTTTCCTCCTGTTTTGGGAGGTTTTGGTAAGAAAATGATGGGGTTTATTGAATTTGTTGGGCTGTTAGAAATGGACAAAAGTCTTAATTTTAAACATTTATTCAGTGGTGAAATTGTTCATTTGTGAAACTGCATACAATACCACTTGAATTGTTTAATTCCCTTTAAGATAAGATCAGTTTAACCCATTTGTTTTTCTAGAAGTATGTTATGCCGAAGACATAATGGTTTAGATTAAGTTTTCATTTTGTTTACACTGAGTATACTTTAAGTATTATTTTATAACAATGTTGACTTTTCATATAGGGAACCTAATTTTTACTCAGGTATATCTATATGTACAAAAGTAGTTCCTGCAAATGAATAAAGGTTTCGGTTTGATAGATACATTTATACCTTCCTGCCTTTTACAGGACTGATAACTTGCCAGACTTCTTGGGTTTGGACCTTTTGTTTTGTGTTCATTTCCTCACTGTTCTTGTTTTCTGTGAGGTTGACTGGGTTGTGATTGAAGGTTTGTGACTGAAGTGTTGTACCTGAGGGAGAAAAATTGACTTGCACATGAATCTTCTGTATTGGCTGTAAATTAAATTTCCAACAAGTGGACTTCAAGTTAAGTTGATCCAGAAATAAACAAGAGAACAGACTGTATAAGATCCCATTCTGGATTTTTTTGCTTCATGACCCATGTGTGAGCACATTTGTGCTGATAGACAGCTACCATTGCTCTAACTAGGATTATATATACTTGCATTTGTGAGAATCTTTATACGTTTTCTGCCAGGTCATCCTGCATTGCTGATGTTTTTTTGATGGAGTGCTGAAGCTACCATATATGAAGGTAGATCATGAATTATATTTGGTTCATACTTATGTCAGATCTTCCCCACTATGGAAATATAGGAGATCTTCGTTGCTTAGGGCTCAGTCATGTGGAAGTGGTAAGCATTGTGGATTGAGTCCAGAGAATTCCTTTAGGCACAAATGCTGTCCCACAAGCATTAACAAGTAATTAAATAATGTAAACCTGTGTTGATGAGTGGGGACAGTGAATTTATACCATATTGTGAGCAGTTTTGAGACGATTTTGAAACAACATGAGAAACCTTGCAATAAACTAGGATAATCTTCAAGCACAGTTTAAGGTGACTGTAAAGAGTATGAGATTATTCTACTGGTCTTTAGTGCAATTTTATTCTTCCTATAAGTTTGGTAAAGAGCTGGTCCAGCCAGCAAAATTGTTTTTTTATATAAAGTTCCTTAACATGGTCATGGAAAACAATGTGTTACCCATAAATTAATATTTTTTAGAAACGACTGCAGAAAATAAGAAGGATTTTTTGGTGTTTTGGGTTTTTATTAATGTCAAGTATTTTGATGAAATGTGGATATGATGTACAGATAATATTTGAAACATTAGTGCAAGTGAGAGGGACCTGAGGGTCCTGGTAGACAGCAGGATGACCACGAGCCAGCAATGTGCCCTTGTGGCCAGGAAATTACAGCATCTTAACAACAAATTCTGGTGTTAAGATGCTTTACAGTTTGCTGTAGCAAATAGTGAAATATAGTAGAAATGCTATCTAGGAATAAACTTGCTTTAAATAAGAGTTGTTTACAGTTAAACTCTGCTGTGCTCTAAACAGATTTGAGAGAGGGATGAAGTGAACCATATATTCTTTTAAGACAAAATTTATTTTAACCAGGAGCATTTCAGCATTCCCTTTCTCACCTTACAATCCTGAAAGAACTGGTTTTTACTGCTGTGGGTGTGGTGAACAATGGAGAGTGAGAACGAGCAACTGAGGGTGGGGAGGAACAGGATTTTTTTTTAATGGAATTTATTGGAACAGTATGTTCTCAAACTATACTCAGAAGTCAACAACACAGATTTAAGGATCTGTGCAAAACAGATCTGTGTCATTTATTACCTGTGGTGGGCTGTATGTAATCATTCTGGTGTTTGGGGTTTTTTTATTATTGACTCAGTTGTATATCCCAATACAGAACACTGACAGTCTTCACATCGTATTTTCTTGGTGTGTTTACTTATTTATTGTGTCCAGCGAAAAGTGGAATTACCTGTCTTTTTTTTTTTTTGTTAATTTTCTGACTTTAAAAGGGGATTGAAAGTGTCTGAGAGCTGTGAATGTGTGAGGGAGTTAGAATGCTGCTACTTATTTTATATTCTTTTCTTGATGATTGATTTATGTTGGTGACCTGAAGACATGAGTTTGGCCTCTTCTAAATAACTAATAAGGAACATTCTGTCAAGCTGAGATTTAGATGAGGGGGGAATAAAGATGGATTCTGAATCAAGCTTTGTTGACTTAAGATTATTCCAAGAAAATCAGCCTCTTGGGATTTCTTGGCATTGCTTTTATATAGCTTCAAGACACTGCATTTATCAGAGCTGGAAAAGTAGTCGGGCATGTCACTTCAGATACAGAAGCTAAGACTGTTTTAACTGAAGAGCATCTTTATTTCAGATAACATTGAAAACAGCTAAAAGGCAAGGCCAAAGATGGTAACAATGAAAACAAAATGTTTGTTGGACAAAGCTGTCTTTATAGGGTGTTAGTGAACAGTGGAAGCCATCTGCTGAAGATGGTGACTGAAACAGATTTTAATTAAGTAGTACATCTTTAGTGATCAGGAAATTATACCTTTGATGGCAGAGTGTAGTTCTGTTGCAGCAGTGGGTAAAGTGGGTATTTAGTAGCCTGTTGCCCTGTTGTTTAGGTACAGTGAAACAGCTCACCTCAATGAGATAACATTGTGGCTTTCTTAATTGATGTCTGTCTTTCTAGTGTAATCACTTTACAGGCAGTTCTGCATTCTTGTAAATAAATTGGGTTTGCTTGTTTAGTGCTGTTTGGAGTAACAGTAGATATTTAGCAGATTTAGCAGTGCTTGGTAGATAAGGTGCGCTTTCCATCACACTGTAACCAGGTATCACCATGAGATTCCCTTATAACCTCCTACATTTGTGGTTCTCTCTGAAATATTACTTGGTTAATTCCTTGTTCTACAGCGTGTTTTAGTAGAGCAAATGAAGGACAATGGTGTTTTGCTGCTTGCATAACACTAACATGGTTTGCATCTTCTGTTGTGTCTTACAGAGTATGTGTGTTGCGACCACTTACCTGAGCAAACAGAGTATTTGCAGTGATTTCCTAGGTGTGAGTTATGGCTTCTCAGAACTGACTCCCTATTTTGGTTGTATTTAAATTCTTTTGTGCTATTTTGTGCACACTCTCATGGCTATCTTTTGTAGGTGTGAATAGATAGGAGAAGCTCTTGGACTCTGGAACTTGGGGATCTCTTCTAAAACTGTTAAAACTGTCCCTGATGCAGTTCTGATTCAAGACATCTGTCATTTTCCAAGTGTGATAATTTTCTTGAGCCACAAATCTGGTAGAATTATGTTAATGGTATGGATGCCATCTGGATGGCCTCAGTGCCATGTAAATGTTCTGGTCATATTCAATTGAGTTTTATATTAGGCACAGTATCCTAGGTCCATTTTCTTGTCATGTCAGCTCAGTCTTGGAGTATGTAGAACCTGTAGGAAGACAAACAAAATGTATTTTATAATAAGCATGTTCAGTATATTTTTAAGAAATTATATTCAAGTGCTGTCAGCATTTAACATCAGAAGATAATGTCACTTCTTAAAATGAAGTAATTCAGCAGTTACAGTTGAATGAACAACTTACTGTTCAGTGTCATTTAATGGTTAAAAATGTAAATATAAATAACTTTAAACATTGCTCATCAAATCAAGAATAATCCCACCCTGTTAATAGATTAAGTAGTTAGAAGATCATTATATTCAGCCAATTGGTAGTCAAGACTGCATGCAAGTCTTTCTTTGAAGGGTACTTCAATACCTTTTTCCTTGCTTATGCTTTCACTGCACTTGTAAGTAGTCCACTTTGTACACAGAACCTCCACTCAAGAAGTTTACTGACAACTGGCACAGGTAAAATAAGTGTTAGCCAATTAATTCACTCAAAGGGTGCCTTTTGTTGGTCTGACTGTAATGCAGTCATCTTTACCTTTCCTTCCCTTTACGAAGGGCATTTGTTTAGCCTTAACCTCTTCTGTGAAGCTTTCTATAAAGGAACTAAAGGTTTTGGGCCCCCTGTGTTGAGTTTACTTGAGGATGTGGAGAGGAATAAGAGCTGGCATTATTTCTTGTAACAATAATGAGAGAATCTTTGGCTTACACTGTTCATCAGGAGGAAAGCTTTTCTTTAACCAGACAAAGAAGAAAAGAGAATGTAGCAGGTTGTTCACTGATCTAAGCATCTCAAGTTACAGCTAGTCTTTCTTTTTTTTTTTTTCTTTTAATAGTGTTTGTGTGGATCTTGGCATTGGGGTCCTTTTGAAGCTGCCTCAAAAGTGCTTTCAAAGAGGGTACTAACACCTATTTAAGGTCCTCTATCTTTGACCTTCCTCCCGTTGACATAGATAAGAACAGTTCAGAGGCACACTGAACATTTATGGAAAAAACTGTGACATGAATTACAGTTTTAAGGAACGTAAGTCTTAATAAGCTCACGCTTTCACCTTACCTATTTCTGCCTTCCACTGATGGTCATACCTCTGAACTTGGAATGCTGAGCTGACCTGACTGCATTGAGCTCTCCTATCGGCTCAGCTATTTTGATTTTTTCTAACTGCTTTTTTGAACTCATGTCTCAATAACTTGTTCATATAATTTCAAAAGAAAGTATTTCTTATTTTGTATTTTATAAGAAAAAAAGAAGTCTCTTAAGATACTTGCAATGCTTGTTTGAGGGGGGAGATCTTCACTTTTGATACTGGTTTGTTATAAAAACTGTTAATAACACTTCCTGCTCTTTCAGATCTCTGGTCTGATACAGAACATTGCATAAGAACTTACACATTCTTCCCTTTCATGTTAAGGGACTTACTTTACTTGGTTATATTTTAAACAAAATAAAGTTTAAAGGAAATGTGCTTGATTCCACCTGTCCAAATCTTGTAATCATTTGTGGGGATGAATCTTTAAAGAAACTGAGAACATTCTTCTTTTGGTCTAGATAGGTTATAATTAATAGATTTTCTTCTGACACAGATCTTTAAATAAAAATAGGAGTTGAACAGTGCTGATGACGTAAGGGCAATCTTCTCTGCTATGGGATGAGTGATAGACCTGTCAAGTCTGTGTGCCTTAGAACCAAGAGAATAGGACAGCAATCATGAAGACTGTGGTGGTCATTTGTTATAGATAGGCTATATAAGAGGCTAAACCTTCCAAGCACCTGGATGCTAGTGGAAGGCCTTTGTTCTCAAGGACTACTTGAAACACTCTGCTGAAAAGCAGCACACCTGGATACAGGTAATCCAGCAAACTCCAGCAGCATGTGTGGGACAATATTTTGACGCAGATTTTTTTTAAAAGAGCCAGCTGAGGCAAATGCTTTGCTGAATCTGCTAATTGCAAATAAAGAGGACTTGATTAGGAGGTAATAGGCAGAGGCATCCCAGGCTATAGTGGCTGTGAGATAGCAGAGTTTCAGATCCGGAGGGAAGAGGACAACTAGCACACACTAAGGGCCAGAATTTTACCTTGTATAGAGAACTGGTAAGTGGTTTCCTGCAAGAGGCTGCTGTGAAGGGCGAAGGAGAACAACATGTGTTACTATCCAGAGGCAGTTTCCTCAAACTGCAAAAATTACTCATTCTAATATCATTAACCTGCTGTGCTCCAGGGAGTGCTCCTGATGAGCAAAAACTAAGTCTACTAGAGGTGCTGGTGTTGCTTGCAGGTTCAGGAATGGATGTAAGCCAAGGTTTGGTTGGAGTTAAAACTAGGGGATGTGGAGAGCAACAGGAGAGTTCTTAGAAGTAGGTGGACAGCCAGAGTAAGCAGAAGGCCCTGCTGCTGAATGGAGTAGGTATTGTATGACAACGTGGGGATGCAGTACGGATTTGGAAAGGGATCTGACATACTCGGTACTTTCTTTGCCTTGGCTTTGACTGACAGGGCCTGTTCTCAGGTGTGGCAGAATTTAAGGAGCAGAGAGATGCCATCTGTAGTAGAGGAAGACTAAGTTACATAGTACTGAAGTAAAATGGACATAAACAGACTCATAGGACCAGGTGAGAAGATTCACCCAGGAGAACTGACTGACATGATTGCGAGACATCTCCCTATCGTCTGAGAAGTCATGGCAATTGGGGAACATCCTCACTAACTGAATGGTGGCGACTGCAACGAGTGAAATAAAGGGATTTGTAGCATCATGATATTACAAAGACACTAGAGCATTTGACTTGTGTAAGTCATGCAACAAATGCTGAGGTACTTCTGAACCTGTATAAATTCTGTCTGTAGGGATTTTTTCATATGCTGTCTTCTGAAACGTCTGCTGTTAGTATTGGATTAACTCATGGTAAGAGAACTTTTACTTCCAAGCTTCTGAAATTTGCTTTCAAGTGCTGTCAGTAGGCTGTCATTTAAGGACTGTGTTACATAGGTGCCTTTTGAACTGTACTTGATGTGGTACTCAACACTGGCAGCTTTCTTCAAGCCTATTTATAGGATCAGTGGTATATTGCTATTGTTAGTATAGCTGAACAGGTCCAGAGAAAGAAAATGGAGTTTAGCTGTGCATTGACAGCAGTTCTGTGTAGCCGTTGAAATTAATTTGATTGTGGTAGCCTTGGCTCACAGCTGGAGAGCAAGCATGTCCCTTAGAATGGCAACATTGCTTCTGTCCTTGTTTCTCGTCCTTCATTCACAGGCAGTTAAGCCATTTACAGATCAGCTGCTGAATACCAGTACATACAGATGACATGTCTTGTAGGCAAACTGAAGCTGGTGACAGTTTACCTTATTATGACATGCTATATGTTGTAGCAACTCAGTAGCTGTTTCATGACTCTGTGAGGGCTGACAACCTGACAGTTGTTCCAAGCTACGTCATTGCTGTTTGTGAGTTGGAACTTGCTTTGAAAATGGTCTTTCTTTGCGGGCAAGGCTTGAGCAAGTTTGGAAACATTTTAAGCTTGCTTTTGTATTTAACTGTGAGGTGAATTTACAGTGGCAAATTTTGGAAGCCAAGGTTAATAGATTTTAATTGTTTTTTCATATGGTTTATTCCCCACTCTGATTTTCAGTCATTACCTATTGCAAGAATACCATCCAACTTCTGGGTTTAAAAATGATTAAAAATCCTATCACGTGTGATAATAGTGTCATCTTTTTTATGGGTGTCTTCTTACATAAGCAATAAATCAATGCTTTTGTAATTATACATTTAATTTTGATCCTTTACAGTTTTAAAAGGTGGAGAGGTTTGTTTATTCCATGGAAAAGAAATACTCACAGTAGAAATTCTCTTTTTTAAAGCGAGGTACCATCATGACGATCAAGTAATGTTACTAGGAAGCATAAGACACGATAACCTAAAAAGCACAAGACAAAGCCATCTTGAAGAAACCCTGCTGAGTAGAATTAAGACTTCCTGTTTGCCAAATCCACCACTGTTCAGTAGTCCAGTAGGTTATAGTGACAGGATTACTGATGAAAGACTCTTAGTAATTATTCTAATCTAGGAACTTTGGCTGCATTGGATTTTCTGTACTGTTCTTGTGTTCTGTGTTACTCCTCCTCAAGAGCTTTGAGTGTTATGTTTATTAATAATTCTGTGAACGTGGAGAGATGAAGCAGGATGTAAGTGTTTGTCTGTAATGAGTGTTTGCAGTGAGGCTCTGCTGCTGTTCTTGCATTAAAGTACTACCAGTGCAGTTCTGTTATAGAAAGAAATGGTGTGCTTGACCTTAAATAAAAACCACAGTCAAAGCCAATGTAATTTGCAAATGATCCCAAAAAAAAGGGTGATCTAATTTTGAATTAGAAAATTTGGAGAGTTGAGTTCTCTGGAACAGCTACATGATCCAGAGTGAGGACTCTGGAATACTCTGGTGATACAAATTCAAGTTTTAGAGATGTTTGTCTTTTTGGTTTTGTGGCTTTCTGGTTTTGTTTTGGTTTTGTAGACTGAGTTCGGTGCCAGAACAACATAATAGACTTTCTATACTAAAATTGGTAACATTGTTATTCACACAGAATGATACTACTGATTTCATAGACAGTGATACTGAACAAGACTTAAATTATAAGAGCTGTGGTTTTGTTTCCTGTATGTTATGTTATTGATACTTAAAATTGTTTCCTAGATAAGACTCAAAGATTTTCTCTTTTTTTGGTGTAAACTGTTGTTCCAGACTTTTGTAGTAATTTAAAAAAAACCAACTCAAATCTGTCCTAGCTGAAATGTAGGACTCATGAATCTCTGCCCTTGGTGTCTACTTTGAAGACTCATTTTGGTTTTGTTTTGTTTGTTTTTTTTTTCACTTAAGTTAAAAATTAAAAAGAGAAACGTGAATTTGTTACTAGTAGCATAGGGGAAGAGAACTGCAATTTCTAACTACTTGGCAATGTACAGAATGAGATTCAGTACTCTGTTTTCCATTCAGGTATGTTTTGGTAATTCCCTTTCTGCTGAAGACCATGCAGTGCATTGCAATGTGATGTAATGAGTTGAAAGATATTTTCATAGCAGTAGTTACACATCATCCACAATGTCCTCACAAGAGCAAAGTGCCTCTTTGTGGCACTGTTCTGAAAGACCCTGCCTGCCTGTAAGCAGTGAAGTTCAAGGAGTAGAATTATGTTATATCAGCAGATTATCTGTTGCATTTGGTGGTGTGGTTCTGTCAGATGCTCTATTAAGGAAACACAAGGATAGTAGAACACAGGAAATAATACTAGAGATGCAACTGATGGCATCTTCTGCGGTAAATAGAGACGGCATCAGGATGCTCCGGGTAGCATGTTGAATTGTCAGTAAAGCCTACAATTGTATCATCCGTTGGAGATTGCAAGAGATGTTGTGAAACTTTGAATAAGAAGAGACTAATATATTTTACAAGGCAAATACAACCCTTTATTTCACCTTCCTAGAATTTACTGAGCTGCAATTATTTTCCAAAGTGGGTATGCGAAGCAACTGACTATGGCTTACTCTGAGCTAAACAAAGTAAGTTTTGTATTTAAAATACGGCATTTCTAGGACTCGTCTAGGATACCGTTATGTTTGCTTTTTGGTTGCTTTTTTAACACAAATAATTGCATTAAAAATATTAGTTTAACTTTCATATTAGCTAATTTCTCATGCTTCTCAGGTGAATAAGAAGCCACCAATGCAGTGTACATTGAGTCCTGTGCAGTAGTTTAACTACTTCTCAGTGTAACTGAGCCACAGTGTGGCCATATTCCCCAAGCATGTATATTCCCCAAGCACACAGATTGCAGGAGAGTCCTTAAAGACTACCTTAAAACTTTTTTGACTTCCTTCGTCAGTATTAGTTTGTTCACTTGGTCCTTTTCAATGTGCCAGTTCAGTTGCTTGGTGTTTCTGCTGCTTCTTCCTGTGCCACTGGCTTCTATGATATCTGCATGTGTTGTCTTGCACCTTCGGGGCTAGCCTGCCTTTGCCACCAGGTGAAAAGCATAGGGACAAGTCTGGGTTTCTTCACTAGATAATTCATTCCAATTCAGCTTTCTCAAACTAAATTGTGTTGACCTTATTTAAAGCAGTGAAATAATTTATGCTTAGTATATGCTTCACTGCAGTAGCAAAGTCTGGAAATGTGTATGGCAGGGCTTAGGATTTGTCAGCTGTGTATGATAATTTGTAGTAGGAGAGAGCTAGGGAGATGGACGTCAGTTCACCTCATGTCAGTACCAGGCGTACTAGTGGACATGACAATAAAAACTAGTACTAGTGAAAACATAAGTACGTGTGGTGAATGGAGGATGAAGATGGATTCTGTGGTGCTTGCAGAAGGTAGTGATAGCTAACAAGCCTTACCAGCTTCTTAGAAAATGCTAGCAAGTGTGGGGCTGATACAAATGGACCCTACCAGATATTTGTACAGAGCCAGACCAATTCTGCTTGTGTGTTTGACAAGATGGTTGCCTTAGACTGTCCCTTGGATTTTTCTGTTTGCTACTGTCAGAACAGGGTTCTATCAACCTCTGATCTCATGCTGTTTGTTTTAAGACACAGGCCTGGACATAACAAGATCAGTAGTTCATTAGTAAGGTCTCTGGAGACTGACTCACCATATTATAGTTTTCATGTAAGTGTGCCATGGACTTTAGCTATTTCATGGGAGTTACATGTTGGGAATCTTATAGATTGAATTTTTTCTAAATTTTTATGTATGGAGCTTATTAAAACATATGTTGTACTGTCTGATTATCTCCTAAATCTGTGTTGAAGGCATAAAATGTGTCTTGGACTAACTTCACCTTTCTCAGATTAATTTTTTCCTAATTGTTTTAAGTCTTGCATAACCTAAACCTTAATGGTTCTTGGGACGTTCGCAGGACAAAAATCGAAGGCTGTAAATTGCATGTGGCAGTTTGTTTCACGACAATGGCTGAAGATGAGGCAAAAAAATCAAAATCAGTGGTATTTTGTCTGTTTGATTTTTGTGATACATTCATTCATATGCTCAGAAGGTAGGACAGTCAGCTTCTCTTTCTTTTGCTAGATTAGGCCTTTTTGTTTTGTTTTGTTTGCCATACAGTCTGACTTGTTTATACTTGGGGGTTGGCTGAGGAGGAGCTGTATTTTGTCCTCTGAATGTTGCTGCAGTTCATCATCTTGTATTTGGTTGTAGTTTAAGAAAGTTCTTTCAGGTTTCCACTTGAAGCTATCTATTATTAAGATTAGGTAGACACAATGACACTCGGGGTATCTGTTTAACAGGGGCATATTGTACTCATTTCAGATGCTTCAGGATAGATACACGAGCTACCAAGATCAGTGTTTTTTATTTACCTGCAACTTAGATCAATTATTTGGCGTCTCTTTGGTAAGTTTAATTTAAAAGATGTCATTCAAATCACAGAATCTGTTAAGAGAAACATTCCATACAGTGCTCACTACATGTAACTGAGTCTTAGCTCTGATTTATATTTTGATCCTGTATAATGTGAGTCTAGCATGGATTATCTTGTAGAATGGTAGAAGAATAGTACTGACAGATGTTATTGCTATGCAGGTGAAGTTTCCCTGCTATAATGTAGAAAAAAAAAAAGAACACTACGAGTGTCCACAGCCGTTAGAAGAATGGGATGAGCAAGGATATACAAATAAAACTCGGAAGCTGCTTGTGCTTGTTTAATGATTCCAAACTCTTTAACAGTGGTTTCTTATTTAGCCTCATAAGATGCTTACCAAGAAGGTACAGCTACACCCCTGTTAAATATGAGCAAAACAGAAGTGGAGGAAGAAAGTTTTTGTCAGAATAATTTTAAATTACAGTGAAATACTAGAATGGAATTCCAGGTTTTAGAAACAGCTGGCAAGCGCTTTCTATTAGTGCCCAAGTTTTATGTAATGTGGAGTTGGTAGGTTAAACTGTCAAGTTACCCAAAGCAACTCTTAGTTCTCTCCATAGATTTATTTTTAAAGTTTGGGTTATTCTCCCTCTCCTCTCCTCTCCTCTCCTCTCCTCTCCTCTCCTCTCCTCTCCTCTCCTCTCCTCTCCTCTCCTCTCCTCTCCTCTCCTCTCCTCTCCTCTCCTCTCCTCTCCTCTCCTCTCCTCTCCTCTCCTCTCCTCTCCTCTCCATGTTGAGACTTCTATCACTGCTTTTACTGCTGCAGCTTTGCATGTTTTTCCACAAGCAATAATGATGTCTTAGTCTAAAACTTGTCTTCATATGTTGTAAAAAAGCTGATCCAAAATTCTTTCTGGGTACAAGTACAGCTTGTAATTTTTTGTAATTTTGCAATTTTTGTGCAAAATCATGCAGAACAGGTTAAACACCATAGGTCTTCTTTTGTGCAGTGGAAGGTAGAACAATTCTTTACCTTCAAACTCTTCAGGATGCAATGTGGTATTGAATGTTAAGGTTAGCTTTTACTGTCAACATTAGTTACAAGTAGTAGTACTAAGATGTATCACTTAGTTATAAAAAATGTAATATGCTGTAAATTCAAATGTTGAGATGCCTTCCTTTTCTTTAGTTTTAAGGTAGTATTTCTTCTGTAAAATAGAAGAAATTTACTTGCCAAGTTTCTAGTGGTACCATACAGGTCTACATAAGCTTTTTATGTAGGCATCTGTGTGTATAAGTAGGCAGATGTGGGATGGTATTCCTCCTGAATCTCTGGTGTTCTCCTAAATTGTGCTAGTAGATATGAAGGGTCCATTGCTTGTTTCAGTGTCTGTGTTGTCACTGATCATTTGAAATGTAGTAGGATGTCTGCTTTTATGTGTAAAGATTTTTATGCAAACCGGAGGCTAGAATATAATGACCAGTGCCTGTGTATTTTCTAAATTCTGTTGTGAATTTCTTGTATCACCCTGAAAAAAGGAAGACTATTGTTTTGGGTTGAGTAAATATACATGTATGTAAGTGTGCATTTCATATTACAAAGTAGATGTGTGTGTGCATACAGTTTTTGTACAGTAGAGCATACAACAAAATAGGGAAGCAGCCACTGCTTCACGCAAACTGGATCATTTGTTTTTAATGTATAACTATCTGAGTTAGGAGAACCTTTATGAAGAATCAAGGGGATTTGTTCAGCAAATGTGACGTGACTGTGTTAAATACATTTTAAAGCAGCCTTTGAAAAATGGAAGGAGTGATTCCCACTTTTTAAAAAAAAAATTATTTAAGACTATAGAAAGTTAAAAGAACAATAGGTATTGGTGGGTTCCGAATGATTTTGAGTAATGTATTTCATAAGCAAATGTCAGTACTTACGGTGGAACAAGCATTTTGTAAGCTTGATATTTATGGCCCGTTTTTTGCTAGTTTATAAAGGCACGGGGCAGAATATGTAATGTGGAGGGATAAATTGCTGTGGAAGGATACATTTTATTAATTATCTTGTTTTTAATTTCCCCGAATTAGTTTTAATTGTGGCATATACCAGGCCACTCTTGTTATCTCCAAGCAGGTGTGCTCTACTTCAAATTGTAAAAAATTCTTAAAGCTGAGGAGAGCTAAAAAGGACTTAGAACATACAAAGAATATAAAATGAAGGTGGTGTACTGTATACCTGATCAGTTACTGTCTTGAAGACTGCAAACTGGAATTATGTGGATGTTCTTAGATGTGAATTAAGGGAGATTATTTTTAATTATTTATCTTAGCAATTCAACTTGTACATCATCTCTGAAATACAACAACTGTTTAATCAAAAACTTATGTCACCTAGGGCTTCTTGAAGAAAACTGACTTAACTGACACTTAACCAGACACTTCTTCAGATCTTTCTGATCTTGGCTCTAGTGATGTAACCTGGATGTAAAAGCTTATCTAAAGGCCAGATAGTTGTAGTTCTAAATGAGATCATGCATTGATGAGACCTGTTCTGAAACATGTTAGCTTTTTCTTTCCTCCTTGCCTTATAATTAGGAGGGGGGTCCTGGTCAATGTTTGATTTTCATAACATATGAGTCTCTTAAAAGGATTTAAATGATGATCAAAACCAATCTCTTAGTGAATAGGACTTCTTTAATTGCAAGAGTTACCTGTAATGTAATCAGTTGTGCTGATTTTTCTATTAATACCAACTTTATTAAGGGGTAGTTAAAATTCTGTAGTTATCTCAATGAGGTATTCTGTTTCTTTTCCTTCTAGGTTATTTACTTTCTAGAAGAGAGGGTCAAGCAGGATCCCCCGAAAAGCCATTGTCTGATCTGGGCCGTCTCTCATACTTGGCTTACTGGAAAAGTGTCATATTAGAATATCTTAACTGCCACCATGAAAAACAAATCAGCATCAAAGGAATGAGTCGAGCTACTGGAATGTGTCCACATGATATTGCCACAACCCTGCAGCAACATAGCATGATAGATAAAAGAGAAGATAGGTGAGTGAATCTTCCAAATAAATAAAATCTGAGACAGAATGTTTACTTACTTTACTTAGGAAATACTAGATGTGAAAAATGCCTGTGTAAAATACTGAGTTAAAAATTAATTATAACCATCTTATTGAAGTCAGCTCAGCTGAGGTCTTGTTAATGGGGTCTTAAGTAAAGAGGTTTTGTCCCTAAACAAATGGTGGTGTTTTGGATCATGTTGATGATTATTAAAAGGGTATGGCCAGCTTAAAATGTTTTCAATGAAGAATTTTGTTTCGTTCAGTATCAATTTTGGTAAGTATAATTTTTGACTCTTTGCAAATATCTTGCTCTATTTATCCGTGAGAGGAAAAATACGGCTTTGTGGGTGACAGTCTCTCTCTCCACACCCTTTTTAAGTCATTACTGAATTCACACAAGCCATGGGATTGGACCAGCTTTGTGAAGTCTTTTTAAATTTTCTATTTAATGTTATGATTGATGTTGAAAACCAGAGCACTGAGAAGGTGAGTTCCTGTTTTAGGAATGTCTTCCTTCTTAATGGTCATGATTGATACTTTTGATATAAATGGGTTGGTTTTGTTGTTTGGCCTCTTTTCATTACATGATTTTCTATGGTATTTGTGAGTCGGAAGAGCTTTTTTTTTTTTCCTGCATATTCCGCTCATAAAACCTCTTCATCATGCAAAACTGCCTTACAAACAGCGGGTTGCCCAAAAGTAGAACTAAGATCAGGAATAGCTCAGCCTCAGTAACTTTTGAGCTAGTAAGAGTGCAAGCCTTCAAAAAGGAAACAGGCTTACAGGATGATGTTATGACAGTAGTAAGGGGAGTGCTGTCATTGCATTAAAGCCTTTAACTATCTGGGATATTTACTTACAGGCAACCTGATGAGACAAATGCATTTTCAGGGGGAATCAAATACGTGTCCATTACTTATGTGCAACTTCTGCTCTGTCACAAACTATTCTAGACACTCAATACTGACACCCAGTTAGAAAATAAGTGCAGTGTTGGGTTTTTTTTTCCATGTATAGAATTCAAAATACTTTATGCACAAGGTCAGATAGTCTTTTTTTTCTCAAGTAGTAAAGCTTAGACATGGATAGGAATATGAACTGACCTGGCTAAAACTATCCAGAGAGTCAGTGGCTGAGCAAGGAAAACAAATCAGATCTTTGAAATTCCTGCCAGACACCCTGGGTGTGGTTTCTTATGGTTTCCTACATCTTGTTAAATATTTCTTGCATGTAGTGAAATAGAAGTTTGTCACAATTCTGTCAAAAAGGTTTGTCTGAATCTGTTTTTCTTTTTTTTTCTTTTTTAAAAAGCATTCTTTCAGTGAAAAGCAGTGCTGTCAGTTAACCTACCTGACCTTTACAGCATGTGAAATCCTCACAAAAACAAATATTATTTTGCTGTTTGACATTTGTATAGTTCCTTGTAATGAGGGACTGTGGGATATATGCTAGTTATTATCACACTGTGCTATTATCATAGATTCATTGATATGATACTTCATAGTAATTAGAAAGCTTTGTTCTACTGGCATCAACATAGGGCTAAGGTACATTTTTATGCTTTGGTGGAACTCCTGTTTCTAACTTGCCTTCCTGTCCAGTTAGCTGCTGCCTTCAGTTGTGATATTAACAGCTCTCTCGCTTTTGTGAGATGACAGTGGATCACATGATCCACAGTGTTTTCTGTATATGCTTGTATGTCATACTAAAACTGGAAATTGCTCTGGCAACATCAGTGCCAACACTAAATCCCTTACGTGGAGTAGTCAACTATTAAATCTTAACTTGGTTCCCTGTTGCCTTATTGATGATTGGTATTGAGCTTTTTTACTTTATAAACTGTTGTTGCCTCACAGCCTTTAGGTGAAGAATCAGCAGTGTGCATTATCTGTATGTGTCAGATGATTAGTTCTAGTTTCATGTATCCATTTATTTGCCTATATTTTCACAGGTTATTGAGCAAAAGGATTTAAACTGTAAGAAGGTTGGTTTACTCGGTCACTTTCTAAAATTACTGTTTATTGGATTGTAGATTTGTAATTATTAGAAGGGAGAAGCTGATTTCAAGTCACATGGAAAAACTGAAAGCAAATCCACGTATCAATGAAGTAGATCCTGAAAGTTTGAGATGGACTCCTTTGTTAGTTTCTAATGCTGCAGTTTCTGAAGAAGAGAGAGAAGCAGAAAAGGAGGTAATAGCAGCAATTTCTTTTTCTGAATTTCCCTTCCTTGGGATTTTATCACTCTGAATATTTGACATTAGGCTGTCTTAAATAGACCAGTTTTAACTTTTACTGCTACTTAATGATTATGAATACTGGTACTATTGTAGTAGACAAGTTTTGGAAGCTGTGCTGTAATACATGGTTACTTTGGGAGGATAAATATGAAAATTTAAAACATGAATCACCTGTCATGGAAGTGTATTTATCACTCTTGAAGTAGTCAAAGAGCATGTAATCAGATCAAATTTAGTGCAGAGCTCAGGGGCTGCAGTGTCAATCGATTCTTTGTGTTATGAACTTGCTCAAAGTGATCCATGTCAGTAGGCATGTAATGTAGTGCTAAAGGACTTAAATCAATTCGCTGCATCATTAATAGTGCTAAATATCCCATGAAATGCAATCTTCTTTGGTTTGTTATCCTAACTGTTGTAAAGGAGCTACTAGATGATTCAGCTGAAATGTTGTTGCTAGGTTTGCAAGTAGTGCTAATCAATGTTAACTTATTGTAACTCTTTGGTTGAATGTAAAGGATATGGCTAAGTAACTGCTGTTTCAGTGACCCGTTATTTTAACCTCAACCCTTCAGGCTGAGCGTCTGATGGAACAAGCTAGCTGCTGGGAAAAGGAAGAGCAAGAAATATTCCCCTCAAGAACTAATAGTAGGCAATCACCTGCAAAAGTACAATCTAAAAATAAATATTTGCGATCCCCAGAAAGTGTGGCAGTGGTGGGGGAGCGAGGGCAATCCACAGAGCAGTCTAAGGAAAGCAGCGAGGAGGATTGCGGGGATGAGAGTCGGCAGAGTTCGCCTCCCCGGCTGACAAAGCCACAGTCACTGGCCATAAAAAGAAAGGTGGGTTATCTCAATGGTGTGGTGTACAGTCGTTCATTTCTAGTTCAGTCGAATAGCTATCACAATAACAAACTAGCTCTTCTCAAACATTTGTTAGACTGTTCTAAACCTTTCTGTATTGTCTATACACTGAACAACTCCTGTCATGTTATTACCCCTCTATCCAATTCTTTTTAATTTTGTGTATTTTTCACAGAAGTATAAAATACTAGTAAAAATCAGGATTTCCTGTTATTTTTTTAAACTAGTGATTGCCCTCTGCTGTTTGGCATTGGTATTGGTGCAATAAGTTAAAGGTTCCTCATGTTCTTTATTTTAAGATGGAGATCAGCTTGTGGGGCTTGTATTATTATGGTTTTAATATAGGAACACCTGAAAGGTTAGAATACTGTTTTTAAAAGCAGATGCTGTTAAAACAAAAGAGGGTTTTTGGTGCATATTCTTCTAATTCCAAGAGATTTAAATATTAAATTCTGTTTACTGCATTGTTTGCATAATTCTAATTTTAAAAATCAACTATTTGAATGGTTTAAATTAGTAAACTAAGCATCCTAAAATTTTTAAGTACTCGCCTTACCATATGTATTTAGGTGTGTCTGAGAACTAGGGATTTGAAGTGTCCCTTTGTTTATACTTTAGAGGAACAAACTTGAAAGTAACTAAGTCTATGAGAATGCATTACAGTAGAAATATAAACTGTCAAACAAGTTTTTTTCTTTATAGTAGCCAACTGTAGGATTCTTGTATTGAGACCCTTGCAAAGCTTGAGGGGCGCTTCCTTTGCTGTTTTTCTGTATATGTGCTTCTTTCTAAAACAGCAGAAATCACAAATGTAAAAGAATAATACTTTTTAAGCTTGTTGTGGAATTATAAATCTACAGAAGAAAAATGTGTAAGTAGCATTTATGTAATAATTGCTATGAATACTATTTGTCAGAAAAGAGGTGCAAGTCACTACAACATGAAGAAAATTCTAGCATTAGTGCTCACCTACAGAAAGGTTTGCGTGCATCTATAGATACATACCTATTTTAGCTGTTTATAGACATTCTACTTGTAGATTGTCTCCTTTTGGATTTGATGCAATGTAAAGTATTATTTTTGAATGGGTAAACAGATTATTGTAAACTCACTTCATGATTTTTGTTCTTATTTTATGTCCAGAGTATTCTAATAAACAGGATTGTAGGAAGAGTTATATTTGTGGAATTGTTTTTCAGAGACCTTTCATACTGAAAAAGAAAAGGGGCCGTAAACGCAGAAGGATTAATAGCAGTGTTACAACAGAGACAATTTCTGAAACAACAGAAGTATTGAATGAGCCATTTGATAACTCAGATGAAGAGCGTCCCATGCCGCAGCTGGAACCTACCTGTGAGGTGGACGGGGAGGATGACGACTTGAAGCCTGTGATTAGAAAAGCTTTTGAATATCAACCTGGGCAGCAGAAACAGGAGAAGGAAGAGGAGGAAGAGTTTAACAAGAAGGAGAAAGATATTTGTTGTTACAGGAGTGATGAAAATTGTACAAGTAAGTTCAAAGAGTTCTTATATATTCACAGAAATAATTTGCTGAGTGGCCTTCAAAGGAAGTGTTTATCTTGGTTATAAATATGGAAATTATTAGTGAGATACATTTAGCCCTTTTAGTATTCAAATATACTTTCTGTTTAGAGGTGGTACTAGAGTAATTAAACTTGTGTAGATTCTTAGAATTGAGCGGTGGCTTCAGACTGTTTCTGTTGTGTTTACTACTTCTGTTACTCCTAACACGTTGATATTATGATCTGGTTTTTGTGTTCAGAAAACCTAGTCGAGAGCACTACAGTCCTCATGTTGCCTAAAACAACTTATGTGTTCTTACAGCAGCACATTTCATACTCAACGGGGCAGGGGTATCACTGGAATATTGTCTAGTATTGGTTTTGTATCCTTGATAAAGGGTACAAGCAAAACAATAGACTTGATTTCCACAAATGTCTTTCCCTTCAGCATTGTAATTCACTGCTGCTTGTTTCTGGGGCGCAATATATCCTCAGCACTGGGATCCTGTTTTTATCCTCACAAAAGACATATAGTTTTAAATGTGTTGTTTAAAAAATACTTATCCAGTTTGGTTTCACGGATGCTTCCTGGCAGAAAAGCTAATGGATGGATAGTGAAGCTACTACCATTCAGAAGATACACTCACACCTAGACCTCCTTCTCGCTGTCAAATTACTTTGAAGTTTTAATTCCAAAATAAGTGACTGGATTCTCAGGTCTACATATTTTTTCTAAGAAGCCAGTGGGTACTACTTCAGTGTTTCCATAATTGCATGGGAAGTTAAATATTAGTGATCTTCTGTTGAGGGACCATACGCAGCAGATGGCTTTTTTTTAAACAGCTTTTGTGCAACCACAGCAGCCATTCATACAGATGCTGGTGCTGTTAGCAACTAGTGTACAGGTACTTTAGAATATTACTCTTTTTTGTAATGCTTTTCAACAGCAGCGAATTAAACTACACTAGTAGCAAATTTGGAGAGTTCCAGTTATGTCCCAGTAGTTCGCACTGCTAAATTAACTACTATTGTAGTTAAAATATTGTTTATTTGTCCATGGACCATGTCATCACGTTAATGGACTGTAGGAGTCTTAGAACACTACAGTGAGAGGCAGAACTTGGCAAAGAAGTATCCATGAAGCCATTACATTCCCAAGTATAGTATACTACAGCCTGAGAACTCCCCTTTTTTCTGGTAAATACGTAAGTGGTATCTGAGGAGAGAGGAGTGAATGTCTCCCGTTTTTTATAGTCAGTGGATTCATGTGGAGCTCTGATGCACTCTATTTAATTTCAATTATCTGTTCACTTTTGCCATGTATTGAGATGTGCCATGATATGCTGCTAGTGAGAAGATACTAGAATGAAACAATTTTGTTTCGCTTTTTTTTTTCGGTGTTGGTAGTACATCATGATTATGTGCTTACTATGGCTTGTCCTCCAGAACAGACAAACAGGAAATTCCTAACTCATGTTATTACTGTCATGAAAGATGAATATGCATTAGATTAATATCTGCATAAAGTAATGGCACACTATTACTGACACAGGCTGTGCCAGAGAGGTTGTGGAGACTCCTTTTCTGGAGACATTCAAGACCAATCTGGACATGTTCCTGTGTGATCTAGTCTAGATGATCCTGCTTGGGCAGGGGGGTTGGCCTAGATGATTTTTCAAGGTCCCTTCCAACTCCTAACGTTCTGTGATTCTTGTGGCATAAAAATGGTGGTTCTGATGTTCACTATTAAAATGCCACCAAACAAGAACTTTACATATCTGTGTAAAGTTGTATGTATTATGTCATTCTGTTGTAGTCTGAGATCTGTGTATAGCTTCTTGTTCCAGAGTTTTGTAATATGTTTTTTGAGTTTATAAATTACTCTTGAATTTACATTTGAAAATACTCATTAGCTTGTGCAAGCTAAGACTTTTCTTTTGTCTTTATTGCTTCCCAAAGATAATACAGAAGATGTAGCTGTGTTGGAAGAAAGCACTAAAGACAATCTTGAACCTTTGAAGAGCAAGCAGGGTTGGCCCAAAGGAGTTAAGCGAGGTCCATCTAAATGGAGGCAAAGCAAAGAAAGAAAACCTGGCTTTAAGTTGAATTTATACACTCCACCTGAGACTCCTATGGAGCCTGACTATCAAGTGCTTGTGGAGGAGCAAAAGGAAGTAGCTGAAGACAAGCCCTGCTCAGTTCCCACTGTTACAGAAGAAGCAATTAAAGATCCTGTTGAAGTATTACCACCACCAGATGATGACGTAAAAGAGATAGAACCTGAACCTCTGCATCCTCCCAGTGAACCCTTTGAAAAACAAGAAAATGATAATATGAAAGCTGAGGAAGAAGAAAGGAGTGTGGAAGAAGGTGGAATCAGTTCAAAAGATCAAGAAAAAGACAAAGCGGAAGTCTTTCTGCAGAAAGAGGAGTCCATGCACTTGGATGATCAAGAGGAGGAGGAGGAGGAGGAGGATGAAGAACCTTCTCACAATGAGGATCATGATGCAGATGATGAAGATGATAGTCACATGGGTTCAACAGAAGTGGAGAAAGAGGAATTGCCTGGAGAAGCCTTCAAAGAAATGCTGGAAACACAGCAGTCTTTTTTAGACGCAAATGTTCAAACTGGTAATTCAAATCAAGAGGACTTAATGGATTGTGGTGTTGACCTTGCAGCTGATGAGTGTGAAAGTGACCAGAAGGAACTTGCCACAGATTCAGACCCAGTGCCTGAATCCGATGATGATCATACAGATAACAACCAGGACCAAAAAGCTGGTGAAGAATTACATTCCGATTTTAAAGGGGAGAGTACTGAGACCATGGAGATTGATTCAGAGACTGTTCAAGCAGTACAGTCTCTAACCCAAGAGGCAAGTGAACATGAAGATACATTTCAGGACTGCGCAGAAACTCAAGAGGCTTGTAGAAGTTTGCAAAACTATGCTCATAATGACCAAAGTCCCCAAATGACCACACTGGATGATTGTCAGCAGTCAGACCACAGTAGCCCTGTTTCATCTGTGCACTCTCATCCCAGCCAGTCAGTTCGTTCTGTTAATAGTCCAAATGTTGCTCCTTTAGAGAACAGTTATGCTCAGATCAGCCCAGATCAAAGTGCCATTTCTGTGCCGTCTCTACAGAATATGGAGACCAGCCCAATGATGGATGTTCCCTCAGTTTCTGATCATTCACAACAAGTCGTGGATAGTGGGTTTAGTGACTTAGGAAGCATTGAGAGCACAACAGAAAATTACGAGAACCCAAGCAGTTACGATTCTACAATGGGTAGTAGTATCTGTGGAAACAACTCTTCTCAAAACAGTTGCTCATACAGTAGCCTTACATCTAGTAACCTAACACAGAGTAGCTGTGCAGTGACACAGCAGATGTCTAACATTAATGGAAGCTGCAGTATGATGCAACAAACAAACATCAACTCTCCTCCCACATGTAATGTAAAATCCCCCCAAGGTTGTGTTGTTGAAAGGCCTCCAAGCAGCAACCAACAGTTATCCCAGTGCAGCATGGCTGCTAATTTTACACCACCTATGCAGTTAACTGAAATCCCTGAGACTGGCAATGCCAACATTGGATTATATGAAAGAATGGGACAGAGTGAATTTGGAGCGGGGCATTACACACAGCCATCTGCCACCTTCAGCCTTGCCAAACTTCAACAGTTAACTAACACGCTTATGGATCATTCTTTGCCTTACAGCCATTCAGCTGCTGTAACTTCCTATGCAAACAGTGCCTCTTTGTCCACCCCCTTAAGTAATACAGGGCTTGTTCAGCTTTCTCAGTCTCCACATGCTGTTCCTGGAGGACCCCAAGCACAGGCTACCATGACCCCTCCACCCAACCTTACTCCTCCTCCCATGAACTTGCCACCTCCCCTTTTGCAGCGTAATATGACTTCATCAAATATTGGAATATCCCACACCCAAAGACTGCAGACTCAGATGGCCAGCAAAGGTCACGTTTCTGTAAGAACCAAATCCACTCCGCTGCCACCTGCTGCTGCAGCCCATCAGCCACAAATTTATGGGCGAGCTTCACAGACTGTCGCCATGCAAGGCCCTGCACGGACCTTAACAA
This sequence comes from Heliornis fulica, assembly GCA_013399135.1. Taxonomy (NCBI): domain Eukaryota; kingdom Metazoa; phylum Chordata; class Aves; order Gruiformes; family Heliornithidae; genus Heliornis; species Heliornis fulica. Next base: position 1,213,319 of record VXBZ01012839.1, on the reverse strand, counting down.
TGCAGCGTGGTATGAACATGAGTGTAAATTTGATGCCAGCCCCAGCTTATAATGTCAATTCGGTCAACATGAATATGAATACCCTTAATGCTATGAATGGTTATAGTATGTCCCAGCCAATGATGAATAGTGGGTATCACAGTAATCATGGGTATATGAATCAAACACCCCAATACCCTATGCAGATGCAGATGGGGATGATGGGAACTCAGCCATATGCACAGCAACCAATGCAGACAGCACCCCACAGCAACATGATGTACACGCCCCCAGGGCATCATGGCTACATGAATACAGGCATGTCTAAACAGTCTCTTAACGGATCCTACATGAGAAGGTAGGCCCTTTGGAGAGACAGACTACCAAACTGACATATTGGATTGATCTGCACAAATATCTTTTGGAGAGTACGATTTCAAAACCAGCAATTGGTGTGAATGCAAAAACGTTTGTTGGCACCATTTAAAAGCTGTATGCAGCAGAAAGCCTTATACAAGTTTTTTTTTTTTTCTTATTTCTTGTTTTGAGGGTTGGGGTTTTTTTGTTTGTTTGTTTCACTTCATTTTGTTTTGTTTTCTTTTAACTTTGTGGGATTTAACTTCTCTTTTATTTGGGGTGAATTAGGTGGTTTTCCATTTTTTGTTTATTTCATTGAGCTTGAAGTTCTCTGGAAAGGAAGAACTCTTTCTATGAACTGCAATTACACAGCAGCTGATGGTTCAGAGCCATTTTATGTGCCTGCTCCCATTAAAAATGTGGATAAATAGACTCCAAAACTATCAGACAGTACTGGATCGTGAGCTTTTCTCTCTCCTTTCCCCACATGTAAATGCCTTTTAGCAGTTCTTTTATTGTATTATTTTGTTTCTGAAGGTGACACTTCCGCATGCCGCTAATGTCTTTGTTAGTGACAGTGCATTTTGTAGTACTGTACAAGTGTTGTGCTTAACAGTAAGCCATTTCTTAATTTTTTTGCCTTGATTAGGTTACCCTAGTTTGAGGGGTAAAAAAAAACAGAACTATATTTTTGTTAATTATGAAACTTGTAAAAACATAATAAAAAAAAGCTGCAAAAGCTATTCACATTTTGGTTAGTTCAAAAGGTTTTATTGCTGTATGTTTAGTGTAAAGTTGAGACTCTTTTCCATTTTTGTGACCAGTTTCTTTGGGGCTGGGGTAGGAAAAAGGCAGCTTTCTGTTTTATAAATACTGTTATGTTTTTTTGTTGATTGAAACATCTCAGTGTTTATTTGTCAAGTTTTGAAACATTTTCATATATGTCCAAATACTTGGCAGGATTTAAAAAAAAAGTAGTGAATTTGGTGTAAAGTTGCTATTTTATGGAAATGCCTCTAACTTTACATTTTCATTCCATCTGTAGATTTTTCTATCTTTATAAAATATTGGAGTTATTTTTTAAGGGAAAAAAAATAGAGCCGTAGCGTGTGAATAGCTCAAACTAAGCTTACAGATCGCATGTAAAAAGGCAAAAGTTATTTGTGTCTGTTTATATTGCTTCCTTTTTTGTAGCCTTTGTACCTGTACAGAGTGACTGTAAGGGCCGAACAGAAGAGGCTTGATACATGTAAAAATAGGACCCAGTGACACTCTTGTATTTATCTGTTATCTTTTTAGTCAGTCACTTAAAAAAACCCACAAAAAACATCCAAAAAAAACAAAAATAAAAACCGCAAAAAACACCCCCCCAAGCTGTACATTTTAACATAAAATAAATTATGATGAGCCATTTTTAGCCTCTTGTGTCTTGTCATAGTTTGATGTTGCATGGGAATTACCTCCTGAAACAGTGTTTGTTACAGTGCTCTCACATGCTTGATCTAAAGCCCATTCAAGTTGATTGGGGTTTGGATTAGGCTGTTAAGAGCCTAAGTGTAGGTTACTCATAATTTCATACACCTTGTGAAAATAAAGAGTATCTAAGATTATTTTTTTAAATAATCTTAATAAAATATTGAATAAATATGTATTTAATACATTACCAGGTTGTCAATATTTAATGTATGAATCTTCTTTCCTATAGAAAGTGTTAATATATGATATGATAGTAACATACATGATATTTGAACTGTAGCTTAATGATAGAATTGTGATCTCTTCTGTTGTCATTTATTGATGGGTTACAAAACAATGCAAATCTTGTGGTGAACCTCTGAGTTCCATGTATATCTATGTATATGTGTGCACACAAACACACACATGTACAAACACTTTCAATCTAGCAACAGAAGATCTGTAAAAATCAAGAAGGCTCTCTACACATGGAGCTTGTGAGTGGACCAAGTTTGAGTTGGGTGCATGTGAATCTGCACCTAAAAAAATCCTTGCAAGAATTTTTCTAAATGCTTCTAACGTGAATGTTGCCACTGAATCCCCCTCTAGCCTGCTGACACTGCAGGATTGGTCATCTTGATTGAATACTGTCCCTTTTCACGTATATAAAGAAACATTATAGGTGTTATTTTATATACTCAAAAGTCAGAAAAATGCATTTTTTTTTTAATAAAATCCTTAGAAGTGTGTGGTGTTGCCAAATTAAGAAATTGATGCTACAGATGGACATAATCTATACAACTTTAATGTGATGGGGCAGCAGTCGAAAGTAGTGTATCTGGATAAGAGCTAAGTTGATGATCAAATGGTAATGTGGAGAAACGTGTGTTTTAGGGTTCAGAAGGTTTAATAAGAGCACAATACAACTGAGATTTTGGTTCATGCACTTAAAGTTTCAAATTTGGCTTGTGAAGGCAGACAGCATTCACAATACTAAACTGTATGTGTGTCTTCACAAAGTCACTGCCACCCTTTTTACCCGTAGGAAAAAGGAACATGAACTCAGCACAGTAAACGTACAGCCTTTGAGTGTGCATAAGTAGGACCACGTGTCTCTGAACAATTGCATCTCAAAGTAACGCTGTGTTTTGTGATTTTTCATTTGTATGTTTTTACATTGGGTGAAGAGGGCACCTGCATCTTTATCCACTGCTGTTTTGTTTCAGGTTTCCCTGCCTGAAGCGTGGAGGTGAATCAGACCTTCCTGCCATTTCAGTATGTGCTAACCTGAAGCAGAGCGTCCTAACTCCAGCATATTGCTAGAATTCTGTATTAGCAATATACAGATTAAAATCTGGGTGGAAAGTTATGTACTGTGTGTGCACAACATGCTGTTTCCACTATTATTTTTTTTTAACATCAGATCTGAATTTCTTTCTGTGGGATAAGTGGCTCTCCTGCATCTTTTTCCATAGTGACTATTCCGCTGCGAATTGCACTACTGCATTACGTTTCTGTTTTACAAGAAAGCTCTTTTCCTTGACAGATGTACTTGTTCCATATCACATGTGCCCATTGCAGTGTCAGTTTTGACTGTGCTCCAGCACCATCCCAGCTGAGAATTAGCTCTTCCTTTTAGTGTCTCAGAAGAATTCCTCGGAGTTGCAGTTATTCATGTGAAATGCAGTTTCCTTGCCCATGCGCTCTGAGTCTTCACCTTGACAGACTTGCCTCATTCTGCATATATCTATTGCTTGAAGTCAATGCTGCTAACTCTGGTTAGAAGCTACATGTTCCAGATTTGTTGCTTTTTCTGGTTTAGCCTAATTGATTATAGGAGAAGGGGGAGGGGGAAGCTGAGAATTAAATAAGAAATACTTCAGAATCACTCAGATGGCATAACCATACTAGCAGAGTGCTTCAAGCAAGACCTGGTTCTAGAGAAGATGCCTGTCTTTGGGGCAGAACCTGCTTTATCTGCAAACTGCCAAACAGTACTGCTGAAAGCTGTGCTCCAGCCCTTTCTCAAAGACAGGAATGGTAAGTATTGTCACACTCTGGCTACCTGATCTAGCAGTGGATGAAATGCAACCAGTTTTTACTAACTTTGTAAGAAGCTGTGTGATCTGAGCAGGAACAAAGGACTTCTAAACATACAGGACTTGTTTGTATCAGATCACTATTTGTGTTCTGTAAGCTGTTTGATATGTCCATCAGGCAGGCTACTTGATGGAAACAAACTCCATTATATACAGTGTAGTAAAGTGGGAGAATGTGCCTGGCAATTACCTGTAATGCTGAGGGTGATCCTAATACAGCCTGTTCTGGAGAGACTGGCACCTTTAGCAGCGAGTAAACTGACCAGTGTAGTAAGGACCTGTGACTGGTTTAATTCCTCTTTCCTTTACTTGTATTACTTATCTGTATTAAAACTATATATTTCCAGCATTGTTTATAACCTGTACAGCCATATAGGTCAACATTTCCCCTGGGGAATGCATTGATCAAAAGTTGCAGGGAGAGAGGTTGTAAGAAGATAGAAGGTAGGATTACAGCTCTGGCTTTATCCTTACTGTAGTTGAGCAATTTAAATTCTTGGTAGGCTTTGCACACGCTCGCACACACACACCTACTAAATAAGAATAAATAAGTTTAATTAAGTCACGTTTAAGGCCTTCCAGTGTAGAAACAGTGGAAAATGGAGATGTATTGACTTGCTTCTTGAGAAATCAGTTTTGTGCTATTTTGTTATCTATGCAAGAATAGCAGCTTCTTGTTTCTGAGTACCTTAGAATCCTGGTTTTGGTAATTGTCAATACATTCTTCTATCACTACATCAGTGTTGCCATGTGCCAATTTCCTAATCTGCTATCCTGAACAAAATAAGTGGGAACTACTTAACAGTTCTAATATTTTGCTTTCTACCATTAGTCAGGAGGCTGCTGTCAGTCTCCACCAAAAGAAACTGGGCCTCAGGAAATGAAAATTTTTCCTGTGTATTTGCACAAGCCTCAGACTTCAAAAGAAACGGCCATCTCTAGGTCCTAGAGAACCTTGTTAAAATAGAATTCTGTAGGTAAATTGGCTACAAATCCTCCTCCAGCTACAGCAGCCATCAAGCTATCAGGTAAGATGCGACAAAAGACAGTAACCTGTAACCTGACAGAGGGAGATCCTGGTAGATACTTACTGTATATTAGTATATCATTTGGTACATAATTCCTGTCTCTAAGGCTAAACACGAAGAAACACTTATGTAGTAGAAGGTACATGAAATAACAGGTTTGTCTGCAACAAGACTGGGAGAGTTCTTGCACATCTAGGTTGTGAGTTAAGTTGATGTATATAGCAAGGTGTTCGGAAAAGGTGCTTTTGAAGGTCTGTGGAAGTAGAAGGTCTATGCAGTAGATAGTTGAGGGACCATATGTAAGAATTTTTTGAGTCTTTAAAACCACATTGTGTCTGGTCACTTACTTTTGTGGTGTCCAATGACTTGTGTGAGTTCCTCTTGGTTCTGTTGGCGGTTTGGGTTTGTGTGTTTTGGGTTTTTTTAGGGATACTTAATTTGCTGCAAGTTCCAGAGTTTGTGTATCTTTATCATGAATATTGTTCATGTTGTGATCTCTGTTTTGGTTTTTAATAGTGGTCTAGTTGCATTTGTGTTCTGCTGTGTCTGAGAATTTGAAGTTACAATTTCTATTTATCTGTATTATATATGTAAGTCAGAAGCATTGTATTATGGGTGCCTGCATCTTTGGCTACAGTTACTGTTTGGAGATGAATTATTTGGTGCGTTTTGGACCCCAAAAAGAAATGAAGGAATAGGAAACCTTTCACACCAAAGATGCTAAGCCTGTAAAGAGCTCTTAACATATACCAAAAAAAAAATGGTTTAAAGCTTTGCTCAATTCTTTTTGGTTTATAGCTTGTACTCATAGTTCTCAGGGGTGCATTTTTTTAACTCAAGACTTCTGCCATCCATACTACACCAAAGTGACAAACTCTTGGTCAGTTGGTAGAGACCAAGAGAACCTTCCTGTTTTCTCAGTGACTAGGTCGTTCACCTCAGCCCCTGAGGCAGTAAATGGCTCTTACCTGATACACTGCATTAGGCACAATTCCAGTGGGAAGGGTGATCACCATTTTGCAGATGCAAAAATGGGAAACATACCATAAAGGAGGATCACAAACTATATTTTACAAATATTAAATACTGTTGAGGTGGCAAAACTCTAATTTGTATTAAAACAGAAAAGTAGATCAAGTGTCCCTGTTTGTGTGTTTGGACTGCTGCTGTCAGCAAACACAATTGCTAGCAACTGTATTAGAGCAAAAAAAAATGTATTAAGGTGACTAAAACTGGGATAGGAGAAAACTTTTGGTAGTGGTAAATATAAACAGCGGTGTCCGGAAGCACAGCAGGAGTTTTGTGTGGATAGTCAGGTCACTGAGATTAACACAAGCTTAACCTGTGTCTCCTTTTTAATCAGATGAAAAACTGCTTAGAACTATTACATACTTAGTTGAGATCCATGATTATTTAGGGGTTATTAGGATTACACAAGTTTGATGTTGAACTTCCTCTTACCAATATAAAGGACGTGGTTTTTCTTGTTTATTGTTCTAGCTGTTTTTCCAAGTACAGGAAAAAAGTTGTAACACAATTCTCTCAGATTTTTTTTGTGTGTGTAGTGAATAGACTCAAATACTGTCTAAAACATTTTAAAATTCAGGCAGTTGAAGCATTTAGGAGAAGCAAATTAAAAATGCTGAAATCTCGTATATGTATCTCCTTGAATTGTTGTCCGTGGTATCTACTTATGCATCTGATCTTCTCAAGGATCTTGCTTTGCTTCTAGTTTGCATGGTCTGCTGTCCGTTTTGAAGAATGGGTAGTTGATCCACCTCTGGAGGCTCTCTAGAGGCTGTGCTGCCCTAGATTATTGAAGTGAAGGAAGAAAAAGAGAGGCCAGAAAACATCACAAGAAGGCAAACTGCTACACAATCCTTCAGTACACTGGGGCATGACACTTAGTCATCTGTGCTACTGCCATCTAGGTGTGTTTTCTGCAAAATTTCTTCAGGATTGACTAGCTTCACTCTTAAATTCCATGTGCTTGGGTTAGGATCAGGATTTGGGGTACTTGACTGGAACAGAGTTTTCTGCCTTTGTTCTGTAAAAGGTATTTTATGGAGGATAACATTTATGATGTAACAATTCTGTTAAGGCCGGAACATGCTAAGATGATGGGGTTTTAATTTGGCTTTCCTTCTTACTTGAAAGCATTTGAAATGACTTTGTTTTTCATTCCAAGTAACAAATGATCCTTGTGACTGTGTAAATAACTAAACCTTCCCCTCCCCTCCTTTTATGGAGTTTCTTTTTCAGCAGCACAACCCTGATGAGCACAATACTAGATTGTGGTGCTGCTCTTGTCATCACCAGATGGTAGGCTGTTCTTGGTGTTCCTCTTCTGCAGTGCCAACGCTATGTCCAGTTCTCTCAGCTGCTTCAAGAAGCCCCGGTTTGGCAGGATGCATCGGTGTCTTGATACTTGCTCAATAGCATCCACAACTGTCATGTTCTTGTAAATCATCAGGTAAGCCAAGACCAATGTGGCTGACCGGCTGCGACCCATAGCACAGTGAACCAGAACCTTGTCTGCAGAAACAAAAGAGAAAATACGTAGAGATGACACTGGGTAACTTCCTCCTCTTTGAAAGTGAAGTGTATTTTTTAAGGCCTATCTGTTTACTGCCTGGGAAACTGAGCGTGTCAATCTCTGTAGTAGCTGAACACCATCTACATTGGAGATTACACTTTTAATCCTAAACCAGGAATCTGAATTTACTCATGGAACAGAGCTTGCAGAAAAGGTCTGGGGGCTGCAATAAGACCTGCAGCCTAATCTTGCATGCCTTGCAGTCTGAGGTGTGTGTGTAATTCTGTGTCAATGTAATGACCAAAGCACAGGGGTGTGGGAGGGTTTGGTAGGGTGCTGAACCATTTTGCATGAGGTTAAATGACATTTGCAGAGGTGCCTTTCTCACTTGCACCCACCAGACACAAAAGTTAAGTGAATTTAATTTTTTGTTGTTGTTTGGTAATAACGTCCCTCAGGATCTAGACTGTATTGTAAAATACAGCTAACAAGACTTTTTTAAGGCTCAGTGGTATTTGTTTTAGGACAGATGATAAGAAAAACTATGGAAGTTAATAAGCATATAACCAGGGGGATAGAAAGAAACCATCTCTTTACTACAATTTAAGCTTCTTTAGAAATCTCTGGCTAGTCACTCCTGCTCCGTTGTGCAGAGTGAAAGTAGCCTTTCCACACCAATACCACCTCTCTGTTTAGTATGATTATCTCCTCACAGTAGCGACCTGTCTCATATACTGTAAATGAAGAGTCTCTGCTAATAGCTTTCATCTCCAAATAAATGTGCCTCAAGACATTGCTCAGTTTAACTTTGGGCTTCCAGAGGCAGAAACTCCTTGGCTTCAGGTACTAGCAAGGATGTAAGCCAAAGCTGAACCTTCTGTGTCTGGGGGAGGTGGAGGAAGAGAACAGTGAGTGGGCTCAGGTCTGATTGACAGGTTTTGAAACACTTCAAAAGATTTCAAAAAATGATTCAAAGCCCTTGAGGGGGTCTCACAAAGGGTTGAACTGCTGAAGGAAGTAGATTTGGAGCACTCTTTAACACCCTGCTAAGCTAAATTGCCACAGGAAAAAAAAAATCCTATCAGGGCCCATAATAGTTTATCTGTCAGCTATGCCTGGTGAGAAGTGTTGGGTGCAAAGCCATGACTCCTGCCGATTAACTCCTCTGCTTCCAGGCACAGGAGAGTGTCTTGGCACAAGTAGCATTTCTGTGTAATGGATGCATCAAGAACTGCCAACACTAGAGGATTAATGGTTACAGTCTGCATCCTAATCCCAGCAGATAGTCTTAGAGGCATCTTGGCAAAATTCCAGTCTCTCTGATAACTAAAAGTGCCTCTTCCTCTCCAGGAAAATTATAATCTCTTCAATTATTGCTGCAAATATTTGAAACGCGTGAAAACTCATTTGTTCAGCCCTTCATGCTTCTCCTTAGAGCTTCCCACCTTGCAAATGGGTTGTTGGTGAGGTGATAAAATAAGTGATAGGACAAGGAAGGCTTTGTTTTGTGTGGGTGGCCAATGCAGGGGATCTAGGAGAAAATGTACAGTTCTACATTGTGTTAACAAAGGAAAAAATTAGCCATACAATTTTTAAAATGTGTCCTGGTTGTAGGAAAATGGAAGTCTCCCTTCTTGTGTGGGATCCCTTTTACAGCAGAACACAGGACCATGTCCCTTCCATACTGTTTGGTAGTCTCCTCAGTTCTGGCGTAAGGAGGAAGCTGAGCTCTCTCCAAGAGGGAGTCAACTCTTGCAGTATTTTATTCTGACCACTTATATCCTTCAAGGTGTGGCTGAATATGAAATGCAAGTGCACAGAGCCAGAGGTCTGTTGAGAGTGGTGACAGGCCCTTCAACTATTTTGGTCACTTGACCTTGCGTTTCTTGATGTAGCACTCCCTTTCCAGTCAGATGGAGAGATGAATGTTGAGGTGTCTTTGGTTACACACCTTGGGTCTTTGTCTCGTGTTTCCTCTCATGTGGTTTTTCTTATCTCAGCCTTTAGTATATTTTTCCCCATGGAATCTTCATATGAAAATAAAATTCTCTTTCCCTCTACTTTACATTCTGGGCGACTAAGACATTGAGGGAATTAAGTACTAAACCTGTAGCACAGAAGGGAATTAAAATACTTCTTGAAAGAATGTCTTCCTTTCAGGTTATTCAGCTGGTATGAATTTTAAGCTGTTCTTTGGTCTGAATAGCTTTTTTTTTTTTTGTTATGCAGGCAAATAGTCCTTTCATTGGGTACTTGAAATACACAACACCTTTTTACACTACACGTGCATTCACAAATAATGCCTCTAATCTTTTCTCAAGTGTGGGGACAGCAGTCTGCTCTCCAACCTAGCTTCTGGAGTCACTCTGTTGTTTTGTAAATGTATATTGAAAAGCTTTTGTCATGAATTCAACCCCAATTCATTGGTGGGCCACACATATGTGCCTTTATGCATATCTTTGGCTGGGACAGAAGATGTACATTTAGCAAACTTGTCCCTCATGATGAAGTTAATAGCTTTTATCTTTTCTTTTTTCTTTTTTTTTTCCATGAGTATTATAGTAATGATTTTATGGGTGTTCATCAGAAAAGATCCTACCTATCTTGTATTAAATCAGTGCACAGCTGTAGAAACGGCTGGACAAGGTAGTAGCTACTTAAATGCAGCTTTTTTTCTATACAAGGTCATCCAGTCGCTCTTTGATTTGGTTTTGTGTTTCAGCGCTGGCCTGGTGCCTGATACTGTCATGGAACTTCTGGACATTGATGTGGTTTTGAAACAAAAAAGTTAATACTCTCCTCTGTCCCATCCTTCCCTGCCCAAATACTTATTGGGATGCACATGTATATTTTCTAGCTTTTGCTGCTTCCCTTGTGCTAGTTTCTTTACCTCAGTGAAGGAACCTGGAGGTGATGGAAGTGAGGAAGTCTTCATTTCTTATTTCAGCAATTCCAGTCTGATACTGACCTCTGGCCTCCAGCTATAGCTAGACACGTGTGTGTTAGTTATCCACTCCTTCCCAAAAGCAGCACTTCAGACATAACTTTTTTTGAAATGCCAGGTACCTTTCTTCACAAGCAAGTAAGCCTCTGAAGCATTTTCTCCTGCTATTAGGACTTTGATTTTTTTAAAACTGAACTGCTTTTGAGACTTCCTCCTGAACAAGGGAAAGGAGTGTTGCTGTAGACTGCGCTTGCTGCAAGGGTAAAACTGTAAAGACCTGGCTGGCTACTGGGGGCAAGCCAGGTAGTAGCTGGCTACAGGTGCACTAAACAGCCAAGAACAGAAGCTGACACAAGGCTAGAAACTTGATACATGACCCTCTGATATTAAGATATTTGTAGGTCAGCAGGAGAGTCTTATGTTTCTCAGCTGGCTTCTGGGAAAACATCCTGTAGAGGTTTAAAAAAATGTGAGGGGAAGGATTAGGAGCAATATCGAAAGCCAGTGTAAGGCCTATACTGTAGCATTTTACCTCAGTGTAAAGTATTCTGATAGAACACTGCTGGAGATCAGCAAATAATGAATTGTAGCAATGAAGTTGAGAAATCACAAAGTATTTAACAAAATCTTTCTGGATCTCTGCTGTTGGAGTTGTTGCAGCCCTCTGTTGCTTGGAAGATGGCAGAGGTACACATCTGTTACATCTTGGTGTAGATCTCATGGACCGGTAGGAGGGTGGTTTTTATCTCTGTGAAGTGGATATAATGCTGCAGAGCATGAAGATGTGGAGTAACAGCATGGAGCCTCTGCAGAGGGCTCCTGTTCCGCTCCTACCACTATGCAACCTGTCTCAACAGGGACTGATGTAGGGAAAAGACACCTAACCCATGGAACCTGTGCAAAGTCCAATAGTGTTAAGTAAGGAATAGAGACATGAATAGAAAACCTCTATCAGGCAACCTCGATGCAAGCTGTTATGTAAACTTTGATAAAAGTGCTTGGTAAAGGGGCTCTTGGGCTGTTAGTAGCTCTGCAGCGAGAAAGGTCCAAGTTAGATCACTGCCTTCTCTTCAGTGACTTCCCTGCTACTAGCTTTATATTCTCTGTTAAACTGTGTTGGACTTATATTGGCCCCGCAAAATTCAATGCTGTGGAACTAAGCCTGTAATTAGATGGAGTAAATAGCACTTTTAAACATTCTTCAGCAGCCTCCTTACTTCTTTCATCCTGAAGTGCATTATCAATGAATTTAGAAGCTGAGTAAAAGAACTGGCTGAGCTTGAAAGTGGGGAGATCATCTGCTTCCACTCCATGGTACTCCACAGTCATGTCATGGTAATACTCAGGTCCGGTGTCCACGTTCCGCTGACCATGTGCTGCGTTGAGGATGTGGGTGAAGCCTGCCTTCTCAAGGCTGTAGCGATCTAATGCAGTTTTCCTGTTAAAACAAGAGCTGTCATGTAAGTGAAGAAGCTTCTTTCTTACCCAGAAAGCCAGAAAAAAAAAGAATAAAAATTCTGATTTGGTATGTTCTAAGTGTTAGTGAAACTGGTAAGGCATCAAAAAAATGCATCATTTACCATTGTAAAGATCTTAAGACACTGTCATTCAGAATGATTCTTCTGGAGGTCATAACTATCTACCCCAAGTCCTTAGAGTACCTTAAAAATGAATTTATTTTCCTGGCACCTTTGTAGTGAAGGCAATACTGGCTTCTATCCATCTTGTACGAGAAGAAACATGAGATACAGGAAGAAATAGAACGAATTATTGAAAGTCATAAAAGTAAATCAGTGGCAGAATTTGGAATAGGACCCATGAATGCTACTTTTCCCTTCTGTCCCATAAATCGATATTGCAAAAGTAATGAAAGAGTTGCTGATATGTGAGCAGTAAGATCATCTGGGATTCAAAAAAAAAAAAGCTTTTCATCCCTAGAAGTTTCTAAGTGGGGTTTTTTGGGTGGTTTTTTCCCATTTCTATTTAAAAAAAACAACAACCCACCGATCACCCTTCTGTGGTCACAACTACCTATCAAGTTGCCATTTACTGGCATGTTTGGTTAAACCAGAGGTCTGAAGCAAAAGGAACTAGATAGAGACATTGGATATTAGCCTTCAGTAAAGCTGGAAGTTGCATATTTAGTCCAATACTCTAATTTATTCTTGCCCTCTCTTCCCATGGACAAGGGAAAACAGATAGAAGAGCAAATGCTATTTTTTTTGTGTGCCCAGTATCTAAGTGCTTCTAGCAGCCTAAAATTCTTAAAGTACAGTTTGTACCTGCATGTAAGATTTTTTGTTGCTGCTGTTGTTTCATTACAGAAAGTTTTTAATTTTGCAAAGTTGTTCTCGAAAAGTTGTCGGTTTTGTTGAGTTTTTTTGTTTTGTGGTTTGGTTTTCTTTAATTGCATAGGCTTTCTTTTCTGTTAATATATTTTCACATAACTACTGTTGTCAAAAAAGAACTGGTGCACGACATGAAACAGATTTTATAACCAAAAGTACCCCTCTTGCTGAATGTTTTGGTGTGTAAATGCAGCTGCTGTCTGTGGCAGGCTACCCGTTGTTATTTGAATCTGGTGGACACAGCTCAGAATGGCTTGAAGGTGACTGAATGTTTGCAGCCTCTGTCAAAGCCAAAATCCCCCTCTGAGCAGTTGAGAGTCTGATGATCAGAGCATATAATCGGGGTGTGGATACTGAGGGTTTTACCTATGCTGGCTCTTACTTAAATTAAGCTCGTAATGGCTGTTTTAAGTAGATTTTTCTCCCTTTACGAATTCCTTTCTGGACAGGAATGATAATATCTTGACTCTACTGACATTTTTGCCATGAAATAATGTTTGAAGGCCCCTATGCAACAGATTAAAATGGAAATAAAATTGCCAGTTAGCATGGTGATGCCTGCCTGAGCTCAGTAGACTGGAGGAAAGAGCAGCAGCAGTATTTTGGTGCTAGTGCTGTGACTTCCCACCTTCACCTCAGGTAAAACAATGCTTGCTCTTTCCCTTTGCATTGGTGTTGCAGTGGCTGACCTAGAAAGATCTTTTTCTCCCTCCTTTTAGGAGATTTATGCCTTAGGGTTCTCTTCAGGTGGATATGGTTTACACACTTTGCAGCAAAGGCACTTTACTTTTGGGCTGTAAGGATGGATAGTACCTTAAAAGAAGAAAAATGAAAATAGAAATGGCCTAGCCAAAGAGTAAAGGGGCAGTGAATAACCACTTTTCTTGTTTGCTCTAATGTGCTTGAGGTGATACACAATTCTACTTTCAAGTCTTATTTCCTTTTACTTCCCTCATAGTGGGATAAACAAAATACATTTCCCATTCACCATACTTGGCCTGAAGCATGTATCCAGCAAGTGATGAAAGTCTTGTGGTTTCAGGTCAGAGATCTGTGCTCAACTAGAACTAGCAAGTAGGACTGCAGCCTTCTTAGGGTTGATGGAATGCAGATCCTACCAAACTTTGGTTTCTGTAAGCACTGTTTAGGATAATATAGCATTTGGATTAAATAATATTCCTAGCAAAGACAGTACCAAACAATAGGTTGCATGACAGTCATTAACATCTGACATGGTTACATTCATCTGAAATCCAATTGTCCCATTTCCTTGATTAGGTTCTAAGGAGATTGCCTTTTGACACAGTGGGTGTATCTAATGCATTTGTTTGATAGTCACATTTACAATCCTGTTACGTGTCTTAGGATCTCATTTTTACATGTTCAGTGGCCCAGTGTGTTCCTAGGCACTCAGAAAGAAGGGATGCTGTCTTTCATAGCATAAGCAGTCAGCTGAGTCTGGCCAAGCTCCTGAGAACTTCCTCCTCTGCCTCCAAGTCTTGCCTGTAGCTGCATACTGTGAATTTGTGGAACAGGATGGAATGAATCTTCCACCTTTTTATTTAATCAATTAAAGGCAAGGTAGCTTGGTGTCCCTTTTGCATCACAGTTTGTATTGGTGCCTGGTCCTTGGCCTTTTGGTGTTTGGGAGCGTGCACATTGTGCATATTCATAGCAGGTGATTCGGCTTTATGGGGTGTAGGTGGTCTAGATGATCTTCAGAGGTTTTGCTCCAACACTGATGGATCTGTGAGTCCGTTACTCTATTAGCTCCCCATTTCCTATGGTTTGGGCTGGAGATGGAGTGAGTAGCAGCAGTGGATCCACCTTGAATGCAGTTGTTAAAAGCATATTGTACGTGTTCAGAGGTAACTAAATAATCTCCTGTGAAATCTCTTATTTTTAAATTAAATTGTAAGTGTACCAAGGAAATACTTAGAGGATTATCTACTCCACTGGCTTAAGCATTGGAGAATTGGAGAATTTATGCTGTTTTCCTCAATGCATGGGATAGTCTGATTTTAATTGACAATTATATTTTCATTAAAGATACATCTACTGTTCTTTCAAAAGCTTTTATTTTCTTTTTTCTTTTTTTTTTTTCTTTTTTTGGTAAAACCTGTCCCCAGAAGCTTGGCATACAGCCCAGCTGCTCAAACCCACCTGGGTTTGTCTGCCTTTTCACTCCCACCAGCTGCTTCTTGACTTTGTCCGTTGATCATGAATGCTGTTGGGCAGGGATGGCCCGTGCTGAGACTCTGACACTGCCATAATGTAAAGTGTTAAACTTGAGGTCATGCTGTGTCTGCAGCATGTTGATTGCCAGTTAATCAAGAGCAAGAAACAAGCTATTAAGCCCTGATTTAGGCAGACCCACGTTCCTGTAAGTGGAAATGTTACTGTGCCCCTTGACCTGCTTGCGTGGACTGGCTTTAGTCCTCTGTGAACTCTGGCTTTGTGTGGACTGGCTTGTTTTCCAACCTCAGCTAGCTGAGTCTGTCCTGAAGATGTAGGAGCAGCCCTCGTTATCTGTTTAATCAACGCCTAATTTGTGCGTGTGTGTTTCATCATATGTGATACTCCTGGATACATCCCAAAAAGAGGGGAATGCTTTTGGTCTTCCTTCCTTGTGGTTTTCATCATGCCTGAGGTATCAGTATTTTAGATGAAGGAATAAATCCAGAATAAATATCTGCAAATATCTGATTGGGAGAGGTGACTAATCGCATAGGAGTATATGAATCATATATCTTACTGCAGGATTTATAACTCTAATTCACTTTCAGCTAGAAATGGCACAGATATTTTTTTCCCCTTGCAATTGGCTCACTACCAGAGTTTAACAGTCAAGCTAACAATATTCCTATTTTTTCCCCTCTTTGGGTGCTCCTGTTCTCTGTTAAATTGCAATTACTGTTTCTATTTTTGTGATTATGGCTGAATTTTAAATGGCCCTTGTGAAGAAGTTTACTACAAAGGCCAGCATAGGTGTAGCCAGAAGCATTTGACTACTCTTGCAATTGTTTTCATTTTGTATATCTCTGCCATCTGTGCTATTAGCTCTTGATTTCCTTTTACATGGTGCAACTATGGCCTCCAGTGTCTGCCTTGAACGTGTTCCTTGCAGAAAAGGTGAACTGTGGCACTGGGAGATCACAGTGAGGATTTCTGTGTAATTCAGCTTAGTAAGAGATGAACTGGGCAGATTGGTCCCATGTAAAAGCTCATCAGCTCTTCAATTCAGAGCACATAAACATATGCTGGAAGTTAAGCACACCCAGAAGTCCTTCTCTCTGTAGCAAAGCACGTTAAGCAAAAGTTCGGTGCTTTGCTGAATCAGACCCTGCATGTACTGTGGGGCAGTCGGACTCATAAATGTGTTTTTAAAGTTCTGAGGCAAGGGGGAGTACTCAGATATGGGAATGCTATGTAAATGGTGAAAAATGGAGGTAACATCACTTTCACGTAGGGATATACTGATAACAACATAGAGTCACCAGGAGGGAGAGCTGACCCAAACAAAAATGTCATCCATTTTCAGATGGTTCCCAAAAGGGTATTTACTTCCCTTGGGTTGTACAAGGGCAAGGAAAGGGCTTGTCTATGTCTTTAACTATGCCTGCTGTCAGGTTTAAAGCAGAGATTCACAGGATTATAAAGCAAGGGCTGCAGCAAACTCTGCCGCCTTCTGGAAGCAATAATGTAAGTAGCTATAACATGAAAGTTGGTGTCTCCAACGTACCAAATCCCTTCTCTCTTCCTCAAAAATATCCATTGTTACAAGCTGCTTTCATCAGGAAGATGCCCAAACCAATGGAGTTGCAAGAGAGGGAAAGACAGCTTACAGGCACTGCAGCCTGCATCTCTGCATTAAGTACTAGCTGTGTTTAATGTGCGTAATAAAGGGAAGAGATGGCAGCTTGTGATGAAAACCCAGGTGCATCTAAAAGAAGGGAAGTAATCCTCTGAAACAGTTTGTGAGGATGTGGTCAGAGCAGCTCTGGACGCAGGTAAATCAGTACCTTAAAGTGGGTGTTGGTCAACCAGGTGGCTGGCATGCTTGTGAGCTCCAAGTAGAGCCAAGTCGCTTAAGCTCCATGTGATGGTTGAGCAGTGCAAACATGTTTCAGTGTAGACTGTTAACCCTCAGATTGACGTGACCCAGATTGACAAAACACAAGGAAATCTGAGGCAACATGTTACTAGAAAAGGAATCGTCTCTTTCAAACTTTCCATTTTCTTAAACACTGAAGGAAAGCTCGATGCAGGATAATTTACCAGATGGTCAGTGTCAGAAAGAAGCTTCCTGAATATAGGCAATACTGACACTTTCTTAAGAGATCTGGCAGTCCTCCCTCCTGAGGAGAGATGTTGAGAATTTCCAATAATACTGACCCAATTTCCCTTGGTAACTCCAGCACTGAAGCAATTTAGAGATAGTGTAGCATTGTATCCCCTTTTCGTCTGAGGTGTTGCTCTGTTTCTGTGGATACCTCCTGTTCAGTGTGAATTAGAAGAATTTTTAGTTACCACTGAAAATACTGAACAGGATCTTCATTATATGTGGTAGAAAAAAACCCTGAGTAGTCTGTTTTTCTCTAGCCCCAAAAGGGTGGATGTTGTTTTTGTAAGTGATACGACAGGGATGCAGGAAGCACTCCTCTGCTTTCCGTACAGCAGTGGCACTGAGCACACGTGCTGTAGTCAGTCACCTCCTGGTCACCACTTCAGTCACTTAACAAGTGTTAGAAATAGACAGACCTGTATAGATCTGACCTATGGACAGAGGCGATGTTGTGTGGGGAACTGTTGTTTTTCTTGGAAACCCTAGTGGCTTTTAAGAGGTTTGTGGTCCAGTGTTGCAGATCTGGTTTTCCTGGATTGTGAAATTGCTTTTAGAGTCGGACCGTTCTCATACTAAAAGAGTTGAAGTGATGTCCTCAGGAGTGTTGTTATAATCTAAACCTGCACACAGTCTTATTTTTGTATGATTAGTGCTGCTATGCATCTTAGGAGTTCATCACGCTAAACAGTTGGAGGTATGTATTTGCTAGCCTGAGTGAGCCCCATCTGTTTTCTTCTAGATGAGTATAAATTGTCTTTCTACCTAATCACTTGGAAAATGCAATACTGTATTGTTTTTTTCTGGAGAAAGGGAAGAGGAGAGAATGAACTTTGGTTAAACATACATTTAAAGTTTAGCTATATAGTGCCATATGCCCCTATCTATAGGTCTGAGTTACTCATGTGTCTTGTTGAGCCTTACCTGCGTTGGTTTGCAAAACCATAAGCCCTGGAGCAAGCACAGAGCATAAATGTCTTGGATTTTGGATTTCTTGGAGTGCAAGTGAAGTTCAGCTGTATATCCAGAAAACATTTTTATACTTAACCTGTAAGGATTTAGACTCCAGACAACTTACTGTCTTCTGGAAGCTGTCCGAGAATGCAGGAACACCTGAGGCTGTGATCAGGCTTTAAATCCTAATGAGAGCTAGAGGATGGTTAAGCAGAAAACAGAATCTTGGGAGACCTCTGTCTTCAGCTAAAATATTACTTGAAATTCAGAAATGCAGAACGATGACACAATCTCAGGTAATAAGGCAATCACCAAAGAGTTGCAAGAAGAAACTACAAGCTGAAAAAACTAGCACAGATTTTCCTTGTGACTCTGAGCTAAGCAGGCTTGGGGTTGCCCACACCAGTAACCTGGTGCCCAGTGAAAGAAAGGAGCAAGACAAAGCTGCCTCCTGCCCCCTCAGAAAGCTTCTGCATGTGAGGGCAATTCATGCAAGCACTAATGCTGGTAGCAGATGAATCAAAGTCTTGGCAGTCTGTGTTATTCCTATCACTGGGCTGTCTCCTGCAAGTTCCAGTGTCTGGTCTTTAAAAGTCCTTGGAACTTGCTGGAGGAAAATTTCAATTGGAGCTGAACGCAGCATGTTACATTTTGAGGCTTTGATTAGTCTGGGCCTGACAGGCTCATGGAGATTTCATTGCCTCTGGGCAACATCTGCAGCGAGGCCTTGTAACAAAAGGATTGAGTGGCCTCACAGGGCTCCTTGATAGCCTGTATTGCATTAGAAGGAAGATGTGGTTACGTAGTCAGGGTAATTAATTAGCATTTCCATAAGCAGTCACAAGTCCTGTTAACCTTGTAAACGCAGGAGTCAGGAATGAAGCACAGATGTGAAGGCTCTGAAGATAAACTCTGCTCGTGTGTGTTCACTTGATTTTGTTGATGAGCTCCACTAAACTCTTTCAAGATCAACCTTAATTTAGCATGGCTGAGGATGCAAATACACCCAACATCTGTTCATATCTTCGTGGCAGCTCTTTGTCGACCAGTCTACAGTAAGATCTTTAAAGAAAACAATACAAAAACCCCTGCCACACTGAGGGAGGCTGCGGGAGCTGTTGGTCAGAACTAAGGTGTGGAGATGGCTGGGGAAAGGTAGACATCTCTGGGCTTGGCCAACTTCACATTCCCATTCTGGTAGTTAAAGTCACATCTGACCTGCAGAGCAGTTCTCAGTTTTTCTATGACTAGATATCTGGTTTGCCCTGATCTGGCTGACAATAGTAATTCTAATGCTGGGAGCCCCATGTTCTGGTGAAAATTTGCTTCTGTTCACCACCACCGTCCCACCACTTCCCACCATCTGCTCCTCACTTCTTTATCCTTCTCCATTGGCTTTCTTGTTCCTCTGCCCAGGTCGTGGAAAGACTTGTTTCCCCTGGAAGCATCATGGCTTTTCCTCTTATTTCCCCTGAAGACATAAAAGCTGCCCAGTGTAAGTGGGTGCAGCTCAAGAAGCTTCATTTTCAGTTCCTCTGCTTAGCTTGTAGGGAGTGCAGGTGCATATAGTATTCAGTCGCACTTCCAAGCATTTATTAAATCCGAAGTGTAACAAGCCACTTCTGCAGGAATGACAACATGAAGGTGTCAGTGGCTGATGTCCTGGGCTTAGAGACTGATTGTTGTCTTGTTAGACCTCTTTGCTCAGAGAGCAGAGCTGTAGCTTCATCACAGAGATAACAAGGAAATTATTCTACTGACTTCATTCAGAATAATTCTGCTGGTGTTATAGAATAAGGAGTTAGGAAATAAATGCCAGAAGAGGCTGTTCTTTACCCCAAATCTTGAGTTGGGAACATCCAGCAAGACAGGCGGGTAGGATGGGGGAGAGGACAACTCGACCTCATCTTCCTTTGCACTGTCATTTGACCAGGCTCTTTCCATGACTTCAATTTTTAATTTCCCCCCTCCTCTGTCTCTGAAGTGGGAGCAATGGGTTGGTTCAGGCCCAGAGCTCTTCTCTGGTGTGTCTCTGCTGCCTCTGGCGCCACATAAGTAATTGGTCGATGATATTGGGAGTCTTGTAACTTTCAAAGCTGTATATCTTTCCTCTTTTATAAGCTGGCAACAGATGAATTTTAGGACCTTTTAAAAAAACTATTGAGAACTCTGGAGCCAGTGGGGCTCCTGCTTGTGCCTTACAGTGATGATGTAAAATAAATGTCATGTTAGCACAGGGTGTGGAGGAAAATGGGAAGGGAACCAACAATGCCGTAAGAAAAGCTCTCTTGCTCTGCTCAGGATTTTCCGATGGCATGTCCTCCCTGCTGCAGCAGTCCTCTCTGCCTGTCATAACAGGTTGTTTCTAGCTTAGTCCTGCGCTGAACAGAGCAAAGTTGTTTTTTTTTTTTTTCCCCAAATCACACTTGGTCTGATCAGTGAGACACGTCTCTACAGGTTTGCCTCCCACAGGGTTCTGTTTGTGTAAATCTCTTGAGCAATTTGGAAACGCAGGGTGCTACATGTACACAAGCATGGGCTCGGAAATGCTACTGCTGGTTGAGCTGTCTTATCAGTCACTCTTCAGGAATTTTAGGTGTAAAGCAATCTAAGCTGTGGTCCAGCCCACTGAGCTGTGCCCTTCTAAGGTCAGTGTAACCACAGCAGGACTTTGACTCAGAGAGAAATGACAAATTACTCCTTGAAATGAGAGACTCAAGAGTAGGCTGTGACTAGCTTCAGCCTCTGCAGCCTTCACTGGTGCCACAACTGCTCCTGTTACTCAGCCTTTGGCAGCAGGCCCCGCTGCACAGCAACCAACACGGTGTGCCTGTGTCTGCACAGGCCATGGCAGGCTCCCATTGCTCTCTCAACCTCTGGCAGCTCCTGGCAGCTCATCTAATCACATCATCAGCACCAAATGCTAACGGATGGGTAGGAAGAGGAAAGATGCACCTTGCTCTGTGAGGTGTACTTAGTACAGCTCAGTCACCTCCTCTGTAGAAGAGATGTACTATGTACACTTACTCATCTGCTGTGTGGAGAAGTATGATGTAGACTTACTCGTCTCCTATGTAGAGGTTGGGCCAAACTTCATTGACATGTGTGTACTTAGGGCATCCTTTCCAGAAGAGTCGCTCCAATTCGAATGCACCTGGGGTACAGTAATCCTCATCAGGATCCACCTTGATTGCTGTGTAGGCATTTTTCTTTGCAGCGTTCAAGCCTCCTGATGGCAGCTTGTCCATGGAGTAGTGTGCTCAGGATGTGTCAGCAACTGGAATGCAACAAAACCAGAATGTAACCAGAGGAAGCACAAAGTAAGTTCTGTCCTGGCTGTGGGATGCTGGGAGCAGCACTGGCCGGGTGTGATTGGGCTGGGCCTCCTGCTATAGCATGGAGGTACCTGCTCTGTGGTGGACAAAGACTTGCATCTGAATTTCTGCCTCCCCTGAACTAGGTGAGGAATGCTTGGATGGATGAGCTCACCAGCAATGGGAACAAAATCCAAAGGTTTGTGGTAGCTGAAGTTCAGACTCCACTGGGAATTTGTTTCTTGGGAAATCTGCTGGTAAGAATTTGGCCGGTCTAGCAGCCTTGTCCAAGGGATCTAGAGCACTGAGGGGAACTGAGTCGGGGAAACTTGAGAAGTTTCTTTAACATCAGTGGTGAATCTTCTAAAAGCTTATGTGATTTTGAGTAACTGTTTCCATTCAGGTGAAGGCTGGGTGTCTCTGATCTACTCTTTCAAGATCTCAATGCAGCCCAGCACACTGAACCATGTGGACTTTTTGTAAGAAGGAGTTTGCCTCTTTGCAGCACTACTGACTGATGGAATGTTTTTTTAGTCAGGATGGGCTCAAGGACTTGCTGCTTTATTGAACCTATACACACCAGGTGAGTAGGAAGGAGCATTGATGAACATATGGAAGGGAGTAATAATGTTATCCTGTAGCTACAATCAGAGCATTGTTAATATTGCCAAGACCAACACCCTGTGCCTGGCCATGCTGTCAGAGCTGTGTTGCTCAGAACTGACAACCTCAATGTCCTGTGGGTTTGAGCTGTCTGCTAGTATTGAATCCTTTGGGGTCAGCTTTACGTGTCTCTTGAAGTTCCCAGTTCTCTCCTTGCTATGGTTTCTTCAGGTGCTGTCCTGATCTGCCTGTGTTTTCCCTCAAAGTTTGAGTCAACAGTTACAGCCCATTTGGGTGGTTGCTCTCCTTGCCCCCTCCACCCCCCGTCCTGCCTCTCCAAGGCTGCGTGGGGCAGAGCTGAGGTACAGTACATCTATGTATTCTTGGTATGAAGAAGAAGCAGGGGAGCTATTGATGAGTGAGAAGGGTGGGTGTGAAAGCTTTTCAGTCCAAATGAATAGCACTGGAAACTCTGCATGCTACCAGACAAACACTCACGTCCTAGATGGAGGCACGAAGTCAGAGAAGTATTATTGCGAGGGACAAGAGTGTTGCTATGTCCACTTTGGTTTTCTCCTATGGACTTGCACGTTTCTGAAGGCAAAGTGTGTTTTCTCTGCAAGTGGTCAGCAGGAAGGTAAACACCTCGTGCAGCTGATCTCTATGTTACAGCAAACCTCTAGGTACTGGGGCTGGACACGTGTCTGATCTCCTCTTTACCCTGTTGCCAGTGGTCATGTAACCATTTTCCCACTCTTGTACTTGGAAACAAGTTTCCCTTTTCTTCCTGTTACCAGCTTTCTGCTGCAGACTTTGTCTGCTCTATCTGCTTTTTAGGTCTGCCTTGTTTCTGATGCTGGACTCCTTGATGCCACAGGGTGGTTGTTGCTCCTGAAGTTGAACCTGGAAGTCCTGTAGACTTGTTACGAGAAGTAGAGTTGAGCTGGGTCTTATGATGGGTATGAGTACAACCTGTCCAAAATACACCTTTCTTGCAGACAACAAGTCCTGTAGTGACCCCCCCAATTTTTTATTTTTATTTTTATTTTTTTGGTGTTGGCTGCTGGTGACATTTGTGTCCTTTCAATTATAAAAATCTGGTTTGTGCCTTCATGCAGCTGTTGTAAAGCTCTCCCGCAAGCAGGATGACCATTTTTCACTGACATCCCATGTACCCATGGGGTTTATTCCTTAGCTTGGGCTCTTTTGTGCTTGTCATGTTCTGTTTCTCCACAAAACTTGAAAAAGCCAAATGATTCCTGTTTTCCTACTCCAAAGCTAGGCAAGATTGTGGAGCCAGTTTTTGTTTGGCATGTGTACACCTTTGTTCAAAAATTGGCTTGCCTTCACTGGCAAGGGGATCTGTCTCTCAGCCAAGCTTCCTAAAACATGATGATGATGTTTAGTTGAGTGGTCCTCTGTTGAGATTTGTAAAGGCCTCTGAGAGTTCCAGCTCCTAGCGAATTTACCTTGGGCTCAGTCTTACAAGCCTCTGAGTAGCACCAGGTCCCATCTCCATGCCCCCACTTGCTGTTCCCCAGGAGTGCCATGCAGAGTCAACAGTATAAGTCATGTTAAACTGCCAGAGATACAAATCTAATACAGGCTGGCTTTGGGAGCAAATGGGCTGTTATCTAGCACTTGACAAGAACTGTTATTTGTCTAGTAAGGAATTATCTTTACTGAGAGCCTGTTGCCTTGATGCTGAAGGACTGGCTGTGCTTTTATTCACAGCTCCATAAAATGGGAGGGGAGGAAATAAAGGAAAGAATAGAAAGCAGTGTGATCAGTAATCACGCTCTATGGCCACAGCACATTGATTTGTGACACCAGTGTCCAGCTCTGAGACTGCAGACCTCAAAACAGGGCAATTAAATCTGCAGATGATCCTTTGTGGCACTGCAACACCGGCTCAGTTTGAAGCTTGGTTAGCACTCTGAAAGTTAGACCTCTGCTGAGAAGTACTCGTTTCTGTCTGTCCTGGGAAGCCATATGCTCCCTGAACTTCCAAGTGAGCTATGTTCTTTTATGTCTTGCCAATGTTATCTGCTGTGGGGATTTTTTAAATTGAATTAGAGCACAGGAAAGCATCAGTTGAAATTCCTCTAATAAATTATGCGTTTCAGATTTGACTCTGGACTAAGTAAGAAGTAACAGAGTTTAACTAGGAGGGGGAGGGGTGGAAAAAGAAGCTGGTTTGCTACTTGAGCTCTGGAATTAATTGCTATGAAGCATTTACTTCTGGGGAGAAGGACGGAAAGGCTTGTGTCTTTTCAGGAACCAAAGATGTCTAACCTCGTCTCTTATTGACTGTTCTGCATACACCAGGTAGAACCGAGGGAAGACTGCTCCCTAGACCTGCCCTCCTAGATCAAAATGTGAAAAATAGATTTGGTTTTCTTTTTTCTTTTATTTTTTGGTGGTGGTTCTTAATGCCATTGTGGATATAGTGATGATCATTTCTCTATGTAGAGATGGCTGCCTCTCACAGGCCCAGACAGGGACAGCTGAGATTCCTTTTGCAGACTGTTGGGGTGAGGAGAACCTCCCTTCAGGGTGTTGTCCCAGTGCAGTTGGATGGCAGGCAGGCTGGATGCAGGGTTACCCCCGTGCAGGCAGCCCGAGCAGCCTCCCACCCTTGCAGCATTTCCTCTGGGCTAAATTGCTCTGGTTAGTGCAGGCTGCACTTGAGGTACCAGTGCAGCTTCCCTGCACCAGCTTTGCTTCATGGCACCACACTGTGCTGGGGACACACAACCCTGGCTGTGGAACCTCTCTGGAGTAAGGACAGTGCTCGTGCCCTCTACATGAGGGGCTCCGCACCCTGCTTGCTCCTGGAAATGCTCTTCCCTTCTTTCATGGGGAAGGGATGAAGAGGAGTGTGAGCTAGCGGGAGCTGCCATTGTCCCAGAGAAGTTCTCCTTGGCAGGAAGGTTTGAGCCCAGTGTCAGGGCTAAGTAAGGAATGAAGCCCTGTGTTTCTGCCCAGGAGTTACCTTCCAGCAAGGCAGGACAATCTGTGGCTCATCCCACAGTTCCCCCATTCCCAAGCCACAGATCCCCTCCTGCTCTCTGCCACACTCCCCCGAGGCCAGGCTGCGTGACCTGCTGAGACCTTCCCATTCCCTCGCTGCAGCCACCCTTGCTGGCCAGCCCGCAGCCGGGTGCCGGGTCACCGCAGCAGCACGGCGACACGGGATACGCTGCCCGAGGCTGTGAGGTTTTGTCTGCCAAGCCTGGCATCCTGCGCTGAACTGCATCGCCATCGCTGAACTGCTGGTGCTCACCAATTATGCTGTCATGGACTTAAGTGTATTATCAGAACGAGGATGATAAAATTCAGACATCTCTGGTTTTACACCCTAATCTTTCTCTTCATAAATAAGACCAAAGTGCATGTTATCTAATGAATTTTATTTGTTAATCACTTGGATGGCTGGAATATTTCTCTCCCTTGGGTTATATGTATATAAATGAAAATATTGTTAGCGATTTCACAAAATGGTAATTCAGAATAATGGAGAGTTAATCCTCTTTTCATTAGCGAGCCACTTCAGGACATACACTGTGGCAAATTACACTGCATTTTAAGTCGTTCTCAAGTGCTGTGCACTAGAAAAATCCATGAAACTATTTTTGCATTGATAGAAGTAATTGTGTGGCTAATTTGGATAAGCAGCATGCATTAGGCACAGCGAAGGAATCTCTTTTTTTATGTTCACTATCCACTCTACAGCTGCCAAATGGAATTTCTTAGAATGCTTTAACTTTTTTTTTTTATTTTTAACAAAACAGGGAGGGAGGGAAGGAAGTGGAAGGGGTAAAAAAGAAAATCTGCCAGTCTATCTGCTGTTTAATTCAGAGAGTGAACACAGGGTGATATGGCAGTAAAAGATTTTCTTTCTGCACCTTGTTCTGAGTCCCTTGACTTGAGTCCAGTTAACCAAAATTTTCCAGTAAAGCTCTGGGAAGTCACAGAACGTGGTGGCCCACTTTCAAGTTTGTTGAGCTGGAGGGATGTGCCTCCCCCACCCCAGCAGGGTGCTAGGGGGTCACTTCATACTTTTGGAAAAGATCAGTCATGAGCTCCACAGCTTGGTAATCCCACCGATGGGCTGGGGCAAGACTGAGGCTCATTTCTAGAGGTGAACATCAGAGCTTCAGTGGTGGTGTGCACACATCTAATGCTGGTTTTCCAGATGTGGTGGAAGTTTTTCGTACTCTGAGACTGAAAGCTATAAGTCATTATCTACATAACAAAATACTGTGTTTCTTAATATTTTTGGCTCAACGTGCTGTGCAAGCCTTAGTGCTGTGTATAAAGATGCCAAACAATTTGGCAAGATTTATGCCTGGGAGTTAAGATCCAAGTCAGCTGTAGAGATTTTATAAAAGAAAAGCAGACATGCACAGAAAAGGATTGCATCTGCCTTTGTCCTTTGCAAGGACCTATGTACCCTCTCTCCTTTTCTGCACCCCTTCCTGACCCGGGGGTTCCTCCATCAGCACTGCTGACCCAAGCGTACGCTCCGGAGCACACAGCCGTACATACACTGCCAATGTGTAGCTGTGCTTGTGTGCCTGAAGCTGCACATCCCCACTAAGGTCAGAGCTCGATGGCGTTGATACAAACAAGCAACAGGAGAGGCTAAACAAACCAAAGGAGGGAAGAAAAATGGAGACAGAGGACAATTTCCCTCGCTTTCCTTCAGAAGGAAGCACTGTAATCCTGTTAGCTGTTCTGTCCTGCCTGACTCGGGGCACGGGGCTTGTTGCCTTAATGCCCACTCCAGTCCGTAGTTATGAAGCAGAATAGTTTAAATTCTTTTCTGCCTGTTTCCTGCTCTTGGGAGTTCCCTCACCTCACATGACATCAGTCACCTGTGCTAGTGGGGCTTTTGATGCTGGTTTTATTAAATTTAATTTGGTGTACACAAGTGTACCAGCCTCAGTTTTGTACTCTGAGATTTGTTTAAAATCTAGTTCTCCCTGAAAATGCCAAACAAACATCAATTCTTCTGGTTTAGCTGGGAACCGAAGGTTTTCAGCATCCAGTAAACACCTAAATATATAACCTAGTTTTAAGTGTTTTAAGGAGGCAGATTTTAATCTTATTCCTGTTTTGATGCTTTCAGGCTTTGCTTCCTACCTCTTTCCTCATGACAGCTTTGAAAAAGGAGGGGAGCCGTGATATCTTAAGGTTTGGTATTTTCCAAGATGCCAAGGGAGGAAAAGAAACTAGCCAAAGCAGACTGACTATCTGTGAGCTGTGTCTTTCATAAGAAGTCTACAGAACTAATGACACTTCCAGCAGACCATATGCCTACACCAATGCAGTAGAAGATGAACGTGGTGCCCTTGAAATTAGTGAGTGTTTTGACCCTTAAGTCCAGGGACTGAATTTATCTACTACCATGAACTGAATTTGAAAGAGCAGTGGAGGGGACACACACCCTCTAATTATGATTAAGAAATCAGTTTTGTGCATGGAGTGCTTGTTACTGAGAAATTATTCCCTTTTTTTTCCTCCTGGAGGGTTTGGGGTTTTTTTTTTGAGATGACTTATTTGAATGTTTTATTTATCAAGTAGAATTCAACACCACTGAAATCAGAGGACATCTATCTTCAAGAGGGTCCAAACCTCAGACATTCTTGGCTTTTAAACAACTTAAAAAATGTTCCTGGGTTTTTTTTACTTATTTCAGTTTAATAATTACATTAGATAAGACCTTTGAGGAGGAAATGGCATCTGTAGCAAGTATGTACAAGAGAGGGAAGTACCTGAGAGAAGGTAAGGATGGAGAATTCCAGTTCTACACTTTCCACAAAAAATAAAAATACCACAAACAAACAAAAAACCAAAAAGCTTAAATGCAGTTTAACTTGTCTCCAGGTAAGCATTCTCTCAGTGCTGAAGGCAGACAAAATTCAGCTCTAAGGACTGAGGGTCTTCAGGAATAATGAAAGGGGGATCTATTAAGCAAGTTCCTGAATTCATAAGAAACGTTTTCTTCTTCCATTTCTAGCCAGCGTGCCAGGTACATACCTCCCTTCAGGGTGAAAAAGTACTTGCTCTTTTTGAGTATGACTAAGCAGAGGGTTGTTTTATAAACTGGAAAGTTCCCCTTGCAGAAGCCGGTGCACATGCTGTCTGGAGTGCAGTGTTTGCACTTGGGAGGAGGGTAAACAGTGCTTTGGTTTCTAAGCCTTTCATGGCACGAAGTACACGAGCTGAGAGCTGGTCAGCTGCAGTAAAAGCTCACTTTGGGCGATTTAACTAATCGAATCTAAGTGTTGCTCCCCATGGCGTTTTGCTCAGACTGTGAACGCTGGCGATAGCCAGGAGCAGCTGTACACTTTCCTGTGGGACCTGGCGCTTGCTATGCCCCAGGGTGCTGTGAGGAAGTACAGAGCAAAGGGTCCCTGGGTGGCTATTTGTCCCCTGATGCTAGACTGGGGAAAAAGAAGAAAAAAAAAAAAAAAAAAGTGCTTTGTACAAATACTTCTTGGGAGAGAGGAGTAGTAAGTGCTTCAAACAATCTCTGTCTCTAAAAGAGCTCAAAACTAATTGTTGTACATCCAAAGCTGGAAATCCCCAGGGTACCTGCAATATACTTAAGTGACGAATAACAGAGTCCAGTGTTCCTGTCCTAGTCTTCACCAAAAACTGTCATTACTTAGGTTCCTGTATTTTACCCCTTGCATCCTTATGCTTGACTGTAAAATAGTTCATCCAAGGCATTTGTCTTTGAACAGTTTAAAACCAGAAGGATGGCAGCCTCTGTGCAATAATTTCCCAGACCCTCCCACTGCGAATATTCAAAACTAACCAGTTATTTCAATGAATTACTAAGCCACTGATGACTTTTTAAAAACTTATTTTTGCCCTCATTTTTATTGTTGACTGAATTGGTTGATTTAAAACAGATTAAGATGAAATTTCATTAAATACTGTGAGTGTGCCCAAAGAAACTTAAAACATGGCATCATCTGAGAGAATTGTAATTCAGTTTGAAAAGTTAGATTTGACTGGAGGGTGGAGCAATTATTGAAGAATAATCAAAGTATCCTGGGACAGATGTCACAAGAGCTTGAAAAACTGCATTTTTATTCTTTAAAAATTTAAATAGAAATTATCTCTAAGAGAGATACTGAGATAGTTTTGGCACTTCATTTCCTATTTTATAAAGTCATTTCTGTAGCAGGACCAATTTAAAAAAAAATGTTCAAAATCTCTTTGAAATAGCTTGATCTTTTTTTTTTCTTTGCAAGTAGTTTATCAAGTTATCAATTACCTAAGAAAGTTTACCAGCTCTCAGTCCTCTCCTTGGTTTGTTAAACGGAGTTATAAAAGGTAGCAAAGTAGCCCAAGAAATACAGCGAAAGTATATATTGCTTATCCTTACCTGTAAGCTTAGGTGGGTGCTTTGGGTAGCTGGGTCCTGTGAAGTGTGGCAGAACGACAAAAGAAATCTTACCAACTTTGCAACTAGAGACTATTTTTAGAGGAGGATTTGCTGACTCTGACCTTGGGTGCTGCCCACTCCAAAGGCCGATCTTTACATCTGCTGGTAAAACTATTCCCTGATGTGACCCGAAACATTAAACCTGGCACTTCCATTACCTAGCCTTGATGTGACTAAGATAACGTGATGCCTAGATGTCAGCTGTAATGAAACAAAACTAATCTTTCATCTTCTTATCCCCTTGTCAAGCCCAGTTAGGAGCATGCTGGTTTTGGTCATGCTGTGCACAAATGGTTTAGTGCTGGCATGCCAGGCAACGGGAGGAGTGGTATGATGAGGAGATCCTCATCTCTTCATGCACACCACCAGAGAGCTATCTCCCTTTACCTGCTGTCTCTGTTTTCTCCAGTGCTGCCACTGTCTCACTTCTGAAGTGCCTGAGAGTGATGTTGTGCTCAGCCCTGCTCAGCTCTGGTGATGTGGGCACCTCACCAAAAGGAGGAAGAGGTACACATCTTTGGAAAAAATCCTCACTTTCCTAAAAACATTTCCTGAAAAGCTCTGTGCCTTTCTATTGGAGAAGTCTACAGCTTTCTGTAGTAAGCCCTGGCCAGATTAATCAAAGAATTTTTTTTTCCTGATATAATAATGTAATAAGATCCGGTTGTTCTGTGAGTATTGATATGTGTCAGGGAAAATTCTTCAGATCCATTGCATTCTGCCTGAGAGTGGGGGAAGGAGGCAGAGAGTCCAGTCAGGACAAGTTCATGTTACCGGGCGGTAGCCCATTGGTCTCTGCACCGGCTTTTGGGGGCCTCCAGTCCCTTATGTTGAGATGACCACCTTGTAAGTGTTCTCTCTGAGCAGATCTCTATCCGCTGCTTCCCTTATCTGCCTAGCTCACAACACTCCTTACTCTCACCCCAGCACACGCCATAAGATTTTGGTGTATACCCACTGTGGATCTCTTCATCTTCTGCAAGAATGGAAAGAGTCTTCTGCAAATACAAACACCTGTCATGTTACCCAGGAGGATTTTTTCCAAAGTATCCCAATCCCGTGGTAGTTGCATCCCACTGAAAATTAATGGTGAGTTCCTATGTCAGGTACTTTTAGTGTTACTTCATATCTTTCCAGCTGTATCTGTCTTCCTCTCTCTGTTTAAAAGATAAAAGTTTATTTCAGAAGGACCAGGACTAAACTTGGTCATGGCCTGTGTCTAATACTGCAGTACAGATGTGAAGTAATAACAAACAGTTTCAGTTCAAGTACTGGCCATTGGGTCTGCTGCTGTTTCATGCTGACGGCGTCACGCTAGCCAAGTTTCTATGTTACAGAGCAGACAAGCTCCTCCCTGCCAATTATTCAGATAGCCGCTCTTAAAATGAGAAAGAGCTTAGATGTTAGAACCCTGCTGTGCTTTCTAAGTTACCTTGGAAGGTTGTTGTGCAAATTAATTCTATACTGATAGCAGAGAAACTTTGTGGAGGAGGAGATACAGACCCCATATAACAGAAACTAGCAGCAGTTGTTTTATTTTTATCCCTGCAGGCGACCCAGTGTGGGGGAATATGGGTAAGATGATACAGCAGATGGGCAGCGCTGGTGAGAGGAGGCTATGTAAGGTGTGCGATGGACGGTCTCTGCACCCTGGGTGGCACAGCATGGGGATGGGATGTGGTCTGTTGCTTCCCTTGGGCTGTCACTCCCCAAGGTTGTCTTTCTGATGTCAGATCAGTGGCATGACAATATTTTGTGGTATTGTTTTTTCAGGCTGGACTTTTGAGTTCCGGGAATATTAAGCTGAAACAGAAGTATTTGTTTGTCTGCCTGGCTGTCAAAACAATACGAGCCCTTGTGTTCCTCTCTCCATAGGGCCCCAAGAACGTGAAGTGAGGGATTATTCACCTCCTGGAAAATGTTCTATTTTGGGGACTGGTTTGTGCATTTCTATTAGATTTTCCTTTTGTTAGGTAAAAAAATAGTAGCTGCTGAGATATTTTGAGGGTGGCTGATGAGTGTTTTGGAGCCTGGATGCATCAGAAACACACCAGAAATGCTCTTATTTTGGAAGAGGTAGGCACCTGCCCTCTGAAGTTGAATATTTGCCTTGGGCCACTAAAGTAGATGTCTGCTGTGTTGCTGGTCGTTTCAGAGAATCTTAGCTAAGCTGTTGCTACTGATTTGAACATGCAGATCGTGCCTCCTTTCTCTGGAGCCTTGGATGCATTCAGCCTGCTCTTGCTCAATGCACAGGTCCCTGCTGTGGGTGGTGGGCTCTTGCGTGTGGTCACTTGCTGGCCCTATGTGTCTGTCTTAGCTAAGCAATTGCTCCAGTCCCAGCCCCAGAACAAGACCCTGGGCAAAAGTAACTTTCCCTCTGTTTCATGTAGCTTCTAAAAGCATAAAAAGGCCAACCAAGAACAGCACTGGGCACTGTTCAGGTAGATGAGATAAAGTAACTGCTACCCTTGGGAAATGGGGCTCTAAATAGAAGAGACAAAGGCTTAGGTGGGGAAAAAGGAGGATGCAGAGCAGAATGAGCATGACCGTGGCCATAGAAATGCCACAGACCAGCTTCCTAGGTGGCAGTTTCTGTGATACAGAGTATGGAGCTGTGGGAAGGGTGAGAGCTGAAGTCTCATTCAGGGAGAAGGGGTGGGGAGAGGAAAAAAACTCAAAAAGTGTGGGGTTCTTTGGTTGTTGGTTTGTTGGGGTTTTTTTAAAGTCTTAGAAGGGCTGAATTTCTTCCACAAATACTGAGTAAAGAAAAGGAGAAGGGAGAGAAATGATAGATTTCTGGCCAGACCACACTAGCAGTACAGTTGGAAAAATCTGACATTCTGTTTTCTAAGTCTTGAATTTTTTGTTAGTTTAAAATAAAAGCTTGGAGTAAAGTTTTGCTTTGGAAAACTTCCCTCCCCCATTCCAACCTGGTGGACTGGAAGATTTCCTCTCCACTACAAAATATGCTATTATTTGGCAAAGGTGGATTTTTAACAATTGCATGGGAAGAATAAGTATATAATTATATAAGATTGTTTTAATGGACATTTGCAGCTGTATTGAGATGCTAACAGCATGCAGAAGCCATTATGTTTCCAGTTGTTTGGCAAAAGTTAAGAAA